>JABWTJ010000312.1:35447-635447 GCA_016801875.1 Solanum sitiens | reverse complement strand
ATGCAATATGTTATGTGCTATATGCAATATGTTATGTGTTGTGTGCAATATGATACGTGTGATGATACATGTTACTCTCATGGCATGGCTTTCCTAATCCGATTTTGGCAAGTCCACTGACTTGACTTTCCATAACTCATATCGTTAGGAGAGAGCTATTCTAAATCATGCATGTCTGTGGTGTGTGCTTGCATATACCCATACTTAGTACAAGTGTGTACTAATTCCAAACATTTATATACTTTTAGGTGCAGGTGTAGCTGGACGTTAGAGCTTACGAGTCGACGCAGAAGTTATCCGGATGTGGAGCTCGGATTTGGTAGGCCCTCATGCTTTCGAGGATGTTTACTGATTTATTCTAGCGTAGACGTAGGCATGAGCTAGTGGAGTATGTTCCACTAGCGTTTCTTTCGTATTTACTTTCAGACGTTGTATTAGTGCCATTTTGGCAACTCTATATTTATGACTATATCTTTCATTTGATTATCTTGATTTAGATGGTTGTTGTGAACGCTTATGAGTTTACGTAGACAGTATTAGGCGAGGTCAGTGTTTTCCAATATAAAGTTTAAGTAAACAAAAGTTCAAATTTTCCGCTAAAATTAACCTAGATGAAGTAACGATGACGTATGTAGGCTTGTGTGCGACCTCTGAGAGGTCAACAATGCCGATCTCGTCTGGGATCTAGATTCCGGTCGTGAAAACATGGAATTTAGAGCATTAGGTTTAATTCCAAGGATAATAAGTTCACATCAATCACATCGAGTAGTTTCTAACTTATGGTAGTTAAGTGCACCACTATCATGAATTAGAGACTGCAAGATGCGTAGGAAAATTTCCCTTCTTCTGATCTTATCGTGATTTCCTTAATGTATGGTTTCTTGGTGTTACGAGCGTATCTAACATCAATTCTTATTTTTTCAGAAAATGAACACAAGGGGCAACGCTTGTCAAGAAAGAGTAGGAGCAGCTGCTCGGGACAACCAAGTTCCACCCCAGGCTCCAGCTGTAGGAGTGGCCATGCCAGTTAACCCAGTTGGGTTGACTAATGCTGAGGTGCGGACAGCTTTAGCACAGATGGCTCAAGCCATCACTGTGCAGGCTCAGGCTATGAAGACCCTGGACAACAGACATGAGGTTCAGCAGGAGAATCCACTAGCCCACAAAATGGCGAACAGGTTGCGAGATTTTACGAGGATGAATCCTCTAATCTTTACAGGATCTAGGACTGCAGAGGATCCTCAGGAGTTCGTAGAGGAGGTCCAGAAGATTCTGGTGGCGATGGGGGCCACGGAGATTGAGAAAGCTAAGCTGGCCTCGTACCAGCTAAAGGATCTCGCACAGGCTTGGTGCAAGATGTGGACGGATAACAGGGCGTTGGGCGGAGGTCCGATCACATAGGAGCTGTTTAAGACAGCCTTTCTAGAGAGGTTCTTCCCCATAGAGATGAGAAAGGCTAAGGTTGAGGAGTTCATCAACCTTAAGCACGGCTCGATGACTGTCACGGAGTATTCCCTAAAATTCGTTAAATTGTCCAGGTATGCCACTTCTCTTGTGTCGAACAGCAGGGATGAGATGAGCAGGTTCCTTACAGGGATCTAAGAGGAACTGGAGGAGGAGTGTCAGGCTGTGATGATTCATGATAGCATGGACTTATCAAGGCTATTGGTGCATGTCCAGCAGGTTGAGGACAGCAGGAAGAAGAGGAGAGTCCGTGAGTTCAGGAGGCCTAACCCTTCTGACCAGATAGGTTCCAACATAGGTGGTGGCAGGAGCACTTTTGGAGTTCGTGATCATCCCAGATTTAAGAAGGGGCATCAGAGTTCAGGGAACTCTAACTCTCAGAGGAGTGCAACACCTAGAGGAGGAAAACCCGAGCCAAAGAAGGGCAATAGAGGTGATGTGCCGCGTCCCAGAAAAAAGTGTGGAAAGTGTGGCCGTATTCACAGTGGAGAGTACAGACTAGGCACAAATGCCTGCTTCGGTTGCGGAAAAAGCGGACACATGGTCAGGTACTGCCCACAGAATAGGGGTCAGGCTGGAGGTAATTCTCAGCCTACGCCTAATCCCCAGAATGCTACTGCAGCCGAGCCTCCTAAGAGGAACAAATTTTACACCTTGAAGGGCAGGGAGGAGCAGGAGAAGTCTGCTGATGTGGTCACAGGTATGCTGCAAGTTTTCTCAACCTCTGTTTATGCTTTACTTGATCCAGGGTCTACGCTTTCTTTTGTGACTCCCTTGCTTGCTCTTACTTTGAGGTTTTGCATGATCCTATTGTAGTTTGTACTCCCTTAGGAGAAAATGTGAGAGCTGATAGGGTTCATAAAGACTGCCCAATAGTAGTATGTGGTAAGACTATGTGTGCAGACCTTGTTGAATTACCCATGAATAACTTCGATGTTATACTTGGTATGGACTGGCTCCATAAATGTTATGCCTAAATGGATTGTCGTAGTAGGGTTTTGAGATTCCGTTTCCCTAATGAATTAGAGTTGGTCTGGGAGGGGTACAATTTCAGTCTTTCAAGTCCCTTGATTTCGACCTAAAAGCTAATAAAATGATGTCCAAGAGATTGTTATGTCATCTTGTGAGTGTTAATGATCTAGATCATGACATTCCTTCCATAGACTCTGTGCCTGTAGTGAATGAATGTTTTCCCGGATGATTTGCCTAGAGTCCCTCCCCATCGAGAGATTGATTTTGGTATCGACCTAGATCTTGATACCAAACCGAATTCAATTCCTCACTATATAATGGCTCTAGCCGAACTCACAGAGTTGAAGCTGTAGTTAAGAGATCTCACAGATAAGGGCTTCATCCAGCCGAGCATATCCCCTTGGGGCTCTCTAGTGCTGTTTGTGAAAAAGAAGGATGGAACCCTTAGGATGTGTATCGATTATCGGCAGCTCAACAAAGTCACTATAAAGAACAGGTATCCACTTCCCACAATAGATGACTTATTCGATCAGCTCCAAGGGTCTAGTTTCTTCTCGAAGATTGATCTTTGTTCCGGGTATCATCAGCTTAGGGTTAGGGATGAAGATATCCCAAAGACACCCTTTCGTACCCGTTATGGTCATTATGAGTTCTTAGTCATGTCATTTGGTCTCACTAATGCACCAGCTACATTTATGGACCTCATGAATCGAGTCTTCCGTGAATACCTTGACTCTTTCGTCATAGTATTCATTGATGACATCCTCATCTACTGTAAGACCAAGGAAGAGCATGAACAAAATTTGAGACTAACCTTGCAGGTACTTAGACAACATCAGTTGTATGCCAAATTCAGAAAGTGTGAATTCTGGCATAGATCAGTGACCTTCCTGGGTCATGTTGTGTCCGATCAGGGTGTGGAGGTGGACCCCAAGAAGACTGAGGCTGTTAAGAACTGGCCAAGACCTCTTACTCCCACCGATATCCGTAGCTTTCTGGGATTGGCTGGTTACTACCGCAGGTTCGTGGAGGGTTTTTCTTCCATTGCTGCCCTACTGACATCTTTGAATAAGAAAAAAGCCAAGTTCGAATGGACGGAGACTTGTGAGAAGAGTGTCCAGGAGCTCAAGGACAGACTCACTTCAGCCCCAGTGCTTACGTTACCTAAATGTGGTGAGAATTACACTATTTATTTTGACGCATCTAGGGTTTGCTTGGGTCGTATTCTTATGCAGGGTGGTAAGGTGATAGCCTATGCGTCCACACAGCTCAAGGTTCATGAGAAGAATTATCCCACTCATGACCTGGAGTTGGAAACTGTGGTGTTTGCATTGAAGCTGTGGAGATATTATTGTACGGAGTGCACGTGGATGTGTTCACAGACCACAAGAGTCTCCACTACGTGTTCACACAGAGGGAGTTGAATATACGTCAGCGGAGATGGTTGGAGCTGTTGAAGGACTATGATATGAGTGTCCAATACCATCCAGGGAAAGCCAATGTTGTAGCTGATGCTTTGAACAGGTTGAGCATGGGGAGTACAACCCACGTTGATGATGGGAAGAAGGACTTGGTGAAGGATGTACACAGACTGTCCATACTAGGTGTGCGGTTGATGGCTTCTACTAGCGGGGGTGTTTCAGTTCATCCTAGTTTTGAATCATCCTTGGTAGTTGAAGTCAAGAAGGGTCAGCATCTTGCCCTGTTTTGATGGAGTTGAAGGACTCAGTGCTGATAAAGATGAATGAGTCCTTTGCTTTGGGAGGTGACGACATACTTAGGTACCAGGACAGACTGTGTGTACCAGACGTGGATGATTTGCGGACCAAGATTGTTGCAGAGGGCCATGGTTCCAGGTATTCGATACATCCAGGTTCCACCAAGATGTATCATGACCTCAAGCAGATCTATTGGTGGGATGGCATGAAGAAGGACATTGCTGAGTATGTGGCAAAGTGTCCTAATTGTCAGCAGGTTAAGGCGGAGCACCTTAAACCTGGTGGTCTCACTCAGATGATTAGGGTTCCGACTTGGAAGTGGGAGGCCATTAACATGGACTTCGTGGTTGGTCTTCCGAGGACTAGGAGACAGCATGACTCCATATGGGTTATTATGGACAGGATGACTAAATCTGCCCACTTTATCCATGTGAATTCTACTTACAGGGCCGAGGATTATGCGAGACTCTACATTGATGAGATTGTGAGGTGGCATGGGATTCCTTTGTCTATCATTTCAGATAGAGGAGCTCAGTTCACTTCGCATTTCTGGAGATCCTTCCAGAAGAGCTTAGGCACGCAGGTAAAGCTCAATACTGCCTTCCATCCTCAGAAAGATGGGTAGGCAGAGCGCACCATTCAGACATTGGAGGACATGTTGAGGGCGTGTGTGATCAACTTTAGAGGTAGTTGGGATGACCATCTGCCATTGATAGAGTTCTAGTACAATAACAGCTATCACTCCAGTATTGGGATGGCACCGTTTGAGGCACTGTATGGTAGGAGGTGTAGGTCTCCAGTTGGGTGGTTTGAGGTTGGAGATTCATCCATTTTGGGTCCATAGATCATTCATGATGCCTTACAGAAGGTCAGAGTGATTAGGGACAGGTTGGCTACTGCTTACAGTCGGCAGAAGTCTTATGCAGATAATAGGAAGAGGCCCTTAGAGTTTGATGTTGGTGACCAGGTCTACTTGAATATATCACCCATGAAGGGGGCGATGAGGTTTGGTAGGAAGGGGAAGTTGATTCTGAGGTACGTTGGGCCATACGAGATTCTACAGTGTGTGGGTGAGGTGGCCTATGAGTTGGAGTTGCGGAGCTAGCTTCTGTTCATCCAGTCTTTCATGTCTCTATGTTAAAGAACTACCATGGTGATCCAGCATCGATTCTGCCTGTTGAAGGTTTGGGGGTTGATGAAGACTTGTCCTATGAGGAGGTTCCTGTTGAGATTTTAGACCGGCAGGTAAAGCGGCTGAGAAACAAGGAGGTTGCCACAATAAAGGTATTGTGGAGGAACCATCTTGTTGAGGGTACTACGTGGGAGGCCGAGGCCGATATGAGATCCCGCTATCCTTATCTTTTCAGCTCTTGAGGTTAGACTCCTTACTCTTAAGTCTAAGTTTCCTTGTCTCCTCTACTCTTTGCTGATATTGCTTGACTGTGTAAAGTACTTATGCTATGATATGACTGGCATTTTACGAGATAATTAGAAGTGTCATTCGGGGACGAATGTTTCTAAGGGGGGGATAATGTAACAACCTGAAAATGACTATGCTAGGTAATGCTTAAACGTACCTAGAATGCCTAGATTAGACCGAGTTCACACGACTTTTTGCGCGTAGAGCCAGACCTCAGAACCTATGCACTAGACAAGCCAGCCAACTTGGTGAGTTAGTTGAGCTAGGCAAGGTGAGAACCAACCATGTAGGGCACCCGAATTGAAGAGATTCACCCGGATGAGTTTTACTAGACTTAAAAGGAGTAATATTAGGTTTGGAGGGTCTAGGGGTAAAATGGTCTTTTCCAATCTAGGGGTAGTATTATAATTACATTAAGTATTTAATTAATTAATTAATTAATTAATTAATTTACAGAGGAGGGGCAATTCGGGTAGAGTTGGCAGAAATTGACCCTTTTTCTCAAGTTAGGCTTCACCCGGGTTCGAGCCTTGGTGGAAGCGACATTTAGGTGGATTAAATTGATGATTATAATCTGATTTTGTAGGGTTTTGGTGGTCATTTTGCTTATCCTTTCAAAAAAATCAGATTTTTAAACAATTAAGAGATGTCCTAATTTGACTAAGTCTCCACCTAATCTCCTAATCCTAAGATAACTCATTCTCACGTCTCTCTCTACTCTCACCTTATTTACACGATCAACATTCTGTAAAAAGAAAAGAACAAAAAAAAATAAAGTTCATCAATAACTTGAACGCTCAAACTCAAAAGCGAAATAAGCTTCAAAACAAAAAGCAAAAACCAAATTCTTGACGAATTGTGCTTGTGATTTCGGTGGTGAGACATCGGCTTAGTGGGGGGGGGGGGGATTGGCAGCAAGTGTTGAATGACATTAAGTTATAGGTTTTCTTCCCTCTTGGTCCCTTTCCCAAGAGACCCCTAAGGTTCAGACTATTCACAATCAAAAACTAAGGTTGTCCCCGTTGCATGACCCTGTCATTAGATCCTTTGAAAGATTCAAGTATGCGTTGGTATGACTTCTGGTAGATGATTTTAAGGCTGGTTGTGATTATGTGTTTGAATATGTATTCGGAATTATGTAGAAATGAAAGAAGTGTTTCCAAAAATTTGTGATATGTTAATTTGTGGGTGCACGTGCGTTCTGTGATTTTGGTCTCGGCTTGAAGCATGAAATTTGACATATTAAATTGTTGTATTTTACGTGTATGAATATGTTAAAAACGTGATGTTCATATGAGTTCAAAGTTGCTAAATTGAATGATAATTCTTGACTGAAAGTAACCTTGAAGATGAACCTAAATATCTCCCTAAAAACTACTCGAAATGTCTTAATGTTTAACGTGAAAGAGGGTGAGAAAATGGACTGCAAAAAGGTGATCAAATTTCCGACAGTAACCATGAAAAATGAACTAGATGCTACACGAAAATTGTACTAAATCTAACATTTAAGAGTTGAGAAAATGGACTGCAAAAAGGGTTAACAAATTTCCAGCATTCTGGACTTGTTTCGGCAGCTTACTGTTAAAAATTTTAGTTTTAATTTTTTTTTAAAATGCATGAAGTTAGTGGGGAGTGAACCCAAGAACTCACCATATACAAGCTATAAAAAATTAAATAATAAAATGAGGTAAGGGGGATTCGAAATGGGGTAAAGCTCAAGTGAAAAGTTAGGAGAAAAATGAAAGAAAATGAAATGAGGCGTGTGGGGTTCGAAACCAAAACCTCTTGGATGGGTGAAGGAGAGAGGAGAAAAATTAAATAAAGAAATAATAAAATGAGGTATGTGGGAATCGAACCTACAACCTCTTGGCCGAATGAGAAAGTAAGGAGAAAATGCAATTAAAAAAAATAAGGTGAGGCTGTGGGGGTTCGGTCCCACACCCTCTTAGTCTAAACGAAGAAATCAAGTAAAGAAAGAAAAAGAAAACAATGTGGGCGTGGAGATTCGATCTTGGGTCCCCCAGGCCAAAATGTTTGAGACAAAAATCAAAGAAAGAAAGAAAGAAAGTGTAGGTTTGGGGAATGGATCTCAGGTTCCCTAGTCAAGACTTTTATTTCAACAAAAATTATAAAGAAAACTAACTAAGTGTTATACAAGGGATTTGAAATAGGGTTCCCTTGCACAATTCCATATTGACACATAAGTCTTACGTGAATAAATAATTAAATGAATGTTGCCTTTAAGGATCGAAACTGAGATCTTGCCATACTTACAAGATGCATAAGTCTTGTACCACATAACCTTGGGTAAGTATGAATCACTTAGACGAATTACGAATGAATTCTCATGGCTTGTATGTATGGATCCATAAGTCCAGCATACGTTTAAAAGTAACTGAACCTAAGATGTTATGTAAGGAATGATGTAACCCCAGAAGGGTTAAGTAAGAGTGTGAAACACACTAAAAGGCCAAGTGCATTGGCATATGATGAAATGAACATTCACGTAAAAAGGGGTGAGTAATTATGAAGGGCAAATGTGCTAAGACTAATGAATGTGGTGACAACATGATAAGAGGCTAATGTGAAACATGAGAGCAGTCTCAAATGAGCCTAAGTAAATGTTACCAACACGTACTCACCTATGAGAGTGTAAAGTTAATGAAGAGACCAGTCTCTATGAACACTCTAATGAACGTATTAAAGTTAATGCATACTTAATACTAATGATGAGATGAGAAATCATCTAATGAGCAATGATGTCTTCATGCTAGAATCCATCTTCTATGATGTATGAGATGAATGTAATGGAACTTTATACTGAGCACCGATAGGCTAGCTATGAGTGGTGATTCCTTCTTTCGGGAAGGCAGAGGTTCGTATAATTCTCATTAGATGAGACTGTCCGTCCAGACGGGTATGGGTCTCCTTATATCTCCTAGTCTTTAAACCTATGCAGCCAACATAGGGATCTAGCAGGGTTCAATTCCCTATATACGCTAGCATGTTTTAGTTTCACTTTGACTGGTGATTCCACCTCTATTCGTTGTGGGATAGACACAGGATTTCATGGAGCTCACATGATCTATGTCGTTTAAATTTAAAGTTCCCAAAGAAAGAATGAGGCCAGCCTCATGTAATGCACACAATGAAATGAACGATACCAAAGGTGTTTGGGTAGGATAATCAAGAGGTGAACTAGACTTATGTAATGACACTAGGTCATTCTTAGTCATTCTTAGTCATTGCACAGTGAACCCAATGAGAGTCTTAAACTACATCCTAGGTATAGCTGGTGTTTACACTAGACTATGAATGAAATGAAATGAAGTACGTATGAATGAATGAAGCAGACTCGATATTTGCTAAAGAAGGCTCCCTAGTTGAGGTCCCATATGTTGAGCCCTCATTTTGGAAAGTCCCAATGTTAAGTCCATGATTCCAAGGTCTCATGGCATATGAATGAATGAAATGAAATATGATGTGTGCTATATGCAATATGTTATGTGCTATATGCAATATTATATGTGTTGTGTGCAATATGATACGTGTGATGATGCATGTTACTCTCATGGCATGACTTTCCTAATCCAATTTTTGTAATTTCACTGACTTGACTTTCCATAACTCATATCGTTAGGAGAGAGCTATTCTAAATCATGCATGTCCGTGGTGTGTGCTTGCATATACCCACACTTAGTACAAGTGTGTACTAATTCCATACATTTATTTACTTTTAGGTGCAGGTGCAGCTGGACGTTAGAGCTTACGAGTCGACGCAGAAGTTATTCGGACGTGGAGCTTTCATACAGATTTGGTAGGCCCTCATGCTTTCGAGGATGCTTGTGATTATTCTAGCGTAGACGTAGGCATGAGCTAGTGGAGTATGTTCCACTAGCGTTTCTTTCGTATTTACTTTCAGATGTTGTATTGGTGCAATTTTGGCAACTCTATATTTATGACTATATCTTTCATTTAATTATCTTGATTTAGATGGTTGTTGTGAATGCTTATGAGTTTACGTAGATAGTATTATGTGAGGTCAATGTTTTCCAATATAAAGTTTAAGTAAACAAAAGTTCAAATTTTCTGCTAAAATTAACCTAGATGAAGTAAAGATGGCGTATGTAGACTTGTTTGCGACCTCTGAGAGGTCAACGACGCCGGTCTCGTCTGGGGACTAGATTCCGATAGTGACAAGGGTATATTGGGTCCTCTCTATCGGGCGTATACATATGACTCCACATTTATCTCTTGTGGTTTTATTATCGGCTATTAGTAGCTCCCACAATTCGGTGAGACTCTATTGCATTGACCATACTTACAGTTCAATTAGTATTCAGTCTCAGCATGTTAAAAATTTGGTCATTGCATCCAATTAGCTCAACATTCAGTATATCATGATCAGAATAGTATGCTTATTTTTGTGCCTGTTTAGTTATGTATTATCTCTGCTTTACTCTATCCTACATGCTCACTACTTTTCAAGTACTGACGCATACATGTGTTACATCTTCTCGTGATGTAGGTTCAGGTTCTCGGTATCCAGATCACGCTTAGATCGACTCCCGATCTCCAGTTCAGTAGAATCAGTGGTGAGTCCTCATTCGCCGAGGACAATTGTCATGTGTCTATTTTCAGTATTTTTAGTCCTTTAGTTTTGGTTTTTGTTAGACTTATCCTGTCCAGTATTTCTAGTCAGTTAGAGGCTATTTTCAGTCATAGTTAGTTTCAGCTTAGTATTGAGTTCAAAACTTTCTTTGTATTAAACGCAATAGTTTAAAATATCTCAGTTATACTATATGGGTATTCCCCATCTGTTCATTTTAATTATGATTTATATTCCGCATCAGTTTGTTATCTTTAGTATGCTCGTGATCCCAGAAGGGTTAGCTTGAGATCACTTGTTGTACTAGGTCCCGTGTCCCCGTCTCGATGGTTGCTTGGGGCATGACAAACTTGATATCAGAGCACTAGGTTTAAGTGTCCTAGGATGTCTGAAAATCCGCGCTAAGTAGAGTCATATTCATGGGTGTGAAGTGCACCACATCTAATGAGAGGGAGGCTATGAAGTGTTTTAGGAAAAACTTAACATTCTTGTTTCTCTTATGGTGGGTAAGGTATCATCTAATTCCATTCTAACTCGACGTTCTACGTTTCAGATCATGCCTCCTCATAGAGCTAACGCCAGGAATGTAAATTCTAGAAATGCAAACGCAGATCCTCCAGTCAAAAATTAGGAAGTCTCAATGTTGAATTTAGGAATGCCATTCTGATGTTTGCTCAGAGTGTCGCCAACCAGAACAATCAGCGGGTTCAAGATCATGTGAATGCAAATGGTGGATCAACAACAACTAGGGTCCGTGACTTTGTTAGGATGAATCCGTCTGAGTTCATAGGATCGCAAACTAGTAAGGTTCCCCAGAACTTGTTGGATAAGATCAAGTAGATCTTTAAGGTTATGCAGACCACTAGGAATGATCGGGTTTAGTTGGAATCATACTAGCTGAAAGCTATTGCTCATATCTGGTACACTCAGTAGAAGGAAAATAGGGGTACAGATGCAACTCCTATTACTTGGGATTGCTTTAGTGAGACCTTTTTGGACAGGTTTTTCCTAATAGAGTTGAGAGAAGCACAGGCCCAGGAATTCATGAACTTAAGGAAGGGTAACATGATGGTCCAAGAGTATGGTCTCAAGTTTAACCAAATCTCCAGGTATGCTCCTCACATGGTTGTTAACTCCAAAGCTCAGATGAATAAGTTCTTGTATAGAGTGTAAGATTTGGTGAAAAATGAATGCAAAAATGCTTTGTTACATATATACATGAACATCTCTAGGTTTATGAATCCCGCTCAGCAGGTTGAGGGTGATAAGCTTAGGGAACAGGCCAAGGAGAATAAGAAGGCTAGGACTGGGAACTATGACTACACTCATCAGAAGTCGAGTGGTGGACGCTCGAAATTTCAGCAAATGTCTTCGACCCAACCCCTTTGTCAGCTAGTATTTCATCCTGCAAGAACAAGTATGATCTGAAGGTTAGGGAACCAGACTCTAAGTCTCAAGGAAGTGTTTCAGGCACCAAGACATACCCCACTTTCTCTAAGTGTGGTAAGAACCATCTAGGCGAGTGCCTCACAGGAAAGGAAGGCTGCTTTAGATACGTTTAGTATGGTCACAGGTTGAGGGATTGTCCTTCTAGACAAGGTCATAGAGGTAGTAATGGTAGAGCTCAGTTTGCAACTTCAGCAGCACCAGCAAGTCGCCCAACTAAGTCGGGTTACTTATCTGGTATATGTGGCGGTCAACACCATAACAGCTTGTATGCTCTTTAAGATCGTTAAGATCAGGATGGTTCTCCTATGTAGTCACTAGTACATTACGAGTCTTTGACCTTGATGTTTATGCATTGTTAGATCCAAGGGTTACTCTCTCCTTTGTAACTCCTTACATAGTAGTCAAATTCAATGTTAGTCCAGAACTCTCTCAGAACCTTTTTATGTCTCTACTCCAGTTGGTAACCCAGTTATAGCTAGATAGGTATACAGAAATTGCCCTATCATAGTCTCTCAAAAAGTCACCTCACTAGATCTTGTAAAATTATAAATGGTTGACTCCGATGTCATTCTAGTAATAGATTGGTTACATTCCTTTTATGCCTGACTCGATCGTTGAACTACACTTGTTCATTTTCAGTTTCCAAATGAACCAATCTTTGAGAGGAAGGGTAGTAGCTTAGTTCCAATGGGTTGATTCATTCCTTACCTTAAAGATAGAAAGATGATCTCTAAGAGTTATCTATATAATCTAGTCCGAGTTAAGGATTATGGCTTGGAAACCCCAACTCATGAGTCAGTTCCAGTAGCCAGTGAGTTTCCAGAAGTTTTCTAGAAGATCTTCCTAGAGTTCCTCCCAAAAGGGAAATCGACTTTGGAATTGATCTCCTTCCAGATAGCCAACCTATTTTTGTTCCTCTTTATAGAATGGCTCAAGCAGAGCTAAAGGATTGAAAGATCAGTTGAAAGACCTTCTAGATAAGGGTTTCATAAGACCTAGTATTTCCCCATGAGGTGCACCAATGTTGTTCGTAAAGAAGAAATATGGTTCTCTCAGAATGTGCATTGACTATAGCGAGTTGAACAAGGTCACAATCAAGAAGAAGTATCCCATCCCCAGGATTCATGAATTGTTTTACCAACTTTAGGGTGCAAGCCATTCGTCAAAGATAGACCTCATATTGGGTTATCATCGGCTTAAAGTCATAGATAGTGACATTCTTAAAATAGCCTTCAGAACTCGGTATGGTCATTATGAATTTGTAGTTATGTCGTTTGGACTAACTACTGCTCCTGCATCTTTCATGGATTTGATGAACTGAGTGTTCAAATAGTACTCGGACTTGTTTTTTATCATATTTATTAATGATATCCTCATTTACTCTAGGAATGAGGAAGAACATGCGAGTCATTTGACAGTTGCTCTGCAGACTCTCAAAGATCGCCAGTTATTCGCTAAGTTTAATAAATGTGAAGTCTGCTTCCACTGCGGTACTTTCCTTGGTCACATTATATCTAGCGAGGGGATCCTAGTTGATTCGCAAAAGATAGAAGCAGTGAAACAATGTCCCAGACCTACCTTTGCTAAAGATATCAGAAGTTTCTTAGGTCTAGCGAGTTATTACAGAAGGTTTGTGGATGGATTTTCATCCATAGCCTCCCTATTGACTAGGTTGATTCAAAATATGGTCAAGTTTCAATGGTCAGATGATTGTGAGAAAAGCTTTGCAGAATTGAAAACTAGATTGGCTACGTCTCCTGTCTTAACTTTACCAGAGGGTTCAGATGGTTATGTGATGTATTGCGATGCATCCAGAGCTGGCCTAGGTTGTGTGTTGATGCAGCAAGACAAGGTTAAATCTATGCTTTTATACAGCTTAAGGTGCATGAGAAGAAGTATCCAACTCATAACCTCGATCTTGCAGCAGTGGTGTTTGGACTCAATATCTTGAGACATTACTTGCATGGTGTTCATGCAGATGTGTTCACTGACCATAAGAGCCTACAATATTTGTTCACCCAGAAAGAGTTGAATCATCGCCAGAGGAGATGGCTTGAGTTCATTAAGGATTATTATATGAGTGTGCATTACCATCCTGGTAAGACGAATGTAATGGCAAATGCTCTTAGCAGATTATCTATGGGTAGTATAGCCCATGTTGAGGATGAAGGAAGGAACTAGTGAAGGATGTTCAAAAACTTGCTCGCTTGGGAGTTCGCCATATGAGCATATTAGACAGTGGTATAACAATTCAAAATGGGGTAGAATCTTCTTTGGTAGGGGAGGTTAAGGAAAAGAAAGACAGTCATCCTATCTTGGTTTAACTAAAGGGTGCAGTCCACAATTAGAGAGTGGAGGTCTTCTCCCGAGGGAGATGGTGTACTTCGCTGCCAAGGTAGATTGTGTGTTACTGACGTAGGTGAGTTGAGACAACATATTCTTGCAGAGGCCCATAATTCCAAATATTATATATATATAGGTGTCACTAAGATGTACCGCGATATGCGGGAAGTGTATTGGTGGAATGACATGAAGATTTATATAGCAGATGTTTTAAGTAAGTGCCCTAACTTCCAACAAGTCAAGGTAGATCATCAGAAACCAAGGGATATGACTCAAGAGATCAACATTCCTACTTGGAAGTAGGAAGTGATCAATATAGATTTTATCACAGGGTTACATCATACTCGCAGGCATCATGACTCTATTTGAATGATAGATGATAAGATGACTAAGTCTTCTCGCTTTTTGGCAGTCAAGACTACAAATTCGATGGAGGACTATGCAAAGCTTTACATTAATGAAATTGTGAGGTTGTATGAGGTTCCTTTGTCTATCATCTCAGATAGAGGTCCTCAGTTTACCTCTCATTTCTGGAAGTCATTTCAAAAGGGTCTTGGTACTGAAGTTAACCTTAGCACAACATTTCGTCCGTAGACGGGTGGACATGTCAAGCGTACCATTCAGACCCTAGAGGATATATGGCGAGCTTGACTGATTGATTCCAAGGGTAGTTGGGATGATCAACTTCCTCTGATTGAGTTTGCCTACAACAATAACTACCATTCCATTATTAAAATGGCCCCTTATGAGAAGGCACTGTATATGCGTATATATAGATCTCCTATTGGCTTGTTTGAAGTAGGTGAAGTAGCTTGATAGTACCAGATTAAGTCCTTTATGCTACAGAGAAACTGCAACTCATTAAAGATAGATAAGAAAACCCAAAGTCAGTAGAAATCTTATGCAAATGTAAGGATAAGGGAACTAGAGTTCCAAGTTGATAATTGGGTTTTACTAAAAGTTTCACCTATGAAGGGGATAATGAGATTTGGCAAGAAAGGAAAACTCAGTCCTAGATACTTAGTCCCTTAGAATATCTTGAAAAGGGTTGGCAAAGTGGCATATGAGTTAGAGATGCGAGTAAAATTAGAAGAAGTGTATCCAGTCTTTCATATCTCACTTTTGAAGAAGTGTGTGGCTTTGAAAGATAGCCTTTCTTATGAGGATGTACCAGTTGAGATTCTTGATCGTCAAGTTAGAAGGTTGAGGAACAAAGAAGTCATTTCAATCAAGGTTTTGTGGAGGAGTCAGTTCTTAGAGGCAGTGACTTGGGAAGCAGAAGCAGCCATGAAAGCCAAGTATCCTCACCGCTTTCCTTCCAATCCACTCCATCTTGAGGTAATAGTTCCTCTTCAGTTTTTAAGTCATTCATGTGTGAATTCAGCCTTAGAATCATGTTCCCTCAGTTTGTACTAGCATTTTCAGCGTAATTGCATGATCTTGGAATTGAATTCAATCAAAAAACTCAGTTCTCAATGTTTAGTAATAGGAATAACAGTTATTTCCCTCTATTATCATCTAGTTTTGCCATCATTCGAGGACGAATGCTCCCAAGGGGGAGATAATGTAACACCTTATATCAAAAGACAGAAAAAAAATCAGCTTTTCAGAAATTTCAGGTGCAATCTACTGTCACTATCTATGAAACGTAGTTTGATATACGGCCCGTACTGTGGATATGCGGCTCACCACTATAGCCCCTTCTAAAACTCAGCTAAAAAAATCAACTAAGTCTCGACCCACAGATAGACCTACGGTCCATAAGTCAGACCACGGTCCGTGGTTTGTGTCTGTGGATTTATACTCCTGTTACCCACACTCTGACATGAACTATGGACGACCAGCATGGATCTTCGTTAGATCTATGATCCGTAGGTCTGACTGTAGGTGAAGGTTAGCAGTTAGTTAGGCAAAAATTGCTAATTGGGTAAACTTCAAATGATCATAACACTTCACACAAAAGGAATTAGGTGTCCTATGACCCATGATATGAAAGATAATTAAATCCTCTTTCTAACGACGCCAATTTTGCTAAAATCGAACCTCCGAGTAAAATGTTATTCCCATTTTAGTGAAGGCCTACCGAGCAAACTCAAACGATGGACCCAAACGATGGACCGTGGATTGAACGACGACCCGTTAGTCCAATATGTCAATTGCCTTGCCATAATTATTTCAGGGGTCTTTCGGTATTATCCTAGTTCGTTTAACCCTTAAGATATGTCATTTAAACCAAAAATTGAGATTTTAGTCAGTTTAAGCCTAGAAACATAACTAAAAACTTACCTAAGTCAAATCATTAATCAAACTTAGAAAGTTAGAAGCATGAGAGGAGAAAAAGGTAAAGAGCCCTAGATCAAGAACGCAACAAGGTTCCATTAGTTCGAGCCCAGAAATCTAAAGATTTCTCTCTATAATTCAGCACCATGTATGTGGGATTTCAATAGTGGGTTCCTTTTTCCTATTAGGTCCCTAGTTTTCAGTCAGTTTCTTGATTCTCATATCATGACTAGACTTAGTATTTCTTGAATGTTAGAATTATTGGGTTATTAGCTATTATAATGATCCAAACCAGATTAACATGTTATTACTCAGTTTATTGCATGAATTTCAGAACCCTAGCTATGTGTTTCTTTAGTTCTTGAATTACACATGCTAGGTCAGATATTTCAGTTACTTCAGATATACATGCATCAATTATTAATGCATCATTGTCATATTAATTGTTGCATTCTCAATTTGCATTTGATTTTGAGCTATCTAGTATTTACAGAAACTTAGTCATAATAAGTTAACCACTAAATTTATTAGGAGTAGCATAATAACAAGTTTGACTAGGATTTAGTGTACCCAAATAGTCCTAGAACTACTAGCCAAGTAGGTTGTAAGTCCTCTCTGTGGGCATCTATTTAGTGATCATGCCAGCATCCTCTTATACCTCAGGCAGGGTATATTGGGTCCTCTCGATAGGGCATATACATCGGATTCCACATTTAGCTCATGTGGTTTTATTATTGATTATTAGTAGTTCCCACAGTTCAATCAGACTCTATTGCATTGACCATATTTTCAATTCAATTAGTATTTAGTCTTAGCATGTTATAAATTTTGTCATTGCATCCAGTTAGTTCAGCATTCCATATATCATGTTCAGAATATTATACTTGCTTTTCTGCTTGTTCAGTTATGTATTATTTCAGCTTTACTCTAACCTACATGCTTAGTACCTTTCAAGTACTAACGCATACGTGCTCTACATCTCCCTGTGATGTAGGTTCACGTTCTCGGTATCCACATCACGCTTAGATCGACTCCCGATCTCCTATTCAGCAGAAACAGTGGTGAGTCCTCATTTTCCCGGACAATAGTCATGAGTCTATTTTCAGTATTTTTAGTCCTTTAGTTTAAGTTTTTCTAGTCATTGTTGAGGCCTGTCCCAACATTTCTAAGTCAGTTAGAGGCTATTTTCATACATAGTTAGTTTCAGGTTAGTATTGAGTTAATATTTTTCTTTGTATTAAGCTTATCAGTTTTCAAATATCTCAGTTATAGTATATGGGTATTCCCCATCTTTTCTTTTTATTATGATTTAGCATTCGTATCAGTTTATTATCTTTAGTATTCTCGTGATCATGCCAGCAGGGTTAGCTTAGGATAACTTGTGCTCCTAGTTCCCGTGTCCGCGTCTTCGGGGTAGCTCGGGGCGTGACACTAGAGCTTCTTATTTATTAAATGACTTCCAATATATTCTAAATGGGTATTTGGGACTATTAGTAAGTACAATTATATAATTAAGGGGGTAATTTTAATAATTAATTTAGTTGTGGTTAAATAAAATAACATTGAAATTAGTTGTTTGCCACCTTCACCACTTTTTTAATTAATCATGTATAATAATTTGGGTAGTAAATAATCTGTAGAAAAGAAAAGAGAAAAAAGGAGAAACTTAGCTATCGTGAGAGAAAAAGATCGAGAATTTGGCAAATCAAGACGCCCTTAAATCTTTGTTTTTTTGTATATGGGTTGGATAATATTAATATATTATATGGGAGAGAATGGAATTGTCGATGTGAATTTGAATTGATGCACTACAATGTGTTACTACTATGTATTTTACCAATATGTTGACGGCTATTAGTTGAATGATATTTTTCATTAGATAATTCAATAATTAGGATTGAGTTATGAAGTTTATCATTCATTGTAAATAGTTTAGGTTTGAGAGACCAGTTTTCTGTAACTAGGTGTTCTCAATATAATTATTTTGTTATTGTATTATAATTAAATTTTGATATATTGAGATAGATAATTAAATATTAAGTGTATTGTATTATATGAATTCCGTTAGAGTCATGTTATTTGGACGAATTGAAACATAACCCTGGGCTTGTATATTTAGAAACGAATGAGACTTGATGTATTAGTTGGTATCAAAATTAGGAATTTGATTAAAGATATTGATGAGTCTAGGCTAGATCTATAGTAATAGGGATGTCTATGGACTCGTTTGCTTATGAATATTGTATACCTGATAGATTAGAGACCTTATGAGGCATTAAGAAAGAAAAAAATTAGGGAATTAGCTTGCTTTACTTCGATGAAGCTAGATTATGGTTTATTTTATGTGATACAGGGACACTTAATAGTGATTCATAGTCATTGGGTAATTCTGTGAAATTTTCTATTTACGTAATTGTTGTGGTTTACATGATTCATGTGTTTTTTGTGATTTGTATGAAATCCCAAAACCGAAAAATCCATAATATTGAACTTGAATAAAGAAGGCTTGGTGAAGATGTCGAAGTGATAAGTGGTGAATATAATGATGAGTTAACTATCTAGACGCCTCATGACACCCAAACCAACAACTTAGCTAAATCATCATTTTTTCATCAATTTCAACTTCATTAACACTATTTTACCATATCTTGTTTATTCAAGGCATCACTTTAATAGAATAAGTTCAATCTTATCTATTTCATAGTCGGGAGATTACAGACCAATCACAAACAACACATAATCATCCAAACCACAACAATTAAGTACATAGAAAATTTCATAAAATTACTCAATGACGATCAATCACTATTAAGATTCTCTCTATCACATAGAATAAATCATTAACTACATTCACTGAAGAACCGAAGTCAAGCAAGCTAATTCTCCACTGTTTTTCTTTTCCTCAATGTATCACAACATTATCAATCTATCAAGTATACAATATTCATAGCCAACGATTTCGTAGACATCCAAATATGTCTATCCTATATGAAAAACTCCTCCAAATCCATAATCAAATTTCTAAATTTTTATATCAACTAATCTGTCATGTTTCATTTGTTCCTAAATATTTAAGTTTAGGGTTAAGTCTCAATTAGTCCAAATAACATAACTCTAATGGAATTCATATAATACCATACACCTAATGTTTAGTTATCTATATCACTATATTAAAACTTATTTTATAATATGGTAGCAAAATAATAATATTACAAAATTGAAATCACCTAGATATTGAAATACGGTCTTCCGAACATAAACTATTTGCAAAGAATGATATACTACGTAACTCAACCTTAATGATTGAATTCTAAAATGACAATCATTGTCAATCATTACCCAACTGACAGCCGTCAATATATTTGTAAAAGACATAATAGTAACACATTACCGTGCATCAATCAAATGTTCTTATTTACGTCAGCAATTTCATTATCTTGTAACTATACAACCCATAAACATAAAACAAAGATGTAGAGAGGTTTTAATTTACCGAACTCTCGATCTTTTACTCTCCCGTTTGTCCGCTTGGTAAGTTTCCGTCGTCCTATGTTTCTCTTTTTCTCTCTTTTCTTTTCTACAAATTATTTTTTTAGAATGTAAAGTACTTTTCTAAAGATTATTTACTACCTTAGTTATTATACAGGACTAATTATAAAAGTTGTGAAAGTGACCCACTACTAATTTCAACGTTATTTTCTTTTAACAACAAACAAAATCAATTATTATAATTACCCCATTAATCATATACTTGTACTTACAAATAGACCAAAACATAAGTATTATTTTATGTTGTTTAGAATGTGGAATAATAATATATGCATTACCTAGCATGCCTTTTATGTTGAATAATACAATCTTACAAGTTCTAAAACAAAAAAATATGCATTAGCAATGTAGATAGTAAGTATTTGAAAACAACAATATTCTTTCATAATAATTAATTAATTAATGTATAATAATATATAACTATTAATTACCGAAAATCTATCCCTTCACTAATTGTAACACCAAGAAAACCAGATATAGAAAACAATTTCAGAAATTTACCTGAAGCAATGAACCACGACAGGGATAACTCAGGCCCTGTTAGGGACCATTGTCCGGTGACCTTCCCGTGGTGGGGAGTTGGGATATCCCAGGCCCAGTCACCGGACCACGGGACCCTTCACGGGTTCTGGTCTTTATGAAGGGCCATTGGGGCTTTCATGAAGACTAGAAAGTAGCTCCCCCTTACATAGCCTCTAGATCCCCCACGCCCAAATGAAGACCACAAGGACCTTCACAAAGGCTGTGGGATGGTCTGTGAACCATGAATTCATACCACAAGACCAAGTAAGGACCACAGGGACCTTCACGACCATGGTCCTTCACCCGGTCCATGGTAGGGCCCACGAACAAGACCCCTAGAAACAAGAGTTCACTGGACCAAGGACCACGACCCACTTCACCATCTTTGGTCCCTTTCACTGTCCATGGAAGTGGTCGTTGTTGTCCCTCGCCAGATTTTTAGTATGGTTATTTTGGTCTTTTCCTATTTCGTTAGACCCCTAAACTATGTCATTTTGACCCTAAACTACATGGTTTTTGTTAGTTTTAGCCTAGAAACATAACTATAACTTATCCAAGTCAGATCATTCACAGAAGCATAGAAACTTAAAGTGTAAATAGAAGAAAGAGGAGACCAAAGCCTAGTTAAAGAAGGAAACAATGATCCATCAGTTAAAGTCCCAAAATCAAAATATTTCTCCGTGCAATTCGTCACTAGGTATGTCGGATTTCATTAGTGGGTTGCTTTCGCCCATTAGGTCCCTAGAATTTAGTCAGATTCCTGATTCCCTTATTATTAACTAGACTTAGGGTTTCCAGAACTTTAGCATATTATAAATTAGTTAACTAATGTTCCAAATCAGTTCATCATGGCTTTTAGCATTTTTAAGTATATATTCCTTCATAATTCTTAATCCTAGCTATTTAGTTCTTTAGTTATGCTAGATATATAGTAATATGATGTCTATGGACATGTTTGTATATAAATATTGTATACTTGATAAATTAGAATGTTTTGAGGCAATAAGGAGAGAAAAAATGGGGAATAAGCTTGCTTTATTTCGATAAGGATAGGTTATAGTTTATCCTACGTGATAGAGAGACTATTAATAGTGATTGATAGTCATTGAGTAATTCTGTGAAACTTTGTACGTACGTAATTGTTGTTGTTTAGATGGTTCATGTGTTGTTTGTGATTGGTGTGTAATTCAAAACTGCGAAATCCATAATGTTGAACTTATTTTGTTGAAGTGATGTGGTGAATAAATAAGTCTTGGTGAAAGTCTTGATGAAGTGTTAAGTGGTGAAAATAATGACGAGTTACTATCGTGATGCCTCGTGGCACCCGATCCAACAACATAGTTAAATCATCATTTTTCATCACTTTCAACTTCATTAACACTATTTCACCAAATCTTCTTTATTCAAGGTATCATTTTAATACAATAAGTTCAATCTTATGGATTTAATGGTCTAGAGATTACAGACCAACCACAAACATATGATTCAAACCACAACAATTAAGTACATAGAAAATTTCATAAAATTACTTGATGACTATCAATCACTATTAAGAGTCTCTCTATCACATACAATAAATCATAACCTACATTCACTGAAGAACTGAAGTCAAGCAAGTTGATTCCGCAATGTTTATCCTTTCCTCAATACATCCGAACGTTTCCAATACATCAAGTATACAATATTCATAAGAGAACGAGTTGGTAGACATCCATATTACTACATATCTAGCCTATACTAAAAACTCACCCAATTCCATAGTAAAATTTCTACATTTTGATATCAACTAATATATCAAGTCTCATTAGTTCATACATATTCAAGTCTAGGGTTAAGTCTCAATTAATCAAATTAACATAACTCTAATGGAATTCATATAATAAAATACACCTAATATTTGATTATCTATCTCACTATATCAAACTTATTTTATAATATGATGACAAAATAATGATATTTAAGAATTAAAATCACCTAGTCACAGAAAAACAGTGCCTGACCTAAACTTTTTTCATAGAATGATATACTATGTAACTATACCTGAATTATTAATTTATTTAATGACAATCATTGTTAATCATCACCCAATTGACAGACGCCAACATACTGGTAAAGACATAATAGTAACACATTACCGTACATCAATCAAATTTACATGTTCACATTGGAAATTTCATTCTCTTTTATACAGTATATTAATATTATCCAACCCATAAACATAAAACAAATATTTAGAGAGGTATTGATTTACCGAATTCTCGATATTTTCCTCTCCCATTTGTCGGCTCCATAAGTTTTGTCTTCCTATTATTCTCTTTTTCTCTCTTTTCTTTTCTACAAATTAGTTTTTTAGAATGGTAAAGTGTTTTTCTATAGATTATTTACTACAATAATTATTATACATGAGTAATTATAAAAGTGGTGAAACTGATCCACTACTAATTTCAATATTATTTTCTTTTAACCACAAACTAAATTAATTATTATTATTGCCACCATTAATTATAGAATTGTAGTTATGAATAGTCAAAAATATAAGTATTAGTTTATGCTGATTAGAATGTGGAATAAAAATATATGCATTAGCTAGCGTGCCCTTAATGTTTAATAGTATAATCTTACCGGTTTAAAAATAATAAAAAAATGTGCATTAGCAATGTAAATAGTAGTTGTGTAAAGACAACAATATTCTTTCAAAGCAATTAATTAATTATGTATAATAATCTCTAAACTATTAATCACCAAAAAACAATCTCTTCATTAGTAATTTACCTTATAAACAATCCATGCATTATATTCTCCACAAAAAAAATATTATACTATTGTGGACGTTGAGGTTGCAAATATCTGAAACTACTGATTAACCTAGCTATGAAATTGTAAATTTTGATAGTCAAAATGGATTGAATCAATAAATGAGTCATTGTCCAATCCAACCTAAAAATTTGTTGGATAAAAATGGGTTAAGATAAAAAAAAAAATATGAGAAAAAATGGGTCATAACAAAACCTGCCGAACTCCTACCCTTATTTAATTTGATTGTTTATTATTTTAATTAATAAAAGCATTTCATAAATAAAACAAAGTTCAACTTGTCATATACAAGAGTTATATCAAAAAAGGAGAACATATAATAAAAAATATAAGGGATCGTTTGATAGGCTGTATAAGAAAAATGATGAAAAGATTGTATTGGTAACATTTGAATCAATTATGTTAAGATTGTTTTATAAGCAATATTTGATTTGTGTATTGCCAGAATAATAATTTTTATTTAAAAATTAACTATCTCCAATTGCAACTAATTGTTAGCTTGTACTCCTGCATGTGTTCATCTAGAGGTATTTGTGAGGCGTGATGTATATTTTATGCATTAGTATACATTTTTGTTCTTGCTTGTCAAATAGTTTTAATTCTTTACGGAGATCTTTCAATGCCTCAAAATACATTCGATTATCCCTAAGCATAAACATGATGTTGATGCTCTACTTTCACTTGAAAAAAAAATTCAATAATTTTCTTTTTACTTGTGGAACCATAGGAACATGGTTTTCCACTTAGTAAAAAGGCCATAGCACCAACATCTGCTCTGGCCCGAGTTTCAGGTTTATATACATTATGGAACAAGGTATTTTATTATTTCTAAAAACTAAAAGTGTTGCTTTCCCAAACTTAATCAACATTGTTTCAATATTTTGCTTACCTGTCACGCCTTGGGCGGGACTGACACTCAAAGACCATTGTTGTCCCATGTGAACCCTTAGCCTGACTTTCCTAACTCAACGGAAGACTTAAAACATTAATACGAGGATTAAAATGCACTTACTCAACTGTTTAAAAGATAACTTAGAATGTTTTTAAAAATAAAACATTCAACTTAGCCCAATGACAACTCAAGTCTTAGTACATAATAAATGACAATGTTAAGACCATTGACT
The DNA here is from genome assembly GCA_016801875.1 of Solanum sitiens. NCBI lineage: Eukaryota > Viridiplantae > Streptophyta > Magnoliopsida > Solanales > Solanaceae > Solanum > Solanum sitiens. Next base: position 611,183 of record JABWTJ010000312.1, on the reverse strand, counting down.
GCTAACTGTCTAACTATGACGCCTCTAATAACTAAGATGGATATTGGGACAACACCCCTGATCATCCTAGCAACTGTAAATAAAACTGAAAACAATGAAAAGGAGTCCTACGAAATTGAAGGAGGCTCACTAACTGACTCAGAGTTGTTCACTGGATCAACGATGCATTGGGTGCTGCTCCTAGTTCCCTGCGTATGCATCATAAAATGATACAGTCTAATTGTATCAGTATATTGAATGTACGAGTATGCGAGTTGTAATGCTAAATCAATATAGGCTTCAAAGAGATTATGAAAGAAACACTTACCTTGGCTCTTCTCATCTCATGAATACTTAACTCAACTCATTTCATTATAAATCAAATTAAAACAAGTTTATATAAAGAAAAGGAAAGTTATTTAAAACGTAATCTCAATTCATAATCATAATATTATAATGACATACCATGATTCCTCTCAAAGTCTACTTGTTCAATGCATGAATGAAGTCTCATACCCCCATTCATACTAAGCAGAACCCCTTGAGAAACCACACAATACTACTTTGGGAGTTTCTCTAATCGATAACCATCACTTAAGATTTACAGTGATGATACACCATTTCAGCTCATGCTTTCAAGGACCATCCTTTAGCTTTTCGGGGGTTTAGGAAGCTTAATTCACTAAGTGAATCCACTATCTTAACTAATGTGATCATCTAAAAAGTATGACTTATTAATACCCATGACGACTACATGGTTTATGGAGACTTGAGTTAATATGAACTCGTATCCCCATATCGGTGCTCAATACAACTCCAAAAAATATACTTAGCTCAGATGTTTTAAAAACAACTTGTTCTTTTGTTTCAGATAATTACTCAAAACATACCTTAAAAGCTCTCTTGGAATCGATGTTCCCTTTTTCTTTCTCAAAAACTCTTTTGAAAAAGTTTCCTATTATCTTAAATGTGAAAATATTTATAATGCTTTGGGATTATTTAGTTCCCTAATAGATTTTTGTGAAATGAACTCAACTCTTTACTCTTAGATTAACTTGAAACTTTTAGTCTTAAAACAAAGTTAAAACATTTGTAAAAAACCCTTGAAGACTTTGATGACTTTTTCTTGACTTGACTATTGACTTTGATCTTAACTCTTATTTAAATTTGACTCTCAATTGATCTTTGAATTGAATTATGGATTCAAGGATTATGATTTGTGTTTGGTAGGATCTCATGTTGTTTAGGAATAAGTTTATATAGATAAACATGAGAAAAGTTACAAAATCACCGTGTTGGAACAAGAATTAATTTAGGTAAGGAAAATACCAGACTAGCCTTTAAAAATCCGGATTGGACTTTCCTTATTCAAACAACCCAACATCTAAAGGGCTTAACTCACTCTTGCGAACTCGGAATCGCACAGTTTTGGCGGCGTTCAAAAGATAGTTCCAACAGATTTACAACCATATATGGGAATACACTTAACTTATCCTGAGCTAGGAGTTATGACCGTTTGAAGTTGATCAAAAACTCACTTAAACTTACTTACCATTTTCCAGATTTTTTATTTATTTTGCAAAAATAGCTATTTCCAATTTCTAAGCTTCCTTATAGTTTATTTTTTAGTTGCGAGATGTTCCAATATCTCCCCTTTGTGAACATTCATCATCGAATGAAATTACTCTTTCTAGGCTAAGGGTGGTAACATCTAGTTCAAATACCCAACAAGCAAAAAGCAACAAATAATATGTTCACTCATAATTTAAATAGCATTAAGAAGAAAATTAGTACCTTGATCTGCATCTTCTCCGGATTCAAAGTGATGTGGATATGTCCTCTTCATATCCTCTTCAGCATCCCAAGTAGCTTCCTCAACAAATTGGTTCCTCCACAGGACTTTGACTGAAGTTAATTCTTGGGTTCTCAATTTGCAAACTTGGCGATCTAGAATCTGAACAGGAATTCCCTCATAAGATAGACAATCCTTGATCCATGTATTTTCAGTTGGTAAGATCAAAGATAGATCGCCCATGCACTTCTTTAACATGGAGATGTGAAACACCTGATGAACTGCTCCTAACTCTTGTTGTTGCTCCAATTCATAAGCTACATTGCCAATCCTCTTGCCTATGCGATAAGGTCCAATATACCGGGGACTATGTTTCCACTTCTTACCAAATCTCATAACACCCTTCATGGGTGAAAGTTGAAACCTTGAGATATAACCAATCATCTACTTCAAACTCTAACATTCTTCTCTTAACATCAGTGTAGGATTTTTGACGACTCTGCGCCATTTTCAACCTTTTTTAATCACCTTCACCTTTTTCATAGCTTGGTGAACTAAATCTGGTCCTATCAACTCTGCATCACCAACTTCAAACCATCCAACAGGAGATATGCATCTTCTCACATAAAGAGCTTCATATGGAGCCATTTGGATGCTAGAATGATAACTTTTGTTGTAAGCAAATTCAGTGTGAGGTTGGTGATCATCCCAATTCCCTTTAAAATAAATCACACAAGACCTCAACATTTCTTCTAATGTTTGAATGGATTACTCTCCTTGTCCATCTATCTGAAGATGAAAGGAAGTACTCAAGTTAACTTTTAAACCTAATCATTCTGAAAAGATTTTTAGAATAGTGCAATAAATTATGCACCTCTATCTGAAATAATGAAGACCGAAACTCCATGAAGTCTTACCACCTTTTGATATACAACTTGGAATAATCTTCTACTGAATGGGTAGTCTTTACCGGCAGAAAATGGGATGATTTTGTCATTATGTCGACAATCACCCAAATAGAATCATGTTGTGTGTGAGACCTTGGTAAACTTGTGATAAAGTCCATATTGATCATCTCCCACTTCAGTTCCGGAAGTTCTATATTCTGAACCAAACATCCAGGCCTTCGGTGCTCTACTTTAACTTGTTGGCAATTCGGGCACTTGGCAACAAATTCAGCAATGCCATTCTTCATACCATTCCACCCATATACCTCTCTCAAATAGCGGTACATCTTTGTGGAACCTAGATGAATGGAATATATTGAGTTATGAGATTGCTCCATGATCCTCTATTGGAGTCCATACACCATAGGTACACATAATCTACCTTGAAATTTCAATACACCATCTCCCCCATGTTCAAAAGTCAATAGTCTTTGCTTATGAACATTTGCTTTTAGTTCAAGTAAAATGGAATCTTTGTATTGCTTCCCTTTTACCTCTGACACTAATCATGACTTAGCCTCATTCGTTACCAATATTCCTCCTTTTGTGGAATCCATAAGTCTGAATCCCGGCATACAAGTTTGTGCACATCTTTGGTTAACTCTCTCTTTTTTTCCTCCAAAAGGGCAGTACTACCCTTAGATAACCTGCTTAAAGCATTGGCACCCACATTAGACTTACCTATGTGGTAAAGAATAATCATGTTATAATCCTTGAGTAATTCTAACACCTCTTTGTCTGAGATTGATCTCTCTCTAGGTGAAAACATATTGTAGACTCTCGTGATCAGTGAATATATAAACATGAACACCATAAAAATAATGATGCCATATCTTCAAAGCAAAAACTACATCTGCCAACTCTAAGTCATGGGTTGGATAATTCTTCACATGAACTTTTAACTGTCTGGAGGCATAAGCTATAACTTTGCCATTATTCATAAGAACACAACCTAAACCAACTCTAGATGTATCACAATACACCACAAAACTTTGAGTACCTTCCGGTAAAGTTAAAATTGGGCAATAGTCAATCTCTTCTTCAATTCCTGAAAGCTCTTCTCACAAGCTTCTGATTATTGAAACTTCACTATTTTCTGAGTCAACACTATCAAAGGAGACTATAGATGAAAACCCTCTACAAACCTTCTATAGTATCCAGCTAAACCCAAGAAACTCCTAATATTAGTTGAAGATGTGGGTCTAGGCCAATTCTGCAGTGCCTCAATTTTCTTAGTATCCACTCTAATATCATCACCGGAAACTTTGTGGACCAAGAACTCCACTTAATTAAGCCAAAACTCACACTTAGAGAACTTGGAATACAACTCTCTATCTCTCAATGTCTGAAGAACTATTCTGAGATGACTAGCATGATTTTCTTCATTCCTTGAATAGATTAGTATGTCATCAATGTTGACGATGAAAAACATATCTAAATAAGGTTTGAAGACTCTATTCATGATGAACGATGTTGGTGCATTAGTCAAGCCATATGACATGACCCAAAACTCATAATGACCACATATGGTTCTGAAAGCTGTCTTTGGAATATCACATTCCCTTACTCTAAACTGATGATAGCTTGATTTGAGGAAAATATCTAGAAACAGGAAGCCCCCTAAAGTTGATCAAAACGATCATCAATTCTCGAAAGAGGATAATTATTCTTTATGGCAACCTTATTCAACTGGCGGTAATCTATAGACATTCGAAGGGAACAATCTTTCTTTATCATAAACAAGATCAGAGTCACCCAAGATGAGACACTTGGTCTAATAAAGCCATTGTCTAACATAATTTTTAACTGTTCTTTCAACTCTTTTAACTTTATAAGTTCCATTTTGTATGGCGTAATAGAGATAGGACGAGTATCTGGAAGAAGATCTATACCGAAGTCTCTCTCTCTCTCAGGATATGATCTTGAAAGACTTCAGAAAACTCTTTGACTACTGGAACTGACTAAATGTGAGGTACCTCAACACTTCAGTCATTAACTCAGACTAATTGATAAATACAACCCTTAGACACTAAATTTTTTGCTTTAAGGTATGAAATGGAATGACCCATAGGCATTGCTAAACTACTTTTTCCACTCAATAATTGGTTCACTGGAAAACAAGAACATGACTACTCGAGTGCTGAAATCTATTAATGCATAATAGGCATGAAGCCAATCCATACCTAGAATGACATCAAACTCTACTATGTCTAACAAAACTAATTCATCCATGGTACTCTTGTGATTGATGGGAAATGGTGTAATCACGATAGACTCTTTACTAGAATAAAATTCTTAACAGGTGTAGAAACACTAAAGGGATCAAGATGTTATTTTTGAAAAACATCAAAACTGAAGACTTAGATCAAACTAGTGACAATATCCGGTGAATCCTCTTGCTCTCGGCGACTAGTGATAGCATAAAGACGGTTTCCTTCTTCGCCTGCCCCTGATGTACCTTATCGAGATGTAACTCTATCTAGCGAAGCAATTGAAGAAGATTGGGACCCATTGCCCTCTTTACCGTTTCTCTGTCTATTCTTAGAACACTTTTTTATAAATTAATCATTTTGGCCACACTTGAAGCAATCAGTGAAGCCATCACGATACACACTTGAGTGGCTCCTACCACGCTTGGCACATGCGGGAGTCTTAGTACTCCCTTCTGCCATAATTTCTTGCAAATACATATGTTCTAGCTCTGAAGTTCTGAGATTCCTGATTATTTTACACACATTGGTTCCTTGATGCAGGTGCATTTGTAGACGATGGAGCAAGCCCCATCAGTTTCTATTGGAAGGATGACCGGTTGTCATTACTCTTTTACTGTTTGGACTCGTTCCTAGCTCTCTTGTACTTAAACTATTCCTTACAACTTGTTGCACATGGATCAATAACCTTGATATATCCATGACACCTAAGAGTATGGTTGCCTTACTTTACTTACTTGATCGACAAGACATCCCAATGACGAATAACCTCATCATGTCCCTCATGTCGCAACCATCTCTTTGCTTCTCTCATATCACGGGGAAAGAAACGCCCCAAAGTCCAACTCACAAATGGTTACACGTAAGCATGAGTTAGAAAGAAACTTTTTAGAGATCTACTCTAACGCACGAAATGAATACGAAAAAGTAAAGAAATTTCCTAAATGTTGCAGCCTCCTAATTATAGACGTGGCGCGCTTCACACTAATAAATAGAACTCTAGAGACACGGCTTCATAGACTCCCTAGGACTCTTGAACTCTCTACTCAGATACTAAGTTTGTCATGCCCCAAGACTTTACCCTAGGTGAGACTGGCACTCGAAGACCATCGCTTGCTCAAAGCGCACTCTTTGCCTGGCTTTCTTAACTCAGAGAAAGACTAAAAGCATTACTATAGGGACAAAAATGCACTTACTCAACTGTTTTAAAGATAACTTAGAACGTTTTTAAAAATAAAACATTCAACTTATCCAAAAGGCAGATCAAGTCTTAGTACATAAAAATGACAATGTAAAGGCAACTGAATGCTAATTGTTTATCTACGAAGCCTCTAATAAATGTGATAGATGTCGCGACAAGTACCCCAATCATCCTAACAACTGCAAAATAAAACTGAAAACAATGAAAAGGGCGTCCTTCGGAATGCAAGGAGATTCTCCATCTGACTCTGAGTTGCTCACTGGATCAACGGTGCGTTTGGTGCCAATCTGACTAACCTGCGTCTGCATCAAAATACGATGCAGGCCAGATGCATTAATACATTGAATACACGAGTATACGCATTGGAATGTTAAAACAACATAGTCTTGAAAGAGATTATGAAAGAAACACTTATCTTGACTCTTCTCAACTTATGAATACTTAACTGAACTCATTTTATTATAAAGCAATTTAAAACAAATGCAATATAAAGAAAAGGAAAACTGTTTAAAACATAATGTCAATTCATAATCATAAAATCATAAAGACATACCATGCTTCCTCTTAAAGACTACTTGTGGAATGCATGAATGATGTCACATACCCCGATTTATACTAAGCAGAACCAATTGAGGAACCATGCAATTACTACTATGGGAGTTTCTCTAACCGAAAACAAACTTAAGTATTACAATGATGATAAAACACTTTACCTCACCCTGCCAAGGACCATCCTATACCTTGTCGAGGGTATACGAAGCTTAACTCACTAAGTGGATCCACTATCTTAACTTATGTGTTCAACTAAAAAGTATACACATTAATACCCATGAAAACTACATGGTTTATGAAGACTTGAGTAAATATGAACTCGCATCCCCATATCGGTGCTCAATACTACTCCATAAAATATACTTAGCACATATGATTTTAAAACAACTTCTTTCTTTGGTTTGAGATAATTACTCATAACTTAGCTTAAAATATTTCTTGGAATCGATGTTCCCTTTTTCTTGCTCAAAACTCATTTGGAAATCTCAGTTTTCTAATGGCTTTTTGAGAAGTGAACTCAACTATTACTCTTAGCTTAACCTGAAACTTTTAGTCTTAAAACAAAGTTAAAACATTTGTAAAAAGACCCTTGAAGACTTTGATGACTTTCACTTGACTTGGCTCTTTACTTTAATCTTAAATCTTACTTGAATTTGACTCTTAATTGATCTTTGAATTTAATTTTGGATTCAGATATTATTATTTCTGTTTGGAAGGATCTCATGTTGATTAGGAATTACTTTAGATAGCTTAAAATGAGAAAAATTACGAAATTACGATGGAGATTCTCCTAAATAATTATTCATGAAATTTAATTTTTAGACAGACTAGTCGTCATCCTGCTCGTGGTGCGTAACAACTTTTGTTCACTTGAGGAAAAAGGTACGTAGACATATTACTATATTACAATATATCAAAACTATACGAAAAACTCACCCTAATCGATAATTAAATTTCTAAATTAATATATCAAGTCTCATTCATTCATAAATATTCAAGCCTAGGGTGAAGTCTCAATTCATCCAAATAGCATAACTCTAATGGAATTTATATAATACAACACACATAATATTTAATTATCTATCTCACTATATTAAAGATTATTTTTATTATGATAAGAAAATAATAATATTTAAAAATAGAAATCACCTAGGTATAGAAACATGATCTGCCTAACATAAGTTATCTACAAAGAATGATATACTAAGTAACTCAACCTTAATGATTGAATAATGTGTTGACAATAATTGTCAATCAGCACCCAACTGACAGCCGCCACTATATTGGTAAAATCAAAAATTTACCTAAAGCAGTGATCTACGGTAGGGTTCAAGGACCGTGACAGGGACCACAATTATCTAATGACAAAAACATTTGACTTAATAACAAAACAACTTCATAACCTTCAATATTATGGTCTAAAATCTCATATAAATGGATGAGATGATATTAAAAACAAAGATTGACCAAATTAGAAGATTTGATGATTGGTAAGGTAAATTACAATTCAAGAACACCAATCACCAAATCTTTGAAAATTATAAGATTAAAAGCTCTCTTCTTCTATCTCAAAGACAACAATGAAACCAAATTTGAGATAGTCAGCCAAAATAGCACCTCTTTATTTCTTCTTTTTCATTTTCCACCAGCAACTTAATGGTCAACTTGTACTCCTCCATGTATTTGCCATGAGGTGTTTCTGAGCCTGGGTGTATAATCGTATACATTAAAAGTGGTGAAATTAGAAATCCATATTACTATATATCTAGTCTATACGAAAAACTCACCCAAATCCATATCAAAATTTCTAAATTTTGATATCAACTAATATATCAAGTCTCATTCGTTCATAAATATTCAAGCCTAGGGTTGAGTCTCAATTAATCCAAATAGCATAACTCGAATCGAATTCTTATAATACAATACACCTAATGTTTAATCATCTATATATTAAAACTTATTTTATAATATGATAACAAAATATATAATAATATTTAAAAATTGAAATCACCTAGATACAGAAACACGGTCGGCCTAACCTAAACTATCTAAAAAGAATGATATACTATGTAACTCAACCTTAATGATTGAATTATCTAATGGCAATAATTAAAAATAATCACCCAACAGACAACAACCAATATATTGGTAAAAGACATAATTGTAACACATTACTGTACATCAATCAAATTTTCTAATCCATGTCGGTAATTTTATTCCCTATTATCTAATATAATAATGCTATCCAACCTATAAACAAAAAACAATGATTTAGAGAGGTATTGATTTACCAAATTCTCGATCTTTTTCTCTCCCATTTGTCCCCTCGGTAAGTTTCTGTCTTCCTATTACTCTATTTTTCTCTCTTTCCTGCTCTAAAGATTATTTTTTAGAATGTAAAGTACTTTTTTAAAGATTATTTACTACCTTAATTATTATACATGATTAATTATGAAAGTGGTGAAAGTGAACCACAACTAATTTCAACGTTATTTTCTTTTAACCACAAACAAAATTAATATTTCTTATTACCCCGTTAATTATATAATTTCAGTTACAAATAGTTTAAAATAAAAGTATTATTTTATGTTGTTAAGAATGCGGAATAAAAATATATGCATTACCTAGCATGCCCTTAATGTTGAATAATACAATCTAACCAGTTTTAAAATAAATAAATGTGCATTACCAATGTATTAGTAACTATTTAAAGACAACAATATTCTTTCATATTAATTAATTAATTAATGTATAATAATTTCTAAACTATTAATCACTGAAACGCAATCCCTTTATTAATTGTAACACCTCAAAAATCAGACCTAGAAAAATATTTCAGAAATTTACCTGAAGCAGTGAACTACGGCAGGGTTCACGTACCGTGAGAGGAACCACAATTATCTAATGACAAAAGACTTAATAACAAAAGAACTTCATAACCTTCAATTTTCTAGTCTAAAATCTTGTATAAATGGATGAGCTGATAATAAAAACAAAGATTGACCAAATTAGAAGATTTGATGATTGGTAAGTTAAATTAAAATTCAAGAACACCAATTACCAAATCCATGATAATTATAATACTAAAAGATCTCCTCCTTGGCTCAAAGAGAACAACTAAATTAAATTTGAGATAGTCATGAGGTGTTTCTGAGCCAGGGTGTATAATCTTATACATTAGTATTCGTCATTCTCATTAAATGTTTGAATTTCTTTGCAAAGATCTTCAGTGCCTCAAAAACATTTGATTTTCCTTAAGCGTCATCATTTTGGCGATCCTCTACTTTCACTTTGAAAAATTTATCAATTTTTTCTTCTATACTTGTGGAAAAAAATGTTTTTCCCCAAGTTTAGAAGAAATAATTGAGAAATATTTCGAAATGAAACTAGAGAATCGTCAACATGATTATGTTGAAGGCAAATCAAATGAATTTGAGGCATTGGAAGATCTCCATAAAAATTTAGAAGCATGGAAGGCGAAAAAACAAATGAATATTGATGTATAATGTTATGCACCGCGGCTCATAAATACCTCTTGATAAACACAAAGAGAAGCAAAACCTGGCAATAAAGTTTCAGGTAGGGGGAGTTCTAGGAGAAACAAAAAGTGCTACTTTGATCGATCATTTCAAGTTTTATCTAAATGTTGCCCCAGAGCCAGAAAAGGATGAGAGTTCTTGAACTCATAAATATCATGGAGTTGCTAATTGGAATTCTTGAAATTGGAGTTATTCTTGGAGAAGACTTAGCCAGTTATCGAATATTTTAATATGATCAATTCTTGTCTTTGTTATCAAGTAAGTTATCGTTAATCTTTAGTCATCCATTTATACAATTGTTTAGACCACAAAATAAAAGGTTTAGGAGTTCTTATGAAATTAAGTAAGTTTGTTTGTTTCATCTGTATTATTTATGATATTATGAGTTGTCCAAATTAGAAAATCAATTGAAGCCTTTTCTAAACTAGTGAACAATGAAAGTGATTTATCAAAGAGAAGACTCATGCACTCATTAAGGTTATCTCATGGTTCCAACTCTAGGGAAATTTGTGCATATACATGTTACACATGAGCTATCTCTGAATGAGATGGTGGAATCTTTTGTGAGGAGAATATAAAACATCCATTAATGTTAGTCGTATTTTGTGTAAATTAGAATGTATAATAAGAATATGTGCATTAGCAATTTAGATAATAACTATTTAAGACAAAAACATTCTTCCAAAGTAATTAATTATTTCATGTATAAAAATATCTAAACTATTAATCACTGAATAACAATCTATTTCTTATTAATTTACATCATAAGAAATCCATGCATTACAATCATATCATGATATCATATCACATACATATATAAAAGAGAATCCTAGGCCCGCCTACGTGGCTCTACAACAAATCAGAATTTCTATTTAATTTATTTATTTCAAAAATTAGGCTTCCCCTTTCATGAAAAGTTGCGATTTTTATGAATAGTTGCTACTTTTATGATAAGTTGAGACTTTTATAAAGAATTAGGACTTTTATGAAAAATTGTGAATTTTATGAAATGTTGTGACCTTTTATGTCACTCCTCGAGGTACCCCCGAGACACGAACACGAAATCTAAGACCACAAGTATCCCAAGCTAACCCTGTTGGAATGATCATGAGCATACTAAAGAATAATAAACTGTTGCGGAAGCTAAATTATACTTAAAATGAAAACATGGGGAATACCCATATGCTAAATCTGAGATATATGAAAAATGATGAGTTTAATACAAAGAAAATATCAACTCAAAGCTAAGATGAAACTAACTATGTCTGAAATAAGCCTCTAAACTGGACTAGAAATACTGGGACAAGCTACAGCTAAATTTATCAAAACTGAAACTAAATGACTGAAGACTGAAATTAAAATCATGACGTACTATTGTCCTCGGAGAATGAGAACTCACCACTGAATCTACTGAACTGGAGATCGGAAATCGATCTTTGCGTGATCTAGATGCTGAGAACCTGAACCTACATCACGAGAAGAAGTAGCGCATGTATGCGTCAATACTTAAAAGGTACTGAGCATGTAGGATAGAATAAAGCTGAAACAAAACATAACTGAACAAGCACAAAAGCAAGTATAACAATCTGAACATGATATAGAGAATTTTGAGCTAAATAAATGCAATGACCAATTTATAACATGTTGAAACTGAATACTGAATATATGATAATTGGTCAATGCAAGAGAGTCTGACATGAGAATATAAGACACACCCTTTAACAGTTAGTATTCTTTTATGTTTATTAGAATGTGAGCTAAGAGTATGTGCATTACTTAAAATCTGATATGGAGACATCTATAGCTACAAGATAAGGAGAATTTTGTGTACTGTTTCATCATATTCGCTCATAAATTCGGATAAGCTGTGAACTAGTTTTGACATTAAATATCCTCATACTAGAGTCCCAATCACCTAACCAAGCTTAATTTACCTGAAAAGTAAAAACACGGTTGGAACCTAACAATCATATAAGATTCAATATCATTCTCAGGTGGATACGACATGTTATTTTCAATTCTTCTGCAATAATTTTTCCTTAATCACTCCTGGTGTTAATGATGATGTTGATCCTACCATGGCCATAATTAATTATGTGGAGGTCGGAGTTGATAGTATTGACACAATGAAGGATGCATACATAGTTGATGCAAGTAAATTTGAAGTGGACAAAGCAGTAGTAAACTTTAATGGTCAGCAAGGGCATCATAAGGAGAAAATTAGTAATGAGCAATCTATCATTAAAATTCCTAACGAAGTAGATGCTATTCAAATGGTATCCCCTTATAAGGTTTTGCATGATATTGTCACTCATAATCTTGAACAGGAGGTTTTTTGTAGCACGGAGTAGGCTCAAGCAATAGGGTTCCAGAAAATGATTGCTTTTAAGAAAATCTAGATAATGTGCTTATTGAGGCAGATGTGTCTCCAAGATTGATTAAATCTTCCAAAACAAAGAAGAAGCAAGGAAATAGAGATCTAAATCATCCAACCAGGAAGGATCTGAGGAGAAACAAAACAATTAATAAGTTATGAAAGCTCTAATTTAGAACATTTGATATGTAAAGTCCCAACAAACTTTCCATAGAGTGCAAATATTGCATATTTTCCATAAATTTTCTTTTATTGGCTTTGTGGAACCATTTCAACATGTAAAATATATCAACAAATATAGAAGAATATTAAAGAAGCCATTAGTGAAAGTAAATTGCAATGGAAACATTTGGTGTTTCATTGATTCAGAGTTTGATGTTACCTTGCTGATGGATACAGAGCTACAATTGACACCGTGTTTAACACAAAAACAACATACTAATAGCATTCATGTCACTTTAGTCTATGCTAAATGTAATGAATGCTGATGAAAAGATTGGTGGACTTCATTTTCAAGATATTGATTATGAAGACTTTAAGACATGTATTTAGAGTTGTGATTAATCAGAGATTCAATTCAAAGGCACCGCTTTCAATTGGTGGAATGGAAGAGTTGGAAATGATTATATTTTTTAAAGATTATATAGGATTCTCTCTAATCAGCACATGCAACACTGGTTTAACTTTATGGAAATTTAACATCTTGCAAGAACATGATTAGAAGGTATGTTACCTAAACTCATCTTTGCAAATCAATCTGGCTTTGTGAAAAGTATAAGCATAATTGAAAATGTTCTCCTAACATAAGAGATTAACACAGACATAAGGAAAAGGGGTAAGCCTTCTAATGTCGTAATTAAGCATTATATGGCAAAGACTTATGATAGACTACCTTGGTTCTTTATGATGAAAGTGTTAAGGAAGATGGGTTTCCCTGAATTGGAGGTTGATTTAATATGTAGGTTGCTTGCGAAAAATTGGTATTACGTTCTTATAAATGGGCAGTCACATGGGTTCTTTCTCTCTACTAGTGGCGGTGAAACAAGGTGGTCCATTATCCCCTACCCTATTTATTCTATCTGTTGATGTTTTATTTATGTCTTTAACCTCTTTATTTGAGGATGATCTATATTGGGGGTATGAGATACCGAAATGGATTACCAATATAAACCATTTTGTTTATGAATATAATACTATTATATTTGCATATACTAATAGATACTCACTAGTAATGATCATGACAATTTTAACAAAGTATGAAATTCAGTCAGGACAGAAAATTAACAAGGACAAAAGTTGCTTCTATATGCATGAAAATGCAGCAACTGCTGAACTATTGCTGGTTAAGGAGTGTACAGCTTTCAATAGTGGGAAATTTGAACTCAAGTATCTGGGGCGTCCTATATCACATACCGGAAGGAGCATTACCAGGGTCAAATTAAAAATACAAGCCTAGAAATGAAATATATATGTTATCATATGGAGGTAAAGAAGTTCTAATAAATAGTGTCTTGCAATGTGTTCCCATTTATGCCTTTTCTTCTATTGTTCCCTCTATATGTGTCCACAAAGAAATCCATAGATTAATTGGTAAATCCTTTTGGAGTAATAAAGTATCAGAAAAGAGCAAGCACTGGGCTACTAGGATGAACTTTGGTTGCTAAAACAAGAGGGTGGTCTTGGTTTTTGGTCTTTATTTGAGTTATCTCGAGCTTTATATGCTAAACTCTGGTGGAGGTTCAGAACTCAAAAGTCTTTATGGGACAATATCATCTAGAATAAATAATGTAAGAAGCAAATCCCTAGTTTTATACAATGGAGGGGTGGATCTGAACTGTGAAAAAATGTGTTGATGAAAAGGGGTATCTTTGAACAACTTATTTGGTGGGAACCTATAGGTGGCACATCTTCAATATGGTTTGATAACTGGACAGGTTAGGTCCTCTATTTTCACAACTAACAGAAGTGCAAAGCTGCCACAATTTGACATATATTAAAACTTATATGAATAAAGATGCTTGGGATTATGAGAAAATGCAAATGTAGTTTCCTCAACATGTCGTGCATCATGTCAAATCTTCCATGGATAGGATTAGACACTTAGATTTCACTTATTAATCATTGTTGACGAGGATCAGTTCTGGCCAATTTTAAGTCAAAAGTGCTTGGAGTACTATAAGAAAGAGAGGGGAGGAAACTGATTTTAATAAGAAGATATGGGTACAAGACATCCCTTTTTAGATATCTTTTTTAGCTTGGAAAGTGTGGGAAAAAATCCCAGTTTCTTTTTAATGGAACAACGGAATCCTAACGTTTCTCATTTATGTGGTTGCTGCAATGTTCCAGTTAATGAGACTGTGGATCACTTATTCTAAAAGGACAAGCGGCTGATTCTGTGTGGAGATATTTTGCTGGTGCAACGGGTCTTTTGGGACCATTGGTTCAGGTGAAAAAAGTTTTGTTTAATTAGTGGGATGCTAAAGGTAACTCTATTCTAAAGATGACATTTAATGCAATTCCTAATGTCATCTTATGGTTTCTTTGGAAAAGTAGAAATACCATTTTACATGTTGGTTCCTACTCTACTAATAGAGTTAGTTGGGATATTTCAAACACTATAAAGAATTTCATTAAGTTAAAATTTAAATATCCGAATATTCCAAATAATTGGCCTCAGATGGTTTCTCTGCTGGATAGTTTCAGGCCTAGTTTTACATCTAAAGTGGTAAGGTGGAGTCCACCTCCTTTGGGATTGTTGAAATGTAACACAGATGGGGCATCAAGACGTAATCCTGGCCCTACAACTACTGCATTTTATGTTATGAATTCTTCTTGTGATCTGATCGGCGCAATGAGGCTTAGGATCCAACACACAACAAACATAGTAGTTCCGGCTATGGATTTGAAGGAAGGACTTAAATATTGCTTGGAGAATGATTTTCACCAATTATATTGGAATCTATTTCTTATCATTGATTAATATGTTGAATGGAGATTCGATTGTTCCTTGGAGTGTGACTTTGGAGGTAAATTCTATTAACAGACGAGGGCGTTGATGACAACAAGAGTACAACACACCTTAAGGGAGGGAAATACTCTTGTGAATTATTTCACTATCCTAGCTTTTAATTTTGAAGGTACTTTTGAATGTAACAATTTCAAGCTATACCATATGAAGGTAGAAGAATCATCAATACCGATAAACAAGGCATTCCTCATATTAGGATAAGAAAATCTTGTTATGCCTATTTTAGCTCACTCTATACCTCTGAAGGTTCAGTGGTTGTAAAAAAAAATCATATAGTAGTTTGTTATGTACTATTCACCTTGTCTGAATTAGACTATTGGTTATGTATCATACACCTGGTGAGAGCTTTGAGGTGTCTCTTATGATAAAAAAAACCAGAAACAGTGAATTTTGTATTTTCTTTGCTGGTAGACAGTTTATTGACTAGTTCACCTATTAGTTTACCTGAACATTCTGACTCCCAATTGTGCAAATCACATATTAGTATGATGTTGGTTCTATACAGTTTTATGCTCAGATTCAATCTCGTACTTTAGTTTATTTTCTCATAGATCCAAATCTAGATGGTAGTATTAACTCTGTGTGCGTGGGGTTCAGTCCATTAGATATGGATTGAAGGGGAGGGATTACTAATATTTGATAGGTTCATCAAGCCCTATTTTTCTGTTTGTAGAAAGCAGGAATTGATAATTACTAGATAAGAAGTCCGTAATGAAGTTTGTCTCATTTACTTACCTCTAGGAATAAACTTGGGATATGCATCATCTCATTGGCTCATCAAGGAGAGGGTATTGCATAGAGAACTAGAGTTAGACAGAGTTGTAGCAGAAGTAATTTATGGTTGACCTTACAAGAATGGATCCACTTCCCTAAGCTTATCTTCAACGAACTCTCTAATGACGACTCAAAGACGATGAAGAGGCTTAGATCGACCGACTTCGACAAGCATCAAACCTAAGATTTTTGTCTAGACTTGATTTCTTCTTAGTTTCTTTATTAAATTTATTTTTTTGCTTTAGTGATTTGCTGGACCGGATCTCAGTTGGGCCTCTTCATTTTGTTTGCTTCTTTTATGTTAATTAAAAAATGGGCTCTTGCCCTCCTTTAAACAAAAAAATAAAATAATTAATGCCTCTTAAAATACACCTTGAGTTTTGATAATGGTAAAATTTAAAATAAATTTTAAAATAGAAATATTTATTCACAAGAAAAGAAAGATACATGCCTTTAGTTTTTATGAAAAGGTATTAGTTCCATTTAAATACAAGTGTATTTTCCCGCCTACACCATGCCTTTATTTGTGCGCCTTTCAAATGCGATGCAAGATTGATAAATTGAGAGAATTTCAATAGCAAAGCAGCAGGGAAAGTTTAGTGAAATAGAGCACAATCATTGAAAGGAAGGAAGAAGAAAGTCTACTCGGGCTTAATAGGGAGATCTTACTGTAGCTCAAGAAAGAATTATAATGAACGGCGCAAGGAGGGTAGTTCTTACTTCGAACTTTGTCCTTTAAACAAAGAATACGGTGGTGATGTTAGAAACCTATGGTTTTTGTAAGCCAACTGGCTCAATCATTCCCCTTCAAAATACCGACTCTATAACGACCCATTAGGTTGTTTTGAGTACTAGAGCTTCCTATTTCATAAATGACTTTCGATATATTCTAAATGGGTTATTTAAATAATTAATGGGGTTATTTAAATAATTAATTTAGTTGCTGGTTAAATAAAATAACATTTAAATTAATAGTTGACCACTTTCACCACTTTTATAATTAATCATGTATAATAATTAGGGTACTAAACAATCTGTAGAAAAGAAAAGAGAAAACGGAGAAATTTAGCGATCGGGAGAGAAAAAGATCGAGAATTTGGTAAATCAACACGCCCCTAAATCTTTTTTGTTTTATGTATATGGGTTGGATAATATTAATATATTATATAGGAGAGAATTGTTGAATTAGGTCATAGATCTAACTCACACCACAAAAGTTAGCTCAAAGGGAGGAGGATTACCCAAGCCTTATAAGGAGTCCGCCCATCTCATTAAACACCGATGTGGGACTTTTACAATTTTTTAGCACCCGAACTCACACCTAGTGCATGGGAAATTTTAATTTTGCGGGCCCCAACATCGGTTGAGACGGGCCCTGCTCTAATACCATTATAAATTAGGTCTTTCACAAATAACTAGATACATGTATCACAAATTACTAGATACATGTATTACAAATTCTTAATTGACTTCTTGAGAAGCTAAGAGATAATATTGAAATACTAAACATCAAGGTGTGAATGAACTAATTCCAAAACTCCCCCTTAATGCATTTTCTTGAAAACTCCAATGTCTTGTCAAAAATGGCAAAACGTTTCACTTGGAAGTGTTGTGGTGAAGATGTCAACAAGTTTTTCTCCTGTCTGGCAATAATTGTAATTGAATTTCATCTTTCTGTTGTGTTTTGAAATATCTCCTTTTTAATTGAGTATGGTTTTTCAAATCTACTTTATACTTACAACTTCTCTTTCTTTAGGTATACTCCACACTCCCAAGTATTATTTTTCTCAATATTTTGAATTTTTTCTGAGAAGGCTTTCTTTCAAACATCATGCTTTATTGCCTCCTCGTAATTTTATTTCTTAACACCAACAAAGTTGCACCTTTGATAAATGTCACTGAAAATTTTGTTCCTCTTGGACGTGGTTCTTCATCATATGAGTATGAGACTTCTCCTCCTTGAGGTACTTCTTTTTCGTCGTCGTCCTCTTCTTGATTTGACACATCTAAAGATATGATAGAAATATTAGCTACCTTATTCTTATTATGTATCTCATAAAGGTCTTGCACCATTTATTTATTTTTTTGCTTGAGAAGCTTCACACAATTAAAATTCAATTGACAAAATCTTTCGTGCCAAAACCCTGAATCATCTAAAACATCATTTTTGAATGTATTGTAATGAAATTGTAAAGAAAATTGTCTTTTTAACATCTCTACTTCAACAATGACTTGATTTGGATTAATTTTATCATAAATCTTTCAATAATTATTTATAAACCCAAGAGAATAACTATTTTCCAAGAACTGACCAATAGTAATCACATTTTCTTTCAAATCAGGAACATTAAGCACATCATGCATTTGTTTATCGCTCCCTTGTATGTTATTTGAAATTGTAGATTTACCTTTTGCATCAACTAAGGCTCCATTTCCCATGCCCACTTTAGTAGTGATGCTACTATTAATTGAGAGGAAAACTTTTTCATCTCCAGTCATGTGATGGCTACAACCACTATCAATATACATTCATTGTTTTTGTTGAAACATCACATTGAGAAGCAAAGAAAATATTTTCTTCTATTTCTTCCTCCTGTTCTTCACAGAAATTTATTTGCTCCTCTTGCTTGTGCAAACAATCATTCTCAATGTGGCCAAATATTTTACAAAAGTTACATTGGGGCTTGCCTTTGTCCCAACAATTTTCTACATTGTGATTAGTCCTTTTGCAAATTTTACAAAAAAGACTAGTATTTCTCTCACTTTTTTCTTCAACCTTCTTAAAAATAATCATGAACTTGCTTCATTTGTTTATTTTTTGAGAAATTTTGAGAATTATCATTTGAGGATGATCTATTTCTGGGGTATGTAATGTCAAAATGGAGTACCAATATAAACCATCTTTCTTATGTAGATGATACTATTATTTTTGCATCTAATAGATACTCACCGGTAAAGATCATGTAAATTTTAAAGAGGTATGGATGACAAGGATAAATGGACCTTCTATATACATCAAAATACAGCAACTGCTGACATATTACTAGTTGAGGAGTGTACATATTTCAGTATTGGGAAATTTCCACTCAAGTATTTTGAGTGTCCTATATAACTGAGAAAGAGGAAGGACCAATACTCTCTTATTATTAAAAGGGTCAAATCTAAACTACAATCCTGGAAAGGAAATGTGTCATCCTATGGAGGTAAAGAAGTTCTAATCAATAGTGTTTTGCAATGTGTTCCCATTCATGTCTTGTCTCCATAGAGTATATCCTTAATTCTTTTAGAGAAATAAAGTATCATGAAAGAGCAAGCAGTGGGCTGCTTGGAATAAAGTTTGCTAGCCAAAACTACAGGGTTGTCTTGGTTTTAAGTCTTTATTTCAATTATCATAAGCTTTATATGTGATAAGTCCATAGACTGGACTCATTTATGGCTATATTTTGATAGAAATAGTGTCCTCAAAGTCTTATTTTATTTGAATATCTGATGAAAATTATTACGTTTAAGGTATTCTAAGTTTGACAGAAAGAATGGACACTACGTCGCAAAAAGGAGCACAAAGGTTGAAAAGAATGAAGAAATAAAGGCCTGAAGATCGTTGAGTCTCCTTTGTGAATCGTCTTACGGGTCTTATTCTCGCCTTTCTTTCCATTGTGCTGAGCCCGGAAGAAAAGGATTAAATCAGCGGTGAAAAGGAGCAATTGGCACATCATTGAGCAGTTCCACAAAGCAGTACCATGTCGACTAATGACAAAATGAACGACGATTCTCAAGGATAGTGTAAGACAACAATGAACTCTACCAAGGGGTAAATCACTCAATTGATCGGCGATTCTGAATAATGTCGCTGAGTGATCCGCTGCAACACAACTTTTTGAAAACTATAAATAGTTGTTATTATTCTTAGCTTAGTATCAAATTTTAGAGAATTTATCATATTCTTAATTTTAGACTTCTATTTTTGAGCTATAAGTTTTGAGAGGGTTTTGAAGAGCTTAAAGATTCAAAGGGTTTCATCTACAAGGATTTGGACTTGGGTCTCTTGGATTCTTCACTTTTGCCTTGTATCAAGAGATAAATCTTCATACTCATTTGAATGCAAGCTCATTTTGGTATAAATTTCTATCTCTTATACATGTGTGACGAACATCCCGAATTATTGGGGTGTGATTTTGTAAATATGGTTAAATTAGTTGTTGGATCTTGCTTGCTGATAATTTAATTGTAATTTAAATGTCATTTCATTTACTAGTTGTGGATGAATTTAATGTAGTAGTAGTTGAAAATATAATCTCATATATGTATTTTTGGCTTTCTCGAGAGGGACGTCGTGCATCTAAGACTACTAAATTGATGGCCGGTGGGAGTGGGTCGACATGAAATTCAGCTCGAGAGAGTTAATCCTAGTCTTACACCACAGACTCAGCTCGAGAGAGTGAGTGGGTTAAGGCGGGGGTTGTTCTTCATGCGGCAACTGGGTGTTCGAGAGGAACCCATTTTAAATGGGGTAAGTTGCTCGAGGGAGAGCTCATTTGTTCTGGACTAAAAAGTCTTCTCTTTGGGTTCATCTTCACGAAAAAACCTCCGCTTCTCATGTGCACGAAATGATCAAACTAGCTCTTATATGGAAAGATTAGACAAATCTTTCGTCTCATTAGTGATAGAAACAATGTACACAAACTTTTCTTTGACACTAATTAAAATCTTTTCCACATCTTGTTGGTCAGGAATCGTATCACCATGATTTCTCATTCAATTAACAATATTCATGAATGTGCAATATTCATCTATTTTTCAGATTCTATCATCTTCAAGTTTTGAAACTCTCTTCTAAGAGTTTGAAGATTTATAGTGCAAAACTTTTTGTCACTATACACCTCGCTTTCTAGAGACTCCCAAGCTTCCTTTTAAGTCTCAAGAGTAGCATTTTTTGCAAAATATGCTCTTGAGACTCCCAAATATAGCTCAAGGGAGGAGACTACCCAAGCGTTATAAGGAGTCCACCCATCTCATTAACCACCGATGTGGAAATTTTGTCATTTTTTAACATCCCACCTCACACCCAGTGCTTAGCATATGGTGCGTGGGCAATTTTGATTTTAGGGCCCCAACATCGGGTGAGACGGGTGATACGCTCAAATTACACCTCCCTAAAGAAGCATAAGAGATCGTTATCAAGTAAAGAACCAAACTAGTAGGTTAGGGTCGATCCCACGAGGAAAATGATTTAGACTTAAGTTTAACCCACAAAGATGTCCGTTTAGTCAATGTCTTTCTGAAACAAGTAACGAAGGGGGGGAGGGGGTTGTGAAACGAATTCCTTCAACCGTGTAATTATTAAGTGAACACAAGTAAGCATTGGTTTTTATAAAGATGAGATATTAACTAGGGTGTATGTGTTCCCCACAGGTTCATAACGCAGTATTCCTAGCAATAGCAATCATTTCCTAGTGTATTACATGCAAATTGATAAGTTAGGTATTTTTAAATCCTTGGTCTGACATCTAAAGAATTTCACCCCGCTCCTTCCTCCAGCTACGTGTGTATAATTTACTAACCCTTACCATTAACTCATATTAGACATCATAATCGATGTATGGTATAATTCTTACTTCGCACCAATGAAGACTATCCTATTTGATAGTACGACACTAAATCTATGTTGATAATTCTTTTTCCAATTAACAACCTCCTTGGTCCGTCAAGTAGCAACAAGGCGAGTTCTAACGTTGGCCACGTTAAAAAGACTTCTAAATGAATGAATTATCAATGCATGCAACACACTATTTAAGAATTCCATAATTTCTAGTCATACTTTGTTAATTACCCATGGTTTCCACAACCCTAGTTGTGGATTTAGTTACCCATGTTAGTTATATCACAATTCATAGTTTTATATTATGAAATGATGAACTTACTTAGAAGAATAAACCCAGAAATCACACTTGAAATTGCAAGCAAAATCTTTCAAACCACACCCGGAAATCAATTAATTGCTAAATTTGCAAAAATCAATCTCCAATACACCACGTAGAACAAAATTAATAGTAGAAAACCCCAAAAATGAGGTTTTAATACCCTATATATAGAAAATAAAGTCTTAATAAAGAAGAAATTCAAATAAGGAAAGTTTTGTTCAGGTATGCGGCATCGATCGATGGTCCGTGGTTTGCTTCCGTTAGTCAGGACATAGAAAATATTTTGCCCACCCTATGGCACCCTCTATAAATCAAACGACGGACCAACATGATGGTCTGTCGATCCATCTATGGGTCGTCGATACATCTATGGGTCGTCGATACTCCTCCTTAGTTACATCCTTAGAATCTTTAAAAATAAGGTAATGGAACCTTCTCTGAACCAAATGACGGTTCACCAGTATGGTCAATCGATAAATCGACGGACCGTAGTTGCGTCTTTAGGTTCCATATACGCTCCAATTATACCTACCTAAAGAAGTATAAGTGGTCGTATCAAGTAAAGAACCCATCTATTAGGTTGGGGTCGATCCCACGAGGAAAATGATTTAGACTTAACTTCAATGTACGATTACTTCTATTTAATCAAGTCCTTTCCGAAAATAGGTAATTAAAGGGGGAGTTTTGTGAAACAAAGGTATTTTAATATCTCTAGGTAAAAAAATTGACAGGTGTAAATTATTAGTGTTTATCAAGTTGTGAGAGAAACTAGGGTGTAAGTTTTCCCCATAAGTTCATAACGCCGTATTCCTAGCTATAAAAATTCTTCCCTAGTGTTTTGCATGCAAAGTGATAAGTTAGGTATCTCTAAGTCCTTGATCCGGCACTTAGAGAATTTCACCCCGTACCTTGGTCCGGCTACGTGTGTCTAAGCTACTAACCCTTACCTTTACTTCATAATAAGCAACATATTCGATGTATGACTTAGTTATTACTTCACACCAATCGAAACTAGCCTATTAGATAGTATCCCACTAAATCTATGTTGATAATTCTTTTCCTATTAACTACCTCCTTGGTCTGGCAAGTAGCAATAAGACGAGTTCTAACGCGTGCACTCGTTAAAAAGATTTCTAAGCGAAAGAATTATTAATGCATGCAATAACCTAGTTGACAATTGTTATTAAGCTAGGCTTACTTTGTTAATCAGCATGGTTCCCACAACCCTAGGTTTGGATTTAGTTACCCATGCATAGAAGAACACAATTCATGGTCGATAAACAATAAATCAAGAAATTACTTTGACAAATTCGAAGAAAATCCAGAAATTCAACTTGAAACAACAAGAAATAACTTAAACCAAATCCGGAAATTTGAATTAATGCCAAAGTTACAAATTCCCCATATCCAAAGACAAACTAAGAATAGTAGTAATAGAATCCAACCCCAAAAAATGTCCTAAATTAAAAGGAATTAAAATAAAGAAAGTTGTCCAAAAATGCGGCTGTAATCGACGACCCCCACAAACGGTCCGTCGATGAAACGACGGACCGTCGACTGCCTCCGTCAGTCCATACTTAGCATTTTTTTCTCCTTCAATTGGCATCTTCTCAGAATCAATCGACGGACCAACCGCACGGTCCGTCGATGCATCTACGTTCCGTCGATGCCTTCCGTCATTCCATACTTAGACTTTCTTCAACTTCGGGTACTAGGACTATCTCTGATCCAATCGATGATTCAACAGGACGGTCCGTCGATCCTTCCGTAGCCCCACATTTGGTCAATTTTCCCTGAGTTTCTCGAGATGCCTGAACTTTTAGTCGATAGTCACCATCTACGGTCTGTCGATGTAACGACGGGTCGTCGATGGCCTTCGTGAGTCACCTCTGCAATAAATCTCAGTTGCCTTCTGCGTTTTGGTTTTGGACACCTTTCCTGCAAAACAAAGATAAAAACATGTTAAAACTACTACAAAAAGTCTCTAGACACACACCAATCTTAAGGAAAAAAGATTTAAAGTACCGTAAAACCACGGTACATCAACACCCTCAACTTAAATTCGTTGTTTGTCCTCAAGCGACGCACCATGACTCAACACAACACTTTGTACAAAAGTATCCTCTTTTAGACTTCCCCACTCATATGGCTAGTAATCCCAACTCCTTCTTTGATTTAGTGCATGCTTCTACTCTTAGGCTTGATAAGCTCACTCGTGTAGATCAGACCATGACATAAACTCACCATGCACTGACAGCTCTACACTTTTGCCTCTCTCCACGGTACCAAATTTCCGATATTGTAACTAGTGCCCTCACTTTAAAAGAAATCCTCATTTTTCGCACAGTGATTTTAACTTTGGGTACAAGGATCATTATTCAATACTCACTCTCAAAACAAATTCACACCTAGTTAGTACTTGTCGCCATAGGCTTGCCCTTATTTTCACTGCTTAAGTTCACCACATTAGACTCTTACGATCACGATAGGACTTTCTTGGATTGTAACGTAGGCTCAGGGTCACGTATGGTACATATGGGTACATTTTAGTGACTTTTTTCCCTCCTTGACATTTCGGCTAAGCGTCCTACCTCTTTCATTATCTATCACGCCCTACTTTTCTTTTCTTGTCATCTTTGCCTAGCTTTCTTTTTGTTCTTTGTAGAAGTGACTCTTATTTCTTTTTGTTCTTTTCAACTCTTTTTTTTTTCATTTAATTGATAATTTTGACTGAGTCGCTTCTCTTGATCACTTTTTCTCTTCTTTTCCACATTACTCTTTTCATACCCACTTTTCGGGTCATTGATATGCTCAAACTTACTTCTCAAATAAGAAGTAAAGCGGTCGTATCAAGTAAAGAACCCAACTAATGAGGTTGGGGTCGATCCCACGAGGAAAATGGTTCAGACTTACTTTAATTTATTATTACTTCTATTTAGCCAATTATTTCCCGAAAACAAATAACTAAAAGGGGTTTTTAATTAACAACTATAATTAGCTAATTCTATATAAGTAAATGACAAGTTCAAAGATTGGATTTTTATCAAGTAATTAAAGTAACTAGGGCTTAAGTGTTCCCCATAGGTTCATAACTCGGTAATTCTAACTATAACAATTCTTTCCTAATATCTTGCATGCAAAGTGATAAGTTAGGTATCTTTAAATCCTTGGTCTGACATCTAGAGAATTTCACTCCGCACCTTGGTCCGGCTACGTGTGTTGCTTTACTAAACCTTATCTTTACCTCATATTAAGCATCATAACCGATATTTGACTAAGTTGTTACTTTGTACGAACCGACACTAGCCTATTAGATAGTATACACTAAATCTACGTTGATAATTCTTTTTCTATTATCTACCTCCTTGGTCCGGCAAATAGCATTAAGGCGAGTTCTAACGTTGGCCATCTGTTAAAAAGACTTTTAAACGAAATAATTATCAATACATGCAAGACACTATTCTAGAATTGTCATTTTAGCTAGATTTTATCTTGTTATTTACCCATGGTTCCCACAACCCTAGTTATGGAGTTTAGTTACCCATGCTAATAATCACACAATTCATATTGATAATATAAAAATTCATGCACTTACTTTAATGAGAATGAAGAAAATCCAGAAATTCATTTGAATAATTCACAAAAACACTAACAATCGATTCCGGAAAAGTATGATCAAATACCAAAATCAAGAGTTCAATACTTAAACAAGAGAACTAAAAAATATCCAAAAGTCTAACCCCAAAAACGAGGTTTTTCGAACTATTTATAATAAACAAAACCTAATAAAATAGGGAATCTAATTAAGGAAAATCTGCCCAAAACGCGTCTGAGTCGATGACCCTTGTGACGGACCGTCGTGGCCTCCGTCGTTCCATACTTAGCACAAATCTATACTGCTTTCTTCATCAACTCTCTGTTACCCTCGACGGACAGGTATGACGGACCATTGCAAGCACGACGGTCCGTCGAGGGGTTCCGTTCCACAACACTTAGAAACTTCTTGAAATTGGGTACTGGGACTACTCTCTGACAACCACGACGAATGTGCAAGATGGACCATCATGGCTATGACGGTCCGTCGTGAGCTTCCGTAGACCCACACTTGGTCAGACTTCCCCAACTTCCTTCAGCAGCTATTCTCTTCTCACTACGGTGCCACCTACGGACCGTCACAGTCACAACGGACCGTCGTGGGCTCCGTAGGTGGTCACTTCTGCAATTTCTTCTCAAATCCTCCGCGTTCTCCTTTGGACAGATTTTCTGCAAATAAAGAGAAACCTACATCAAAAATCAATACAAAAAGGCTTTAGACACACACTAAACTTAAGGAAAGAGCATTAAAAGTACCGTGAAACCACGGTACATCAACACACTCAACTTAAATTCGTTGTTTGTCCTCAAGCGACGCACTATGACTCACTACAAAATCTTTGTACAAGAGTATCCACATTTTAGCTTTCGCAATCATTTGGCTATCAATACCGATTATTCTCATTATGTTCATGCATGCTATCACTATTAGGCTTGAATTATGTGGATCTGACCATGACACAGACTCACTACACACTGACACCTATCCTCTTCGAATTCTCACCAAGGTGCTATTTTTTCTGGTATTGCAACTAGCGTCCTCACTTCAAAATAACATCCTCATTTTTCACACAATGACTTCAGTTTGAGTATAAGGATTACTTTTCAACACTCGCTCTCAGAACAACTTCACAACTCATTTATACATATTGCGATAGGCTTGCCCTTATTTTCACTGCTTTAAGTTTGCCATAACAACTCTTAGGATAAAGATAGGACTTTCTTAGCTTCTAACATAGGCTCAGGGTCAGGTAGGGTATATTTAGGTATACTTTAGTGACTTGTTGCCCTCCTTGACATATCGGCTAAGCGTACTACCTTTTTATCATTTTATTTTGCCCTATTTCTCAATTTTTCTTTAACCTTTCTATTCTCCCTTTCTTCTTCTTATGTATAAGTGACTCTTCTCTTTTCTTGTGTTTATTTTTTTTACTTTTTTTTATTTTTTAAGTCACCTTTGTTTTGTTCTTTCTTCCTCTTTATTCTTTCAACCCCACTTTTCAGAGTATTCGTTATAACAACCACCCTCAACTCATGATTTTTCCATGATTCAAGGTTCACAATACCCAAGATTGGGTCAGGGCCACGACAAGGTTGCTTTCTGCATTAGCCACCCTCAACTTATGCTTTTAGCGTAAACTGAGGTGCACATGTCCAAGGAGGGGCCAGGGCTAACACATTGTTCCCAGAGAAGATCAGTTGGGGTGAATAAGAAAGATCTATTTTAAGCTCAAATCATTTGGATGAATAAGGGATTAACTTCATTTCGTTTTCTGTTATTTTAGGCTCAAGATTGACTATTTCGAACAAGGGCCTATGATCCTTTCCTAATTGTTTATTACGGCCTACTTTTAGCAGGACTAACCAGGCAAGTTCTAGCTCAGTACCAATGGTGGACCATTCAACTTTTCCTCACACTCACATGACATCTCATTACTCTACCAGATTATCAGACACCTAGTTCGAATCTTAGATTTAAGGTCATGCAGCAGTGTATTTCTATGTCATGCTTAGAGCCACACCTTTATCAATTACTATGCCTAGTCATGCATCATTTTCATTACATCAGGATATCATTTCTGTTATACCCATCATGCTTCAGAGTTATACTATGTACACAAGATATAAACATGCCGGTTCAACAATAAAAGTAATCAGTCTCTTGGGGAAAAAGAACACAGGCAAGAAAACCCCAAGAGAGGATCGTGAATTGGGCTACTCAAACTTCACCCTAGCACTCAGTTTCCATTTACCCCACCCCCAACAAAAAAGATATGCAATTGTCCCCAATGCATAAAAGAATCTAAAATAATCGAGTGGTAGGTGAAGCAAACCTGAGGCGCAAAGCGCCAACGATCAACAAGCTGGTGGGTTCGGTGTTTCGGAACCCACTCCCTCTGTAGTCTGGACACCCTCAGTAGTGTCCTCAGCAGAAACATCACCATCAGTAGTGCCTCTCTCCTCCTCAACAACTCTGGAGCTAGACGCCCCAGTAACCAACTCTATGGTCCTCAACTGACGGGCCTCCTCATCAGCAATCGAGGCTCTCCTCGCAGCCTCTAACTCTCGGTGCTCCTTCTTCCGCGCCCTAGCTTCATCCTTATCTCGACCTCTACGCCTCTTGGCATGATCTCGTGGTGGAGGTAGTGGCACATCAGTAGTGGCGAATAAGCATCCATCACCGTGTCCTCAGCAAGATCAGCAGAAGGAGCCTCAGAATCGGGCACCCTAGCCTCTAGAATCATGTCCAAATCCGCTCTCAGACTCTCTACAGCAGCCTGAAGGGTCGACACGTCCACCGGAGGGGCTGGCCGGGCTAGCACCCGCAACTCAAAAGCGTTGAGGCACTGATGAACCTCCATGATCTTCCTCTCCGTGTACTGGGCAAACTTCCGCTCCATGCGCTCCTCCGTCTCAACAATAGACCTCTGCATCCAAGGCTGGATGTGATGCAGAAGTCTAGCCATTTGGGCCTCAAGTTTCTGGACCCTAGCAAGTGGGACCAGAGTAATGGAAGGAGTAGAGCGAGACGAGCTCGGGGCGGTGCTACCACTTGAGATAGAATCGACCGGGGTGGTGTCAGTAGGCTCAGATGTAGCCTGGGTAGCCGCTCGGGCTTGCTCTACTGTATCTACCAGGTTCTCACCAAGCGGAGGCACCTCCGGGCGGGGCCCTCTGTGTGGAGCCAACTCATTCGCCTCATCCCTGATGAGGCCAATATCAACATTGCCCTGTGGGGTCTTGATCTTATCTATGTTCCAAATTGGCACACCTGCGGACCTGCACAAAGAAAACACCTTGCACGGAAATAGGTAAGTAGTAGTGACCTTGAAGGCCCTATCATGCATGACGGCCTGAAGAAGCCAAGCGAAGTCCACCTCGAACCTCGCTATCATCTCTGCCATCAGAACTGCCCGATCCCATGTGACAATATTGTCTGCAGCAGTGGGGGAAAGGCAGTGGCGGACTATCAACCATAAAAACTTGGCCGTGAAGGTCAGGTTAGCCTTCTTCATGGCTCTCTTCGTCTCAAGTACCCAGTCAGCGTCGTCTCCATCAACGGACAAGTACTGGGTAATCCACCTCTTGGTGGTCTCTCTCAACTCTGGCTCACACATGAACCGTCTATCTTTAACAAGTTTCCATTGGTAGTCGAACTCGGCGGTAAGAGGAGTTCGGGTTGCATCAACATCATCGCCGTATAGATACTTGCGGATGGCTGGCAAGGAGATGTCTACCCGCTTGCCGCGGACTCGGATGTTATCTAGCGGGGCTTGTTTTGCGGGGGCAGCCTGCTTATCTATCTGAGATCGGAGAGTCGCCACATATGAGGCGTAGAACTCTCTGACCAACTTCTCACTGTATCGGCCCACATCACGAGCCGTCCATTCTAGCCGGTGCTTGGTGAAGAGGGCATGGAGTGTCAGCATGGTGGGGAGACTCCCCGTAAGGACTCGCCTCTCCAGTGTAAGGGTCCTGGTCATGACCCCCTTATCATTCGGCAGCTTGGCATCGGTGTACACCTGAAATTACCTCTCAACACACCATCGATTGGGCTGGTCGGCAACCGAGGCAGGTACTCCAGTCTGTGGTGCTGGAGTGGAATCAGTACTATCGGCCTCATCAGACAAGGCGGACTGGGATGCGGTAGCTGGAACAGAAGCCTCCTCAGACCCGGAGACTTCTTCTGAACCCGACACTTCCTCAGAACCGAAAGCATCCCTGGGGTGTGTAGCAGACCCAGAAAGTGTGTCGGCCAGTGTGCACTCCTCTTCAGACTAGGAGGCAGTGACTACACCGGGCGCCACCTCGTGGGAGTAGCTGTAGTGGTACGTACAGCCCGTGCAGGAGTGACAGTGCCTGGGGGCACGTATTTGGGGTCACGCTCATCGTCAGAGCCAATGACCAGTCGGGCAGATGGGGCAATGGACTTTGAACGCCCTCGTGAGTACACGCGATCTTGCTTTGGTGCCATTAGTGTTAGTACCTGAAAGGAACAACAATTAGTACCAGTAGAAGCAAACAAGACATGCATAGAAGAAAACAAAAACGTAAAACAAAAACTTAAATAGCAGTGCTGCAGTTGTTGTACTGCGCGACGGACCCATTAACGGTCCATCATAAGCACTATGGACCGTCATGGGGGTCCGTCATGAAACACTTAGGAAAATATTTTGAGACTTTCAGAAAGAAAGTCTCTGACAACCATGACGGTTGTGCAGGATGGACCGTCGAGGGCACGACTGTCCGTCGTAGAGGTCCGTCATGGGACACTTAGAAAAAAGTTTGAGAACCTCAGGAATAGGGTCTCTGACAACCATGATGGTTGAGCAGGACGGAACATCGAGGGCACGACGGTCTGTCGTAGAGGTCCGTCGTCGGACACTTAGAGAAAATTTTGAGACCCTTAGGAATAGGGTCTCTGACAACCATGACGGTTGTGCAGGATGGACCGTCTAGGGCACGACGGTCCATCGTAGAGGCCGTCGTTAGACACTTAGAGAAAATTTTGAGACCCTTAGGAATAGGGTCTCTGACAACCCTGACGGTTGTTTAGGACGGACCGTCGAGGGCACGACGATCCGTCGTAGAGGTCCGTCGTCGGACACTTAGAGAAAAAAATGGGGATTGGTGGGATGGACCCCACGATGGTCCATCGATGGGGTCTCGTTTTGTCCTTCAGTGACAGAATTGAGCATGCCTCAATCGTCCCCTAAATTGCTAATTATGAAGAAAACTTGTCAACCCACAATTTCTAACCAATTTACCCAGCATTCTAGCATTCCTAAGGCAATAATTTCTCGAGTTTTAGCATGCAATTTTGGAAAACTATCAACCTAGGTCAAAAACAATTATCAGAAGAAAACACCCCCTATTTGATTTAGTTAACACAACACCCTCATTCTTTTTACTATATGAAGGTTCTTAAGGCACGTAGGATTAACGGGGTGAGGTCTTAGCATACAATAGGGGTCAAATTCGAAGACTCAACATTCACAAACATGCATATAGTATAGGAAAACAAGAATGAAATATAGATGGGGTAGAGATCAGAACCACATACCTGATACTTGGAGAAGATGAAAACAAAGTAAGGCACAAAACTCTGGTGATCAGCAGACTAACACTTGACTCCGACCGGCAGATTATTTGAAGAAGCAGGGAGTTTGAGAGAGGGAAGATTAGGGGAATTTGGGAAGGGATGGGAAATCTGATGTTTTGGGGAGAGTCTGAGAGTTCTAGGGAGTTGAAGAGGGAGAAATGTAGGAAATGAGGGAAAGAAACGGTTAGAATGAAGAGGTGGGAAGTTAAAAGGTTTAAAAACTTTTAGTATTCGCCGGTCGGGTCGGGTCTACGGTTTTGACGCAACGAGTCCCCGTCGATGGTCCGTCACAGGCTCGACGGTCCATCGTGGGTGTCCGTCATGGGTTCCCTAACTTAGAAAATTTGAAAAACATACCTGCGCACGATGGTTGCTTGCGACGGTCCGTCGCAAGCGTGACGGTACGTCGATGGGTCCGTCAATGGGTGTTGCAGACCAATTTTCTGCAGATTTTCTTGTGATGTGATACCTGCAAATTTAACACCCATTAAGTTACTCTTTTTGTATTTTCTGGAAACTTTTTGGACACGGAACCTAAACTATGCTCTAGCCAACACTTCTAAAAAAAAAGCAAAGAAGATGCAACTATTACTAGAAAGTCATAAGAAAAACCTATAGTTGGCTTAGAGGATACATATTGGGTTGCCTCCCAACCAGCGCTTGATTTAACGTCGCGGCACGACGGATGACACTTGATTACTAAGACTTCATCAAGATGGTATGCCTCGATCACTTCATTCGTTGTATCAGCATGCCCAAGATAGATTTTGATTCGTTGTCCGTTCACCTTAAACCGCACACCCTCCTTATTTTCCAACTCAACCGCTCCGTGAGGAAATAGTTGGGTGATCAAGTAAGGGCCAGTCCATTTGGACTTGAGTTTACTCGGAAACAAGCGCAACCTAGAATTGAATAAAAGCACCAAATCCCCAACCATAAAATCGTGTTTCTCAATCTTTTGGTCATGGTACTTCTTCATCTTTTCTTTGTAGAGGGCTGAACTTTCATAAGCTTTTAGGCGAAATTCATCAAGCTCATTCAACCTATTTAACCTCTGTTCCGCAGATTCATTCCAATTCATTTTCAACTTCTTCATTGCCCACATGGCTTTATGCTCTAATTCAACCGATAAGTGACAAGCCTTCCCATATACAAGTTGGTATGGGGACATACCTATGGGAGTTTTGTATGCAGTCCGGTAGGACCAAAGAGCATCATCAAGCCTCCTTGACCAATCTGTTCTACTAGCGTTCACCGTTTTCGACAAAATCTGCTTAATCTCCCTATTTGACACCTCAACTTGCCCACTAGTTTGAGGATGGTAAGGAGTGGCCACTTTATGGCAAACCCCATATTTCTCCAATAATTCCTTAAACAATTTGTTGAAAAAGTGGGATCCCCCATCACTAATAATAGCCCTTGGGGTGCCAAATCGGGAAAATATATTCTTTTTCAAGAACGCGATGACACTCTTCCCTTCATTATTTTCGAGTGCGATAGCTTCCACCTATTTAGAAACATAACCAACCGCTACTAAAATATACTGCACCCCACACATCAAATAACTCAATCACAAGAATGGGATTTAAAGGGAGTTCTTGCTTTCTTGAAATGCCGCAATCTCTTTGGCATCTGTCACATGCCTTGGCTAACTCATGAGCATCTTGATGAATAGTTGGCCAATAGTAGCCACATTGCAAGATCTTGTGAGCGGTACGGATACCACTATGATGGCCATCTACGGGTGAAGAATGGCATGCCTCCAAAATACTCAACATCTAAACTTCTGGCACACAACGCCGAATAAGCCCATCGGCACAACTCCTATATAAGTATGGTTCATCCTAAAAGAACTTTTTCACATCGTACATGAATTTTTTCCTTTGATGAAAGGACAAGTTCGGTGGGACAATATCGCTAGCCAAATAATTTGCAAAATCTGTGAAACATGGAATCAAGTCTTGAGAGCCGGCCAATACATGCTCATCGGGGAAAGTATCATCAATTTCAGTCTTATCCACCAACTCTCTCAAAGATTCATCCTCTAAACGGGACAAGTGATCAGCGACTTGATTCTCGGTCCCTTTTCTATCTTTCACCTCAAAGTCAAATTCTTATAATAGTAACACCCAAAGAATCAACCTCGGTTTCGCATCCTTCTTTGACATCAAATATCTCAAAGCAAAATGATCACTATGCACTATAACTCTAGTGCCTAGCAAATAGGAGAAAACTTTCTCAAAAGCAAAGGCTACTGCAAGGAGCTCTTGCTCAGTCACTGTGTAGTTCTTTTGGGCTTCATTGAGGGCTTTACTAGCATAGTAAATGGGGTGAAGGATTTTGTCCCTTCTTTGTCCTAATACCACACCAAGAGCAACCCCACTAGCATCGCACATCACCTCAGATGGAATGCTCCAATCCGGCGAAATAATGATGGGTGCAGACACAAACCTTTCTTTCAACTCACAGAATGCCTTAAGAAAAGATTCATCAAAATAAAATTTACACTCTTTCTCAAGAAACTTGCACAAAGGATGCGCAATTTTTGAAAAATCCTTGATGAACCTCCGGTAAAAACCTGCATGCCCAAGAAAGCTTCTCACACCTTTTACAGAGATAGGTGGGGGAAGTCTCTCTATTACCTCGACTTTAGCTCGATCAACCTCTATGCCCTTCTCTGAAATGCGATGACCCAATATAATACCCTCTTTTACCATGAAGTGGCATTTTTCCCAATTTAGTACTAGATTGCAGTCTTCACACCTCTTAAGAACCTCAGATAAATGACTCAAACACCGCTCAAAGGAGTTACCAACCACAGAAAAATCATCCATAAACACCTCAATAATGTCCTCCACCACATCGGAGAATATCGACATCATACATCTCTGAAATATGGCGGGTGCATTGCACAACCCAAACGAAATTCTCTTGAACGCGAAGGTCCCATATGGACAAGTGAAGGTGGTTTTCTCTTGATCTTCCGGTGCAATAGAAATTTGATTATACCCCGAATAACCATCAAGAAAACAATACCACCCATTTTCGGCAAGTCTATCCAATATCTGATCCATGAAGGGCATAGGAAAATGGTCTTTTTCGGTCCATGCATTTAATTTCCACTAATCCATACACACCCTCCATCCAGTCATCGATCTCATCGGAACAAGCTCATTTTTCTCATTGGGGACCACAGTCATTCCCCCTTTCTTAGGTACACATTGTATAGGGCATACCCAACTACTATCAGTGATCGGATATATTACTCCGGCATCCAACCACTTAATAATTTCCTTCTTCACTACCTCTTGCATAGGTGGATTTAAGCGTCTCTGGTGCTCAATACTTGGCTTATGATCGGGCATGAGTTGGATTTTATGAGAACAAATACCAAAAGGGATCCCAATAATATCCGCAATAGTCCACCCAATAGCTCTTTTGAACCTTTTTAACACTTTCACCAAAATCTGAACTTGTTATACATTCAGATCTGATGCAATGATTACCGGTAAAGTGTCACCATTTCCTAAGAATTCATACCTCAGATGAGGTGGTAGAGCTTTTAGTTCTAATTTTGGAGCCTTCTCTATAGATGGTTTTGCGGGTGGAGACTTGCGATTCTTCATATCTAACTCATATTTCTTCGGTTTAAACCAAACATCACCTCGATGAAGTGTCGCGACCAATGACCCATGCTCTTCAATGCAATCGCTATCAAAATTCATGGTCACTGCTGCTAGTGCTTCACACCCAGACATTCTTCAATTTGTACCTCATATGACTTCTCAACTTTGTAGGATATGACAGATACCGATTGGAGCTCACCACTCTGCCTTATGGACCTACAAATGTTGAAGGTCACTTCTTCATTGTTCAACCAAAATTTCATCTGCCCTTTTTCCATATCAACCAAGGCTCTACCCGTAGCAAGGAATGGCCTCCCAAGAATAATAGGCACCTCAAAATCGACCTCACAATCAAGAAAACAAGATCGGACGGAAATATGAACGACTCCACTTTTACTAGAATATCGTGGAGTATCCCAATAGGCCTTTTTACTGTTCGATCGGCCATCAGTAGCCGCATCGCCGTGGGCTTTGGATCACCCAAACCCAACTTCTTGTAAATTGAGAGGGGCATGAGATTTATGCTTGCCCCAAGATCACATAATGCTTTCGCAAAATGTAATAACCCGATTGTACAAGGAATAGTGAAATCGCCCGGATCTTTTTTCTTTTACACTAGAGATCTTGTAGCAATAGCACTACAGTGCTGCATTCTATCATCATCCTCAAAAGTGACCGATCTTTTCTTCGTAACCAGATCTTTTATGAACTTGGCATAACAAGGCATTTGTTCCAGAGCTTCTACCAAAGGCACATTGATGGAAAGATGTTTCAACATCGTTATAAAACGTCGGTATTTACCATCCTCGGTCTTTTTCACTAATCTTTGTGGGAAGATGGTGGTGGTCTAGGCATGGAAGTCACCTTTTTGGGCATTTCAACATCTTTTCCCATTTTATCTTCTAACTCACCACTAACCTCCACCACCTTATCATCATCTCTTATCACCTTTTCTACATCAGACAGCATAGGTGGGTCAATGATTTGCTTACCACCCCGAGTAGTGATTGCCATATAGTGTCCATCATTTTTCAGATTTTGGACAGTGTTGCTAGGGAGAGTGCCTGGTTGCCGTGGGTTCACAGTCGTAGATAATTAGGCCATTTGCAACTCAAGCTGCTTAATGGAGATTGCATGTGTATCAACTTTCTGCCCAATACCCGCTAAGTCACTCCTTAACTCTTTAGTGTGCTCATCACTAGCATCGAACCTCCTCATCATTTTGTGCAACATATCCTCAACTCGCGCAATACTACCTCCACCATCCCTAGGGAGCAACTTCCCAATTTTGAGGAGGAACATAGGGCCCACTCCTATCGTTTTTGTTACCATAGTTTCCCCGGTTGAAGTTGTTGTCGCGGTTGTAATTCCCATCTCGGACATAATGACCCTCGCGGTTATAATTACCATAATTCCGACCTTGGTTTCCTTGACCTTGGCGCCAATTCTCCTGATTGGAGCCTTGGGCGTTCGGTCGGAAACCCCATGTCTGCTCATTCACCTTATAGGAATCCTTCTCATAATAATATTCATCATTTGGCAGTGGTGGTTTAGGCAACTAGTTCACTGCATTTACCTTTTCTGCACACCCAGTGACATGTTTTAATACCAACTCAAGCTCAGTTCTCATCTGAGTCATCTGTTCACGAATCTCGTCTGTGGCTGGGTTGTGTGTGGATTGCACTGCGAAGGTGTTTCTTCCAGTATCTAACTTCCTAGTACTCCAAGCTTTATTATTTTGGGAGATTTTCTCTAACTTTTCAGCAATCTTGGCATAAGGACACTCCCCATAAAAACCACCCGCTATCGTATCCAACACCGCTTTATTATTATCATCCTATCCCCGATAGAAGTATTCTTTCAGTGACTCATCATTGATGCGGTGATTGGGGACACTTCTCAAGAATGAAGTGAACCTATCCCAAGAACTGCTAATTGACTCTCCCGGTAGTGCCACAAAGTTGTTCACTCTATCTTTGTGGTTTAGTTTCTTAGAGACCGGGTAGTAACGTGCTAAGAAAGCATCCCTCAGTTGATTCCAAGTGAAGATTGAGTTATAAGGGAGCTCAGTAAACCAGATAGCAACCTATCCCGTCAGTGAAAGAGGAAATAATCTTAGCCCTATTACATCCATATTCAAAT
Organism: Solanum sitiens; assembly: GCA_016801875.1. Classification (NCBI taxonomy): domain Eukaryota; kingdom Viridiplantae; phylum Streptophyta; class Magnoliopsida; order Solanales; family Solanaceae; genus Solanum; species Solanum sitiens. The sequence goes on along the minus strand of JABWTJ010000312.1, from coordinate 573,902 downwards.
CGGGCCTCCCTACACAACTTTTGCACACTGCCCTTACTTTCGCGATGTGGGCATGTGGATCCTCAGAAGGTAGCCCTGAAAACAAACCTCTGGCAGTGAGCATTTGCATCAGACTACTAGTTACCACAAAAGTGTGGCCGTGTGGTAGAGAAGGCAAGACAAGTGGCCCATCAGAGTCTGCGATGTTATCATAACCCCTATAGTACTCTTGAGGGCGTGGAGCGGGGTGTTGTCCCCTTAGTTCATCTTCCTCACAATTTTTAGGTAATAACCGACCATGAGCATCAACCGAAGCTGGAATTTCCTGGTTGGGATCATCATCATTAATACCCAAGTTTTGATTCATCATGCGTAGCGTACACTTCAATTCGTGGTCGTATGGAAACAAGGGTTTTCTTCCACTCCGCGTAACTGGCATACACGGAAGTTAGACCTGCAAGAGACAAAAACAACAGGAAAAAGTAAAATTAGGAAAATATTGATTAAACTTTAGTAATAAGTTTTAAGTTAATCTAAAAGCCAATTTCCCCGGCAGCGGCGCCAAAATTTGATACGCTCAAACTTACTTCTCAAATAAGAAGTAAAGCGGTCGTATCAAGTAAAGAACCCAACTAATAGGTTGGGGTCGATCCCACGAGGAAAATGGTTCAGACTTAACTTTAATATATTATTACTTCTATTTAGCCAATTATTTCCCGAAAACAAATAACTAAAGGGAGGTTTTGATTAACAACTATAATTAACTAATTCTATATAAGTAAATGACAAGTTCAAAGATTGGATTTTTATCAAGTAATTAAAGTAACTAGGGCTTAAGTGTTCCCCAGAGGTTCATAACTCGGTAATTCTAACTATAACAATTCTTTCCTAATATCTTGCATGCAAAGTGATAAGTTAGGTATCTCTAAATCCTTGGTACGGCATCTAGAGAATTTCACTCCGCACCTTGGTCCGGCTATATGTGTTGCTTTACTAAACCTTATCTTTACCTCATATTAAGCATCATAATCGATATTTGACTAAGTTGTTACTTCGTACCAACCGCTACTAGCCTATTAGATAGTATACACTAAATACACGTTGATAATTCTTTTCCTATTATCTACCTCCTTGGTCCGGCAAGTAGCATTAAGGCGAGTTCTAACGTTGGCCATACGTTAAAAAAACTTCTAAACGAAAGAATTATCAATACATGCAAGACACTATTCTGGAATTGTCATTTTAGCTAGATTTTACCTTGTTATTTACCCATGGTTCCCACAACCCTCGTTATGGAGTTTAGTTACCCATGCTAATAATCACACAATTCATATTGATAATATAAGAATTCATGCACTTACTTTAATGAGAATGAAGAAAATCCAGAAATTCACTTGAATAATTCACAAAAACACTAACAATCAATTCCGGAAAAGTATGATCAAATGCCAAAATCAAGAGTTCAATACTTAAACAAGAGAACTAAAAAATATCCAAAAGTCTAACCCCAAAAACGAGGTTTTTCAAACTATTTATAATAAACAAAACCTCATAAAAGAGGGAATCTAATTAAGGAAAATCTGCCCAAAATGCGTCTGAGTCGACGACCCTTATGACGGACCGTCGTGGCCACGACGGACCATCGTGGCCTCCGTCATTCCATACTTAGCACAAATCTCTGCTGCTTTCTTCATCAACTCTCTGTTACCCTCGACGGACAGGTATGACGGACCATTGCAAGCATGACAGTCCGTCGAGGGGTTCCGTTCCACAACACTTAGAAACTTCTTGAAATTGGGTACTGGGACTACTCCCTCACAACCACGACGAATGTGCAGGATTGACCATCGTGGCTATGACGGTCCGTCATGAGCTTCCGTAGCCCCACACTTCGTCAGACTTCCCCAACTTCCTTCAGCAGCTATTTTCTTCTCACTACGGTGCCACCTACGGACCGTCACAGTCACAACGGACCGTCGTAGGCTCCGTAGGTGGTCACTCTTGCAATTTCTGCTCAAATCCTCCGCGTTCTCCTTTGGACAGATTTTCTGCAAATAAAGAGAAACCTACATTAAAAATCAATACAAAAAGACTTTAGACACACACTAAACTTAAGGAAAAAGCACTAAAAGTACCGTGAAACCACGGTACATCAGTCATCACTCATAATAGCCACCCTCAACTTATGGCTTTGCCATGAGTCAAGGTACACATTACCTAAAGTTGGTTCAGGTCCAGGACGAGGTCAGTTTCTGCATTAGCCACCTTCAACTTATGCTTTTGGCCTAAGTTTAGGTGCACATATCCAAGGAAGGACCAGGGCCAACACATTATACCCAGAGAAGGTGAGTTGGTGAAGAAAAGAAAGGTCTATTATAGGCTCAACATATTTTGATCAAAAAAGGATAACAATTTCATTTGGTTCTCTTTACTTTAGGTTAGATGTTTTCTAATTTGAACGAGGGGCCTATGATCCTTTCCTAGTTGTCCAACACAGATTCCTTTTGCAAGACTAACCTGACAAGTTCTAGCTAGGTAACAACAATGGAACAATCAAACTTCCTCACACTCTCTTGACACCTTGCTACCCTATCAGATTGTCGAACAGCTAGTTTGAGTATTAGATTAAGGGTCATGCATTGGGTGCATCTCTATGTCATGATTAGAGCCAACACATTCAACTACTTTATACCTTTTCATGCAAGCATTTTCTTAGAACGGGATATCATTTATGCTTATCTTCATGCTTCATATTTCACTTTCATACTTTGTACAAGTTACGACATGCAGGTTCAACAGGAAAGTAAGCAGTCTCTTGGGGCAAAAGAACAGGCAAGAAAATCCCTAAGAGAGGATCGTGCGTTGGGCTACTTTGATTTCACCCTAACACACACTTTCCATTTACCCCACTCCCAAAAAAAACATGCAATTATCCCAAATGCATAAGAAATATAAAGACAGGGTGGTAGGTGAAGCAAACCTGAGGCGCATAACACCGATGATCAACAAGATGGCGGGTCCGGTTTCCCAAAACCCGCAACCTCTGTAGTAGGGAAACCCTCAGCGGTGCCCATAACAATCTCCGAACCCTTAATGGTATTCCTCTCAATAGCCTCAGTTCTGGAACTAGATTCCCCAACAGCCAACTCTCGAGCCCTCATCTGACGGGTCTCCTCATCAATCAACGAGGCTCTCCTCACCACCTCAAGTTCCGTCCGCTCCTTCTTCCTCGCACGGGCATTCTCTCCCTCATTGGTGCGGCTGGAATATTGCCTCTTGGCACGCCCATGTGGCTCAAGCGGCAGTGCGGTGGGGGCAGTGAATAGTGCAGCAAGTACTATGTCCTTCGCTAGCTCAACGGGTGCAGTCTCGGGATCATGTCCCGTTATCTCAAGAATACTATCCACATCCGCCCACAAACTCGCCAGAGCCTCTTGAAGAGTTGTCAAGTCAATGGTGGGGGCTGGGCGTGCAAGAACCCGCAGCTCAAATGAATTTTACGCTCTATATGCTGGTCCACCCTCTTCTCAATCCGGTCCTCAGCCTCAAAAATGAATTTCTGCATCCAAGGCTGGATATGATGCAGCAAGGTGGCCATCTGGGCCTCTAACTTTTGGACCCTAGCTATCGGGACCAGTACTGCACACGGTGGAGTATACCTGGAGGAACTAGGTGCTCTACTAGTGTCATGGACGGACTCGGCCAGGGTGGTCTTGGTCGGGTCTGAAGTGGAAAGATCATCCCCTTGGGATAACTCAATCGTATCCGCTATGTTCTCACTCAACGGCTGCAACTCAACTCTAGGCCCTCTCTGTGGTGCCGCCACATTGGCCTCATCCCTGATAAGACCTATATCCACAGTCCTGGACGGAGTACGGAGGGCATCGCGGAGCCAAATGGGCACTCCAGCATCCCTGCATAAGTGGAAGATCATGCACACGAATGGATAAGTAGTAGAGGTCTTAAAAGCCCTCTCATGTATCACTGCGATAAATAACATTGCGAAGTCAATATCCAACCCGTCCACCAAGGATGCTACCAATGCTGATCGATCCCATGTCAGAATGTTGTCTGCTGCAGTCGGAGATAGGCTGTGGCGATCTAACAGTCAAAAGAACTTGGCTGTGAAGGTGAGGTTGACCTTTTTGATAAAGACTCTAGGTTCTAACACCCAGCTCCCTCAACGTCAATAGACAGCTGCTGCGCATGCCATATCGTAGTGGCATCTCTCTGATCGCTGGACCGCTGAAACTGGCCACTCTTGACCAAATCCCACCTGTAATCAAACTCCGGAGTAAGGGGATCCCTCATAGCACCGTGGGCACACCGTAGAGGAAGCGGCGAATGGAAGTAGGAGAAATGTCCACCCGGCAGCCTCAAACTAGAACCTGAGTGAGTAGGTCCTGTTTGGCAGGTCTCGCCCGCCTGTCCAAAGAACTTCTGAGAGTCTCTACATATGATGCTTAGAACTCTCGAACAATCTCCTCACAATACGACCCCAGACTCCTAGGCATCCACTCGAGCCTGTGGCGGGTAAACAAGCTATGCACATCAGGAACTGTGTGAAGGCTACCTGTAAGAACTCTCCGTTCGACTGTCACCAACCGAGTCATCACCCCCTTTTCATTCGGCAGCTTAGCCTCACTGTAGACCTGATACTGACCATCTACGCACCACCGTTTTGGCTTATTAGGAAACGGTGTAGGGACATCATCATGGGGTGCCACAGCAGACTCTGAACTATGAGCCTCATCAGACGAGGCTTGGTGTACAGGCACCTCTGGGTGAGTGGATCCAAGTGATCCGTAATCGAATGTAGTGGCCTCATTCGACCCCGTAGAGTGGTCCGATTCTAAGCCTGATGTCGCTTCGGAGCCAAATGCTCCTTCAGAACCCAAGGCAGACCCAGACAGTGTGCCGGTCAGTGTGCGCTCCTCATCACACTGGGAGGCAGTGACTACGGCGGAAGCCACCTTCTTGGGGGTGCCCCGAGTGGCTGTTGCAGCTGGTGTAGGGTTGTGGATTCTTGGGGCACGTATTCAGGATCCCGCTCATCGTCTGAAGTGCCAATCATCCGATGGGATGATGCCACGGACTTAGACCTGCCCCTGGAATAAACGATGTTCGGTTTGGGGGCCATATGTACCTGTAACACAGTTGTTAGTCTCATAGCAATCATACTACACACCAAAAACAAATAAACCAGAAAAAAAAACAAAGAATCATTCTAGTTTAGAATGCAGCACTGGTTGACGGGCACTATCGACGGCCCATCAATGAATCGACGATCCGTCGATAGTGTCCATTGTTGGATACTTAGGAATTATTAAGTCTTTATTCATCAGACCTCTCAGTTGGGAACGACGAACGTGCAGAATGGCCCGTCGATCAATCAACAAACCGTAGTCCACTTCCGTCGTCTGACACTTAGAATAAATTTTAAGATCTCACAAATCAGGGTTTCAGTTAGAAATGATGGACGTGCAGAACGGCCAGTCGATCAATCAACGGACTGTAGTCCACTTCCGTTATCTCAGAGTTCAGCAATTTTAAGGTTGATCAATCAACGGACCCCATCGACGGCCCATCGATCAACCGACGGTCTGTCGACGGGGTCTCATGCTGTTGGTCAGAGACAAAGTTCATACCATTTATAGTAGCACATTTTGACATCTTTTAGACCCTCATAAGTTTACCCAACACAAATCAACAACTACAAGACCAATTCTTCATCCTTAGGGTTTTGATTTCACAAGGTTCAAACTCAGATTCTACGATGCTACCAAACCCTAAGTAGGAAAGTCAACAATCATATTTTAAACATATTACACCACTACCCATTCACTTTCTATCATTCTAAGGGACGTATTACCCATTTTTTAACAAGCACAAATATACAATTTTGTCCCTAAGTCAAGACCCACAGTCCAATGTTCGTTTCCAACAGCAAATAAACGAGAATTCATTAAGCAAAGGGAATCGAAATACTTGAAAATCATAGTGGAGTGATTGGGTGAGTGATATTTTCAACAATCTACGTGCCCGCCTTTACACCGACCGGAGAACTCAAGAGAAAAAAGTAGAATTTCGGAAGGATAGGGTTTTGGAAGTTTGGGAATTGTGGGAGTTTTGAAGATTTTGATGAAAATGGAAGGGGGAGTTATGGTGATATGATCGGAAAGGAAGGAAATAAGGGGAGGGTAACGGTTGGGAAAGAATTTGAAAAGGTTTTGGAGGTTATTTGAACACTGTTCTTTTAATATAACTGGACGGGTCGGGTCGGGTCACTCGTTCTTTGGACTGACGACACCACGTCGACGGACCATAAGTCTATTGACGGATCGTCGATTGGACCATCGATTGCATAAAGACTTATAAAAAATTACATGACATTCTTGGGATCTACTGACACCATCGACGGTCTGTCGATGGAACCATGACCCATTGATGGGGTCCATAGATCTGTGCACGAGACCATTTTCTACATAATTCTTGGTTATTGTCCCTGCACATTGAACACCCATTATTCTTTTTGTGGTTTTCTGTAAACTTTTGAGACACGGACCCTAAACTAATCTCTAGCCAACACTAAGAAAATAACGCTAGAAGTAGAGTAAAACAAAGAGAAACAAGAACAAGCAACTATTCCTACAAAGAAAATAAAAAACTATTGTTGGCTAGAGGATACACCTTGGGTTGCCTCCTAAGAAGCGTTTGATTTAACGTGGCGACACGACGCATGATCCTTGATTACTCAGACTTCATCAAGGTGATATACCTCAACCACTTCATGGACACTCTCTGCATGCCCTAGGTAGATCTTAATTATTTGCCCGTTGACATTGAACTTTGCACCCTCTTTGTTCTCCAACTCAACCGCTCCATGTGGAAACACTTTAGTAACACGGAATGGTCCCATCCACTTGGACTTGAGTTTGCTCGGAAACAAGCGTAGCCTAGAGTTGAATAGAAGCACCAAGTCCCCAACCACAATTTCTCATTTTTCAATCTTTTAGTCGTAGTACTTTTTCATATTCTCTTTGTAGATGGCTGAACTTTCATACGCTTTTAGGCGAAACTTATCAAGATCATTCAACCCATTAAGTCTCTGTTCCCCTGCTTCATTCCAATCCATCTTCAGTTTCTTCATCGCCCACATGGCTTTGTGCTCTAACTCAACTGACAAGTGACTAGCCTTCCCATATACAATTTGGTATGGAGACATACCTATGTGGGTCTTATATGCAATCTGGTAGGCCCAAAGAGCATCATCAAGCCTCCTTGACTAATCCGTTCTATTAGCGTTTATCATTTTCGATAGGATTTGCTTGATCTCTCGATTGGATACCTCAACTTGCCCACTAGTCTGTGGATGGTATGGAGTGGCCACATTATGGAGAATCCCATATTTCTCCAATAGCCCTTTGAAAAACTTAGTCCAAAAGGGAGACCCACCATCACTAATAATGGCCCTAGGTGTGCCAAATCTGGAGAAGATGTTCTTTTTCAAGAACGCTGTGACACTCTTCCCTTCATTGTTAGAAAGCGCTATGGCTTCCACCCATTTTGACACGTAGTCCACCACCACAAGTATATATTTCATCCCATGAGAACTCACAAACGGCCCCATGAAATCAATGCCCCATACAATCACTAGATTGGGATTTAGAGGGAGCTCTTGCCTCTTCGAAATTCCACCATCTGTTTGACACCTATGACTTGGCGAACTCATGAGCATCTTGATGAATCGTTGGCCAATAGTACCCACACTGAAAAATCTTGTGGGCAGTCCGGATACCACTATGATACCCACCCACAAGCGAGGAGTGGCATGCCTCCAAAACACTTAACATCTCAACTTCCGGCACACATCAGCAAATAAGCCGTTCAGCACAACTCCATTATAAGTAAGGTTCATCCCAAAAGAACTTTTTCACATCATGCATGAACTTCTTCCTCTGATGAAAGGACAAGTTCGATGGGACTATATCACTGGCCAGATAATTCGCAAAATCGGTGAACCATGGAATCAAGTCATGAGAAGCGGCGAATACATGCTCATCCGGGAAGATATCATCAATTTCAGCCTTTTCACCCAACTCTCGCATAACTTTATCCTCCAATCTGGACAAGTTATTGGCATTTTGATTTTCAGTCCCATTTCTATCTTTTACCTCAAAATCAAACACTTGCAATAGTAGCACCCATATAATCAACCTTGGTTTTGCATCCTTCTTTGCCATGAAGTACCTCAAAGTGGAGTGGTCGGTATGCACTATGATTCTCGTGCCAAGCAAATAAGAGCAAAAAAGTTTCGAAAGCAAATACCACTGCAAGGAGCTCTTGTTTAGTCACAGTGTTTTTCTTTTGTGCTTCATTTAGGGCCTTACTTGCATAATAGATGGGGTGAAGGATTTTATCCCTTCTTTGTTACAATACCACACCAAGAGCAAGCCCACTAGCATCACACATCACCTCAAATGGCTTACCCCAATCTGGAGAAAGAATTATACGCGCAGACACCAACTTCTCCTTCAACTCTCCAAACGCCTTCAGACAAGATTTATCAAAATAGAATTTACATTCCTTCTCAAGTAATTTGCACAGAGGATGTACAATTTTTGAGAAATATTTTATAAACCTCCGGTAGAAGCCCACATGTCCCAAAAAACTTCTCACACCTTTTAGAGAGATGGGTGGAGGAAGTATCTCTATAACTTCAACTTTTGCTTGATCAACCTCTATCCCCTTCTCCGAAATGCGATGGCCCAATACTATACCTTCTTTTACCATAAAGTGACATTTTTCCCAATTAAGCACAAGATTGCAATCTTCACATCTTTTGAGAACCTCGGCCAAGTGACTCAAGCACCTATCAACGAAGTCGCCAACCACTGAAAAGTCATCCATAAACACCTCAATAGTGCCCTCCACCATATCGGAGAATATCCACATCATACATCTCTGGAAAATGGCCGGTGCATTACATAACCCAAACGACATCCTCTTGAATGCGAACGTCCCATAAGGGCAAGTAAAGTTGGTCTTCTCTTGATCCTCCGGGGCGATAGAGATTTGATTATAACCCGAATAGCCATCAAGAAAACAATACCATCATTTTCCAGCGAGTCTATCTAACATCTGGTCCATGAAGGGCATAGGTAAATGGTCCTTCTTAGTCCATGCATTCAGTTTCCGGTAATCTATACAAACTCTCTATCCAGTCACCGGCCTCATTGGAATAAGCTCGTTCCTCTCATTGGGCACTACTGTCATTCACCTATTTGGGGCACATACTGAACAGGGCATACCCAACTACTATCTGCAATAGGATATATGACTCCGACATCCAACCACTTAATGATCTCCTTCTTCACTACCTCTTGCATAGGTGGATTCAACCATCTTTGGTGCTCAATACTTGGCTTGTGATCGGGCATGAGTTGGGTTTTGTGTGAACAAATACCGGGAGGGATCCCAATAATGTCCAAAATAGTCCAACCAATGGCTCGTTTGTACCTCTTCAAAACTTTCACCAAACACTCTACTTGTTGCATATTCAAATCAGATGCAATGATTGCCGGCAAAGTGTAATCTCTACCTAAGAATACATACCTCAGATGAGGTGGTAGAGCCTTAAGCTCTAATTTTGGAGCCTCCTCAATAGATGGTCTCGCAGGTGGAGACTCGTGATGCTTCATATCTAGATCCAATTTCTTTGGTTTGGACCGATATTTGTTTTGTTCAAGTGCCGCAACCAAAGACACATACTCTTCAATACCATCACTCTCAAAATTCATGATCACTGCCGCTAGTGCCTCAACACCTAGGCACTCTTCAATTTGTAACTTAGACGTACTCTCAACCATGTAGGATATAGCAAATACCGTTTGGAGCTCACCACTCTGCTTCATTGTCCTACAAATGTTGAATGTTGCTTCTTCGTTGTTCAACCTAAACTTCATCTGCCCTTTCTCCATATCAACCAAGGCACGACCAGTAGCAAGGAACAGTCTCCCAAGAATAATAGGGACCTCCACTTCCACCTCACAGTCAAGAATCACAAAATCGGCAGGAAATATAAACTACTCCACCTTCACGAGCACATCATAGAGTATCCCAATGGGCCTCTTCACTGTTCGATCGGCCATAGTAACCGCATTGCAGTGGTCTTTGGGTCTCCAAAACCCTATTTCTTGTAAATGGAAAGAGGCATGAGATTTATGCTTGCACCAAGATCACATAGTGCTTTGGAAAAGTGTAATAATCCAATGGTACATGGAATAGTGAAAGTGCCCGAATCTTCCTTCTTCTACACAAGAGACCTTGTAGCAATAGCACAACAATGCTGTATTCGGTCATCATCCTCAAAACTTACCGATCTCTTCTTTGTAATCATATCCTTCTTAAACTTGGCATAACTGGGCATTTGCTTTAAAGCTTCTATCAAAGGAACATTGATGGAAAGCTGCTTCAACATAATGATAAAACGCCAGTATTTACCATCCTCAGTCTTCTTCACCAATCTCTGAGGGAATGGTGGTGATGGTCTAGGAATGGGGACCACTTTCTGGGGTACCTCTGCTTCTTTCGCCGCTTTGTCCACCAATTCACCACTAGTTTCCAGCACCTCTTCATCTTTTCTCATCTCATCTTCTACCACACACGGCATAAGTGGATCTATAGTTTGCTTACCTCATCGAGTAGTGACTGCCATGCAATGTCCATCATTTTTAGGATTTTGAATGGTATTCCTAGGAAGAGTGTCCATTTGTTGTGGGTTAACAGTAGTGGACAATTGGGCTATTTGTAACTCAAGATGCTTAATCGAGACAGCGTGTGCATAAGTATCCTCTTTATAATAGTATTCATCCGCAGGTGGTGGTGGTTTATTCAAGTAATTCACTGCATTTACCTTCTCTGCACCTGCAGTGACATGTTTCAATACCAACCCAAGCTTAGTTCTCATTTGAGTCATATCTTCATGAGTCTCATCTGCGGCCGGATTGTGTGTAGCTTGCTCTGCAAAGGTGTTTCTTCCAGTGTACGACTTACTAGTACTCTAAGCCTTATTGTTGTAAGAGATTTTCTCCAACTTCTCTGCGATCTCTGCATATGTGCACTCACCAAGAACCACCCGCAATAGTGTCGAGTACTGCTTTATTATTATCATCTTATCCCCGATAGATGTACTCTTTCAATGACTCATCATCAATGCGGTAGTTTGGGACACCTCTCACGCATGCAGTAAATCTGTCCCAAGAGCTACTTACCGACTCCCCAGGTAGTGCCACAAAGTTGTTCACTCTATTTTTGTGGTTGAGCTTTTAGGACACTGGGTAGTACCGCGCTACGAACACATCCCTCAACTGATCCCAGGTATAGATAGAATTATAGTGAAACTCAGTAAACCATATTGTGGCCTCTCCCATCAGCGATAGAGGGAACACTCTCAACCCGATGACGTTCATGTCTAAGTCTGGCCTCCCCACACAACTCTTGCACACCGACCTCAGTTTGGCTATGTGAGCATGGGGATCCTCAGATGGTAGCCCTAAAACAAACCCCTTGCAATGAGCATCTGCATCAAGCTACTAGTTACCATGAACATGTGCCCCTGCGGTAGAGGAGGTAGGACAAGAGGCCCATCAAAATCAGTGATATTGACGTTGCCTCGATAGAACTCTTGAGGGCGTGGGACAGGAGCAACGCATCATCAACTGGATTTTCCACAACCACTTGATTGTGAGAATCAACAGGTGGTGGAGGCTGATTAATGATCCCATCACCTAGATTAGCTGGGTTCTGCTGATTATTCATTCTTTGGAGTGTCCGATAAAGTTCAGGATCGCAGGAAAGTATTGGTTCACCTCGACTCTGTGTACTTGGCGTACACTAGAGCTAGACCTGCGAGAAACAAAACAAAAGAAAAAAGTAAAATTAGGAAATTGTTGACTAAAATTCGGTAATGTTATTAAACTTAATCTAAAAGCCACTTTCCCTGCAGTGGTGCCAAAATTTGATACGCTCAAATTATACCTCCCAAAAGAAGTATAAATGGTCGTATCAAGTGAAGAACCCAACTATTAGGTTGGGGTCGATCCCACGTATAAAATTATTTAGACTTAACTTCAATGTACGATTACTTTTATTTAGTCAAGTCCTTACCGAAAACAGGTAACTAAAGGGGGGGGGGGGGTTTGTGAAACAAAAGTATTTTAATATCTCTAAGTAAAACAATTGACAGGATTAAATCTTTAGTGTTTATCAAGTTGTGAGAGAGACTAGGGTGTAAGTGTTACCCATAGGTTCATGACACCGTATACCTAGCTATAACAATTCTTCCCTAGTGTTTTGCATGCAAAATGATAAGTTAGGTATCTCTAAGTCCTTGGTCCGGCACTTAGATAATTTCACCCTATACCTTGGTCAGGCTACATGTGTCTAAGCTACTAACTCTTACCTTTACTTCATATTAAGAATAATATTCGATGTATAACTTAGTTATTACTTTGCACCAATCGAAACTATCCTATTATATAGTGTCCCACTAAATCTATGTTGATAATTCTTTTCCTATTAACTACCTCCTTGGTCCGTCAAGTAGCAATAAGGTGTGTTCTAATGCGTGCACTCATTAAAGGGATTTCTAAGCAAAAGAATTATCAATGCATGCAATAACCTAGTTGAGAATTGTTATTATGCTAGGTAACTTTGTTAATCACCCATGGTTCCCACAATCCTAGTTGTGGATTTAGTTAACCATGCATAGAAAAACACAATTCATGGTGGATAAACAATAAATTATGAACTTACTTTGACAAATTCAAAGAAAATTTAGAAATTCAACTTGAAACAACAATAAATCACTTAAAACAAAATCCGGAAATTTGAATTAATGCCAAAGTTCCAAAAACCCCATCTCCAAAGACAAACTAAGAATAGTAGTAATAGAATCCAACCCCAAAAATAAGGTTTTACACCCTATTTATAGAAAATAGTGGCCTAAATTAAAATGAATTAAAATAAGGAAAGTTGTCCAAAAACGCGGCTGTAATCGACGACCCCCACATACGGTCTGTCGATGAAACAACAGACCGTCGACTGCCTCCGTCAGTCCAAACATAGCATTTTTTTCTCATTCAACTGGCATCTTCTCTGAATCAATCGATGGACCAAAAGCACGGTCCGTCGATGCCTTTCGTCGTTCCATACTTGGACTTTCTTTAACTTCGGGTACTGGGACTATCTCTGATCCAATCGACGATTCAACAGGACGGTCCGTCGATCCTTCCTTAGCCCCACACTTGGTCAAATTTCCCCGAGTTTCTCCAGAAGCCTGAACTTTCAGTCGATGTTTACCATCTACGGTCCGTCGATGTAACGACGGGCCGTCGATGCCCTTCGTGGGTCACCTCAGCAATAAATCTCAGCTGCCTTTATGTTTTGGTTTTGGACACCTTTCCTGCAAAACAAAGATAAAAACATTTTAAAACTACTACAGAAAGGCTCTAGACACACATTAATCTTAAAGAAAAAGAATTGAAAGTACCGTGAAACCACAGTACATCAGTTCCACACTTAGTGAGACTTCCCTAATTTTCCTCCCATGCCTGAGATGTTCATCTACGATCACCACTTATGGACTGTCGATTGCTTTTGTAGGTCTGATTCTGCATTATTTTCAGTTGTTTCCTTCTATTACTACCCGAACAACCTTCATGCAAAACAAGACACAAAACTTGTTAAAGCAACTACAGAAAGGCTCTAGACACGCACAAATCTTAAGTGAAATGCATTAGAAATTTCCTGAAATCACAGCACATAAACACCCTCAACTTAAATTCGTTGTTTGTCCTCAAGCGAGAAGCTACGACCCTAAACGACACTTGCACAGAAGTATGCACTTTTAAGCTCTAGCAATGACATGACTATCAATCCCGACTCTTTCTTGATTGAGTGCATGCCTACGCCCTCACGCTCGACAAGCTAACTAACGCGGATAACATCATGACACAAATTCACCATGCAACAGACACCTCTACTATTGTTTCCTCTCACCAAGATGCCAACTTTCTCATAATGCAACTAATGTAGAAAGTGACCTCGTCTTGGCCCTGACCCGACTTCGATTATTGTGTACCTCAACCCATGGTAAAGCCATGAGTTCAGGGTGGCTATTATGAGAGAAGACCCAAAAATAGGTATGAAAAGTGTTGGATGTTGAAAAGAAAAGCTTAAGTAAGCGAAAGGTGTGACTTGTCCAAAAAAATGAAAGAAAAGTTGAAAAGAATAGTAAAAAAATTTTAGAAAAAGATGCAAAAGAAAAGTGAAAGTCACATTTAAAGAAAATGGACATAAGGCAAAGGAAAGAAGATATAAGAAATAGGGGGTCAAAAGCAATAAAATAAGGAAGAGAGCTTAGCGGTAATGTCAAGGAGGGAAGAAAGTCACTAAATAAACCCAAATGTACCACACCTGACCATGAGCCTACGTTACAATCCAAGAAAGTCATATCGTGATCCTAGAGTCTAGTGTGGTGAACCTAAGCAGCGAAACTAAGGGCAAGCCTATGGTGTGGAGCACTAACTGTATTTGAACTTTCTCCTGAGTGCGAATGTTGAAACAAAGTTCCTTGTACCCAAAATTCATAATCAATCGACGGACCGTAGTCCACTTCCATTGTTTGACACTTACGATTATTTCTGGGTGTTTCAATCGATGGACTCCATCAACGGCCCATCGCCTGATCACGGTTCGTAGACAGGGTATTGTACTGTAGGCCTGTGATAGATTTCAAGACTCATTCAAGCGCCATTTCTGAGTTTCTTTAGTGACCCATTTAACACAATAAGGTATAAACATGCTTTTTAACACACCATATGCTAGTTCGTCATTCCTAGGGTTCCTTTTTTGTACAAATATCCAACCCAATCGAGTAAAAAGTGGAAACCTAGGTCCAAACGTTCAGGAAGACTAAGACACACAATGATTTAGATAGTTAAATTAGCTACACAACCACTGTCTATTATCCCAAGGGAAGTAACTATGCTACTTTTACCATGCAAATTAAATTAATTCAGTCCCAAGGTCAAGACCCACTCCGACTTCCTATATTCAACTATGAACGAGAATTCAAAGTGAAAGAAAATCGAAATACCTTTCAAGCAGTGAAGAGTGTTGTGGTTGTGTGCCTATAGTGATATGCAACGTGAAGAAGTAGCTGACGCGGTTCGAACCCGATCACTAGACTTTGGATAATGGAAGAAAAGGGAATTCAGGAGAGAAGATGTTTGGAAATTTGAAAAAATGATGGGACATATGATTTTTGGAGATGGGGAATTAATTGATGAGTGAAATAGGGAGGAATTGGATGGGATGAAACATTTTTGATAGGAAATGTTAGAGAAAATGGAAAGAGGGAAAGAATTTGAAAGGTTGGGGTTTTAATATAACCATTCGGGTTGGGTCAGTTCACTGGCCATCTGGATCCATGAGACCCTGTTGATGGTCCGTTGATTAGGACTTTTGTTCAGACTTAGACTTAGAAACTTTTCGAATCATACGTAAGATCTACGGACACCATTGACGCTCCGTCGATGGGGTCCGTAAGCCTCTGCACCAGGACATTTTCTATAGAATTTTGATCTTGCCTCCTGTACATGTATCACCAATTAGGTCATTCTTTTTGTGTTTTTCTAGACACTTTTTACACATGGACCCTACACTAATATCTAGCCAACACTAGTACGTAGCAGAATAAAAAACTACACCTAAACAACAATGACTATTTCTACAGAGAAAATAAAACCTATCGTTGGCTAGAGGGTAGACCTTAGGTTGCCTCCCAAGTAGCACATGATTTAACGTTGCGTCATGACGCAGACCCCTTTATTACTCAGACTTCATCAAGATGGTAGGCCTCGACCACTTCGTGAACACTCTCTGCATGCCCCAAGTTGATCTTTGTCCTTTGTCCATTGACACCTTCCTTGTTCTCCAGCTCAACCTCTCCATGTGCGAACACTTTAGTGATGAGGTATGTCCCTGAACACTTGGACTAAAGTTTGCCCAGAAATAAGCGCAACCTAGAGTTGAATAGAAGCACCAGATCACCAACCGTGAATTCTCACTTTTCAATTCTTTGGTCATGATACTTCTTCTTCTTCTCTTTTTAGATGGATGAACTTTCATAGGCCTTTAGGCAAAAATCATAAAGGACATTCAACGCATTTACCCTCTGTTTTGATGCTCTGGTCCAATCAAAATTCAATCTCTTCATTACTCACATCGCCTTGTTCTCTAGCTCGATCGGTAAGTGACAAGCCTTCCCATATACAAGTTGGTATGGAGACATACCTATGGGGGTCTTTTATGCAATGCGGTAGGCTCAAAGATCATCATCTAGCCTCCTTGACCAATCCGTTATATTGGCATATACAGTTTCGCCAGAATCTGTTTGATCTCCCGATTGGACACCTCAACTTGCTCGCTAGTTTGTGGATTGTAAGGAGTAGCCACATTGTTGCGAACACCATATTTTTCCAGCAGCCCTTCGAACAATTTATTACAAAAGTGTGAGCTACCATTGCTAATGATGGCCCTCGGTGTACCAAATCTGCAGAAGATGTTCTTCTTTAGGAATACGGTAACACTCTTCCTTTCATTGTTGGAGAGCGCAATAGCTTCCACCCGTTTCGGCACATAGTTAACCACCACAAGAATGTACTTCAATCCATGTAAGCGGTCCATGAAGTCAATGCCCCATAAATCAAATAGCTCAATCAACAAAATGGGATTTGATGGAAGCTCTGGCCTATTTGAAATTCCTCCATCTCGATGGCACCGATCATATGATTTGGAGAAATCATGAGCATCTTGGTGGAGGGTGGGCTAATAATACCCATTCACAAGATCTTATGCGCAGTTCGGATACCACTATGATGCTCACCCACAGGCAGGGAATGACACGCCTCCAGAACACTCAACATCTTAACCTCAGGTACACAACAACGAATAATCCTATCGGTACAACTCCAATATAAGTGAGGCTCGTCCCCAAAGTACTTTTTCACATCATGCATGAACTTCTTCCTTTGGTTAAAGGTCAAATCTGAGGGGACGAAATCACTTGCCAAATAGTTTGCAAAGTCTGCGAACCATGAGATCAGATCCTGACAAGAAGCCAATACATGTTCATATTGGAACGCATCATCAATTTTGGCCTTTTCTCTTAATTCACGCATAGCTTCATCCTCCAATCTAGAGAAGTGGCCGGACACTTGATTCTCAGTCCCCTTGCTATCTTTCACCTCAAAATCAAACTCGTGCAGCAACAATACCCATCTGATCAACCTTGGTTTCGCATCCTTCTTCGATATCAAATACCTCAAAGTAGAATGGTCGGTACGAACTATGACCCTCGTGCCAAGTAAATAGGAGCAAAATTTATCGAATTCAAACACCACCACAAGAAATTCCTATTCAGTTACCATGTTGTTCTTTTGGGCTTCATTCAAGGCTTTATCGCATACTAGATGGGGTGAAGGATTTTATACTTTCTCTGTCCCAATACCACATAACGTGCAACCCTACTCACATCGCACATCACCTTAAATGGCTCGCTCTAATTTGGTGAAATAATAGTGGGAGCGGACACCAACTTTTCTTTCAACTTTCCAAATTCTTTCAGAAAGGATTCATCGAAATGGAAACTTACATTATTTCTCGAGCAATTTGCACAAAGGGTGTGTAATTTTTGAAAAATCTTTAATAAACCTACGATAGAAGCCAGCATGCCCAAGAAAACTTCTCACACCCTTGCGAGAGATGGATGGAGGAAGCTTCTCTATCACCTTAACTTTGGCCCGGTCAACCTCTCTTCCCTTCTCTGAGATTCGGTGGCCCAACACTATGCCCTCTTTAACCATAATGTGACATTTCTCCCAATTTAGCACCAAATTACAATCCTCACATCTTTTGAGTACCTCAGCCATACTATTCAAGCACCGATCACGAGAGTTTCCAACTACATAAAAATCATCCATTCAGTAGTGTCCTCCACCATATCATAAAATATAAATATCATACAACGCTGGAAGGTGGTTGGTACATTACATAACCCAAACGATAACCTTTTGAAAGAAAAATTCCCACAGGGACAAGTGAAGGTGATCTTATCTTGATCTTCTAAGGCGATAGAGATCTCATTGTATCCCGAATTACCATCAAGAAAGCAATACCAACCCTTGCCTACAAGTCTGTCTATCATATGATCCATTAAGGGCATGGGGAAGTAGTCATTTTTAGTCCAAGCGTTCAACTTTCGGTAGTCCATGCAAACTCTCCAACCGGTCGCTGGCCGCATCGGTACAAGCTTGTTCCTTTCATTAGGTACAGTAGTCATCCCACCCTTTTTAGGCACGCACTGAACAGGACACACCCAACTGTTGTCTATGATCGGATAAATGACTCCATCATCCAACCAATTTATGGTCTCCTTTTTCACTTCTTCTTGCATAGGTTTATTCAACCTTCTTTGGTACCCAATACTCGGTTTTTGATCAGGCATGAGTTTGATTTTGTGGGAATAAGTATCCGGAGGGATCCCAATAATATCCGCAATAGTCCAACCAATGGCTCGTTTCAACCTCTTCAACACCCCCTCTACGTAATCTACTTGTTGCCCATTCAACTCCTCTTCAATAATCACCGGCAAAGTGTCATCTCTACCCAAGAACACGTATCTCAGATGAGGTGGTAGAGCCTTAAGCTCTAATTTTGGGGTCTCCACAATAGATAGTCTCACATGAGAAGACTAGTTATGTTTCATATCTAACTCTAATTTCTTCGGCTTTGATCGATATTCCTTTCGTTCAGGTGCAACCACCAAAGCATCATACTCTTCAATACCATCACTATCAAAATTTTGATGACCGCTGCTAGTGCCTCAACACCTAGTCTCTCTTCAATTTGCACTTCTGATACACTTTCAACCTTGTAGGATATAGTAGATAAAGTTTGGATCTCACCACTCTACTTCATGGACCTACAGATATTGAAAGTTCCTTCTTCATTATTCAATTTGAATTTCATCTACCCTTTTTCCATTTCAACTAGTGCACGCCCAGTGGCAAGGAATGGTCTCCCAAGAATAATGGGAACCTTAAAATCAACCTCACAGTCAAGAATCCTAAAATCAGCGAGCAAGATGAACGACTCCACTTTCACAAGCACATCATGGAGTGTACCTACGGGCCTCTTCACTGTTCGATCGGCCATCAGTAACTGCATCGTAGTAGGCTGTGGGTCACCCAAGACTAACTTCTTATAAATGGACAGTGGCATGATATTTATGCTCGCACCAAGATCACACAGCGCATTAGCAAAGTGTAGCAACACTATAGTACATGGAATAGTGAAGTCACCTGGATCCTCTTTATTTTGCACAAGTGACCTTGAAGAAATATCACTACAATGCTGCATTCTGTCATCATCTTCAAAACTCACCGACGTATTCTTTGTCACCATGTCCTTCATAAACTTATCATATCCGGGCATTTGCTCCAAATATTCTATCAACGGAACATTGATGGAAAGATGCTTCAACATATTAATAAATCGGCGATATTTACCATCTTCCGTTTTCTTCACTGATCTCGGTGGAAATGGTGGTTGAGGTCTAGGGATGGGGACCACTTTTTGAGAAACTTTGCTTGTTTCGTTGTTGAATCACCCAACTCTCCATTAGCTTCTGCTTTATCATCCTGCTTTCTCATAACACCTTCTGCCACAGACGGCATAAGTGGATCATTGGTCTGCTTACCTCCTCGAGTAGTGACTGACATAAAATACCCATCAATCTTTCGGTTCTGGATAATGTTTCTTGGGAGACTTCCAGGTTGGTTTGGGTTCACTATAGTAGACAACTGAGTCATCTGTGGCTCAACATGCTTTATCGAGACCGCATGTGCATCCACCTTTTGTCCAATGCTAAATAGGTCACGTCTCATCTTCTTGACATTCTCATCATAAGCCTCAAATCTCCTCATACTCTTCTGTATCATATCCTCAATCCGCGCCATACTACCTGTACA
Source organism: Solanum sitiens (assembly GCA_016801875.1). Taxonomy (NCBI): domain Eukaryota; kingdom Viridiplantae; phylum Streptophyta; class Magnoliopsida; order Solanales; family Solanaceae; genus Solanum; species Solanum sitiens. The sequence goes on along the minus strand of JABWTJ010000312.1, from coordinate 553,827 downwards.
TTCTCTAGGGGCAAGTTCCTGATTTTGAAGGGGAATACATTGCCCAACCCAATTGTTCCTACTACCATAGTTGTTCCGATTGAAGTTTTTGTCGCGGTTGTAGTTCCCATCTCGGACATATTGACCCTCTCGATTGTAGTTAAGATAATTCTGACCTTAGTTTCCTTGACCTTGGCTCCAATTATCTGCATTGGAACCTTGGGCGTTGGGTCAGAAATCCCCCGTCTGATCATTTACTGCATATGCATTCTCTTCATAGTAATACCCATCTACCGGTGGTGAGGGTTTAGTTAAATAGTTCACCGCATTCACCTTCTCTGCAACCCCGCTCACATTCTTCAAAACCAACCCTAACTCAGTTATCGTCTGCGCCATCTCTTTATGAATCTCATCTGTGGTTGGGTTGTTTATAGCCTGAACAACCCACCTTCAATAAAATCAAGCACCCCTTTATTGTTGTCATCCTGAAATATATAGAAGTACTCCTTCAGTGACTCTTCATCAGTGCGATGATTCAGGACAACCCTCATGAACGCAGTGAATTTGTCACAAGAGCTACTCACTGATTCTCCAGGTAATGCCACAAAGTTGTTCACCTTTTCCTTGTGATTGAGCTTCTTGGACACTTGATAGTACCTTCCTAGGGACAAATCTTTCAATTGATCCCAAGTGTAGATACAATTGTAGGGCAGATCACTGAACCATATAGCAGCATCTCCTGTCAGTGATAGAGGAAACACTCGCAGCATGATGACATTCATATCCAAGTCTGGCCTACCCACACATCTTTAGCAAACCACCCTCAGCTTGGCTATATGAGCATATGGGTCTTCCGGTCTCACTCCTGAATATAAGCCCCTCGCGGTGAGCATTTACATTAAACTATTTTTCACCACAAATGTTTGCCCAGGGGGTAGTGGGGGTAGGGCAAGAGGTCCATCAGAGTTTGCAATATCAATTTTTCCCATATAGTGATCCTGAGATCGCGGGGCTATTGGAAGTTTCACCCTCAAGGCGTCTCCTAACTGATTTTCCATGTGAGCATGGTTTTGTGCCTCAATCGGTATTCGAGACTGATGGCCTGCTCCATCGCCTACATTTCCTCTATTTGGGTTAACTGAGACCCCTTGATTTTCCATTCTTTGCAATGTTTGATTTAGTTCGGGATTGTAATGAGTGAGTGGTTCCCCGAGGCTCTGTGTACTTGGCATACACTAGATCTAGACCTAAGAGAAACAAAAACAAAAAGAAAAAGTAAAATAAGGAAATAGTTGACTGAATGTCAATAATGTAATTAAAATTAATCTTGAGAGAATTTGTTATACGCTCATGAAAGTTCAATGTGCTTGTATCAAAGCTTCATAAACTTAGCATAACCGAGCATTTTCTCCAAAGCTTCTATCAAAGTAACATTGATCGAAAGTTGTTTCAACATGGTGATAAATTGGCGATATTTACCATATTTCATTTTCTTCACTAATCTCTGTGGGAATGGTGGTGGAGGTCTAGGGATGGGGACCACTTTCTAAGATAACTCTGCTTTTTTCATTGTTGCATTACCTAACTCTTCACCAACTTCTGCTACATCATCATCTTTTCTCGTGTCACCTTCTACTACAGACGACACAGATAGATTAATGGTCTGCTTACCTCATTGAGTAGTGATTGTCAAGCAATGCCCATCATTCTTTTGATTCTGGATAGTGTTGCTTGGAAGAGTACCAGATTGGTGTGGGTTCACAGTAGTAGACAACTGATTCATCTGTAACTCAAGATGTTTTATCGAGACTACATGTGCATCCAACTTTTGTCCTATGCCAGATAGGTCACTTCTCATCTCCCTTACATTCTCATCAGTATCCTCAAACATCCTCATCATCCTCTGCAGCATATCCTTAACTCGCGCCATACTACCTCCACCGTCTCTAGGGGCAGCTTCCTGCTTTTGAGGAGGTACATATGGCCCACCTCTTTCATTCCTCTTACCATTGTTGTTTTGGTTGTTTTCGCGATTGTAGTTCCCATCTTGGACATATTGACCCTCTCGATTGTAATTACCATAGTTACGACCTTGCTTTCCTTGACCTTGGCGCCAATTATTGTGATTGGAACCTTGGGTGTTTGGTCAAAAACCCTCCGTCTGATCATTAAGTGTATATGCATCCTCTTTGTAGTAATACTCATATGCTGGTGGTGGTGGTTTAGTCAAATAGTTCACCGCATTCACCTTCTTTGTGCCTCCCCTCACATGCTTCAAGACCAACCCTAACTCAATTCTCATTTGCTCCATCTTTTCACAAATCTCATATGCGGTTGAGTTATTTGTACCCAGTACCGCGAAGGTGTTTTGCCAAATATCCGACATTCTAGTGCTCCAAGCTTTATTGTTGCGAGATATCTTTTCCAACATCTCTACAATCTCAGCATATGTGCATTTCCAATAGGAGCCACATTCAATTGTATCAAGCAGCGGTTTGTTGTTGTCATCTTGACCTCTATAAAAGGACTCCTTAAGTGACTCATCATCAATGCGATGATTTGGGACACCTCTCACGAATGTAGTAAATCTATCCCAAGAGCTACTCATCGAATCTCCAGGTAATGCGTCAAAATTATTCACCTTATCCTTGTCGTTGAGATATTTGAACACTGGATGATACCTTGCTAAGAACATATTTGTCAACTGATCCCAAGTATAATAGAGTTATAGGGCAGCTTAGTTAACCATATAGCACCATCTCCTATCAATGATAAAGAAAACACTCGCAGCCTGATGACATTCATATCCAAGTCTGTTCTACCCACACAGCTTTTTCAAACAGACCTCAGCTTGGCTATATGCGCATATGGGTCTTCCGACGGCAGTCTCGAAAACAATACCCTCGTGGTGAGCATCTGCATTAAGCAACTCGTCACCATGAATGTTTTCCCAGGGGGCAGAAGGGGTAGGAAAATAGGTTCATCAGACTCTGCAATATTCACGTTGCCCCTATAGTAATCTTGAGATTGTGGGGCTGCTGGAGGTTGCACCCTTAAGGCATCACCTAACTGATTCTCAATGTGTGCCTGGTTGTGTGCCTCAACTTGTATGGGGGGCTGGTGTCCTGCTCCATCACCTATATTTGGATTAGCTGGGACCTCGGATCGTATAGAGGGAGTGGTTCCCATCGGCTCTGTGCACTTGTCTTGCACTAGAGCTGGACCTGAGAAAAACAAAAGCAAAAACAAAAAGAAAAGTAAATTAGGAAATAGTTGACTAAAGTTCAATAATGCAGTTAAAATTAATCTAAAAGACAAGATTCCCCGGTTGCGGCATAAAAATTTGATACACTCAAGTTATACCTCCCTAAAGAAGCATAAGTGATTATTATCAAGTAAAGAACCCAACTAGTAGGTTGGAGTCGATCCCACAAGGAAAATGGTTTAGACTTAACTTTAACCCACAATTATGTCCGTTTAGTCAATGTCTTTCCAAAATAAGTAAAGAAAGGGGGGTTTGTGAAACAAATTCCTTCAACAGTATAATTATCAAGTGAACAACTGTTTTTTATGAAGATGAGAGAGTACCTAGGGTGTATGTGTTGATCCCGCAGGTCGATAACATAGTTTTCCTAGCAATAACAATTTTTTCCTAGTGTACTGCATGCAAAACGATAAGTTAGGTATCTCTAAATCGGTTGTCCGACACCTAGAGAATTTCACCCCGCACCTTGATCCTGCTACGTGTGTATAATTTACTAACCCTTACCATTACCTCATATTAGACATCATAATTGATGTATGGCTTCGTTAATACTTCCCACTAATCGACACTAGCTTATTAAATAGTATCACACTAAATCTATGTTGATAATTCTATTTTTATTACCTACCTCCTTCGTTCGGCAAGTAGCAACAAGGCGAGTTCTAATATTGGCCACCGTTAAAAAGACTTCTTAACGAAAGAATTATCAATGCATGCAAAACACTATTCAAGAATTGATTAATTGCTAGTCATACTTTGTTAATTAACCATTGTTCCCACAACCCTAGTTTTGGATTTAGTTACCCATGTTTACAAGATCACAATTCATAGTTTTAGATGAAGAAATCATGAACTTACTTAGCAACAAGAATAAACCCAGAAATCACACTTGAAATTGCAAACAAAATCTTTTAAACGTAACTCAGAAATCAATTAATTGCTAAAGTTGTAAAAATTAATCTCCAATACACAAATTAGAACAAAAGTAATATTAGCTAACCCCTAAACAATGTTTTCTACATATAGAAAAACAAGGCCTTAATAAAAAAGGAACTCTAATAAGGAAAGTTTTGTTCAGGTACGTGACTTTAATCGTCAAACCAACTAACGGACCGTCAATCAATCAACGGTCTGTGATTTTTTTCTGTCAGTCAGGACATAAATAATATTTTCCCCACCGGATGGCACCCTCTCTAAATTAAACAACGGACAAACAGGATGGTCTATTGATCCATCTATGGGCCATCGATGCTCCTCCGTAGCTCCATACTTAGATCTTCAAAAATCAGGTTCTAAAACTTTCTCTGAACCAAATAACGGCTCACCAATACGGTCCGTCGATCAATTGACAGACCGTCGTTGCCTCTAGTGGTTCCACACTTAGTCATACTTCCCTAAGTTTCCTCCCATTCCTGAGCTTCTCATCTACGATCGCCACCTACGGTCCATCGACTGAAAAACGGATCGTCGATTTCCTCCGTAGGTCTGATTCTGCATATTTTCAGTTGTTTCATTCTATTGCTACCTGAACATCTTTTCTACAAAACAAGACACAAAACTTGTTAAAACCACTACAAAAAGGCTCTAGACACACACAACTCTTAAGTGAAATACATTAGAAATATCGTGAAATCACGCCACATCAATGAGACCTACTCTGATACCATATTGAATTAGGTTTTAGGATTAACTCACACCCCAAAAGCTATCTCAAAGGGAAGAGGATTACCCAAGCCTTATAATGAGTCCATCCATCTCATTAAACAACGATGTGAGACTTTTTTCATTCTTTAACAAGAATGAAATTGCCTGTCTGAATTTGAATTGATTCACTACAATATGTTACACCTATTCCATTTATAATTATGTTGACGGCTATCAACTGCATGATGTTTTCCATAAGATAATTCAATAATTGGAATTGAGTTATGCATTATATCATTCATTAATAAGTTTAGGTTTGACACACTGTGTTTCTGCAACTAGGTGATTTAAATATTAATATTTTATTATCATATTATGATTAAGTTTTGATCTATTGAGATAGATAATTAAATATTAAGTTTATTGTATTATGTGAATTCCATTAGAGTTATGTTATTTGGACTACATGAAAGTTAACCCTAGGCTTGAATATTTTTGAACGAATGAGACTTGATATATTAGTTGGTATCAAAATTTAGGAATTTGATTAAAGATATGGATGAGGTTAGGCAAGATATATAGTAATATGGATGTCTACAAACTCGTTTGCTGATGAATATTGTATAGCTGACAGATTAGAGATGTTCTGAGGCATTAAGGAAAGAAAATATTTGGGAATTAGATTGTTTTACTTCTATTAAGGTAGGTTATGGTTTATTCTATGTGATAGAGTGAATATTATTAGTGATAAATAGTCATTGGGTAATTAGATGAAATTTTCTATGTACGTAAGTGTTGTGCTTAAGATGATTCATGTGTTGTTTGTGATTGGTATGTAATCTGAAAACAGCGAAATCGATAATATTTAACTTATTTTATTGATGTTATTCTTTGAATAATGAAGGTTTGGTGAAAGTGTTATTGAAGTGATAAGTGGTGAAAATAATGAGGAGTTAACTATCGTGACGCCTCGTCACACCCGATCCAACAACATAGTTAAATCATCATTTTTCATCACTTTCCACTTCTTAACACTATTTCACCAAATTTTCTTTATTCAAGGCATGACTTTAATAAAATAAGTCCAATCCTATGGATTTCATGGTCTTGAGATTACAGACCAATCACAAACAACACATGATCATCAAAACCACAACAATTAAGTTCATAGAAAATTTCAAAGAATTACTACATGACTATAAATCACTATTAAGATTCTCTCTATCACACAGAATAAATCATAACCTACATTCACTGAAGAACCAAAGTCAAGCAAGTTAATTCTCCAATGTTTTTCCTTAACTCAATGAATCAGAATGTTTCCAATGTATCCCGTATACGATATTCATAGAAAACGAGTTCATAGACATCCATATTACAATATATCTAGCCTATTCTAAAAACTCACCCAAATCCATAATCAAATTTCTAAATTTTGATATCAACTATTGTATCAAATCTCATTCATTCCTAAATATTCAATCCTAGGGTTAAGTATCAATTCATCCAAATAACATAACTCTAATGGAATTCATATAATACAATACACCTAATGTTTAATTATTTATGTCGATATATTAAAACATAGTTTATAATATGAATACAAAATAATAATATATAAAAATTGATTTCACCTAGATATAGAAACACGGTTTTCCTAACCTAACCTATTTACAAATAATGATATACTACGTAACTCAACCTTAATGATTGGATTATCTATTGACAATCAGTGTCAATCATCACCCAACTGACAGCCCCCAATATATATCGGTAAAAGACATAATAGTAACACATTATCGTGCATAATCAAATTTTCTTATTCACGTCGGCAATTTCATTCTCTCTTATCTAATATAATAATACTATCCAACCAATAAACAAAAAACAAAGATTTAGAGAGGTATTTATTTACCAAATTGTCGATCTTTTCCTCTCCCATTTTTCCGCTCGGTAAGTTTTTGTCTTCCTATTATTCTCTTTCTCTCTCTTTTCTTTTCTACAGATTTTTTTTTTTTTAATGTAAAGTACTTTTTTGAAGATTATTTACTACCTTAATTATTATAAATGACTAATTATAAAAGTGGTGAAAGTGACCAACTACTAATTTCAACGTTATTTTCATTTACCAACAAACATAATTAATTAATATAATTACCCCATTAACTATAATTGTTGTTACGAATAGTCCAAAATATTTGTATTATTTTATGCTGTTTAGAATGTGAAATAAAAATATATGCATTAGCTAGGATGCCCTTAATGTTGAATAATACAATCTTACCTTTTTTAAATTTTAAAAAAAAAATGTGCATTAGCAATGTAGATATTAACAATATAAAGACAAAAATATTCTTTCATAGTTATTAATTAATGTATAATAATCTCTAAACTAATGATCACAGAAAACCAATCCCTTCATTAATTGTAACACCTCAAAAACAAGACCTAGAAAAACAATTCAGAATTTTCTGTGAAGTAGTGAGACACGTGAGGGTTCATGGACTGTGACAGGGACCACGGTCCATTGACCAGCCCGTGCTGGGGAGTTGGGATCACCCAGGCCCTGCCACAAGACCATGAGACTCTTCACGGGTCGTGGTCTTGATGACGGGTCGCGGGGGCGTCGTGAAGATTACGCAGTAGCCCCCCCTTAGTCAGCCTCTAGACACCCCCATGCCTAAATGAAGACCACGAGGATCTTCACGGTCCGTGGTCCTTCACAAGGGCCGTGGGATGGCCCGTGAACTAGGCCTTCAGACCAAAAGACCAAATGAGGACCACGGCCAACTTCACGGTCCGTGGTCCTTCACAGAGCTCGTGGTAGGGCCTGCGAACCAAACCACTAGAAACACGAGTTCACTTGACCAAGGACCACGACCCTCTTCACGATTTGTGGTCTCTTTGACAATACGTGGAAGTGGTCGTGGTAAGCCTTTGTAAGATTTTAAATATTGTTATTTTGGTCTTTTTCTATTCCGTTGGAACCCTAAATTACGTCATTTTGACCCTAAACTATGAGGTGTTTTGTTATAGTTAGACTAGAAACATAAATAGAACTTACCTAAGTCAAATCATTTACTAAGACCTATAAACTTAGAGCGTAAAGAGAAGAAAGAGGCAGCCAAGCACTAGTTCAAGAAGGTAGCAAGGTTCCATCAGTTCCAGTCCAGAAATTGAAAGATCTCTCCTTGAAATTCGTTACTACGAATGTGGGATTTCACTACTTGGTTCCTTTCGCCCATTAGGTCCCTAAAATTTAGTGAGATTCTTGATTCCATTATTTTTAACTAGATATAGGGTTTCCAGAACATTAGCAGATTATTAAAAATTAGTTAATTAATAATCCAAATCAGTTCATCATGGATTTTAGAATGTTTTAGTATAGATTCCTTCATAATTTACAACCCTAGCTATGTAGTTCTTTAGTTCATGAATTACACATTCTAGGTCAGCTATTTAAGATAGTTCAGCTATTTCAGACATGTATGCCTCAGTTTCGAATGTGTCATTATCTGTTTATTAATGTTGCATTCTTAGATTTTGTATTACAGTATTTTGAGCTATCTAGTACTACTATCTTTATGATTCGGAGTACTATCCTTTCTAGTTTCGCATGTGGCTATCTATTTTATTGTCTATCTCATTTATATTCTGACGATTATCATGAACCAACATTATTGTGTTTTTATACTTACTTCTCTTTATTCTTCTTTCACTATCTTTATTTTTTTCATTATTGAATATTGTGAAGACTCTCAAATGTTCAAACATTCTAGATTATGTAAAATCTATTGTTGTGTTTATAAAAAGATCAAATTTGTTCTTGTTGTCTTATTAAAATTTCAAGCATACTATTTTATTATTATTTATCAACTTAACAAATTCATCCCAACACTATTTTAATATCATTGTATTTTTAAGAAAATTTGAATCATGCTTTATTATTCTAACTTGATATTACATAATTTCCATTGAAATTTACATTATTTGCATTCTTACTTCATAATGTCTACATATATCATGTTTCTCCAGACCTTATTTGTAGGATTACACTGAATATGATATAATTATCCAATTTATATTTGTCAACTAAAAACAATATATAGGGCCTCTTTATAAAATTTGTCTTTAGGCCCCTAAACTTGTTGAGACGACCCTGCGCTACATCTTCTCGTGATGTAGGTTCAGGCTCTTAGCTTTCAGATCACACATAGATCGGTTCACGATCTCCAGTTCAGCAGCATCAATGTTGATTTCTCATTCTTCGAGGACAATAGTCATGTTATTTTTCAAATTTTCAAACTTTTAGTTTATGTTTTTGCTATAATTGGTTGGGGCCTGTCCCAACACTTCTAGACAATTAAAGGCTATTTTAAGACATAGTTAGATTCATCTTGGTTTACTTTGTATTAAACTCTCAGATTTGATATATTCAGTTATAGAATGGGTAATCCCCATCACTTTTATAATAATGATATTTGCGCTTACGCATTAGTTTTGTTATAATAGTATGCTTGTTATGCAAACAGGGTAAGCTTGGGGTAACTCGTGATCCTAAGTATCGTGTCCGCATCTCGGGGGCAGCCTCGGGATGTGAAAAACATAATATCATAGAATAAGTTTTAAGTTTCCTAGGATGTCTTAAAATCCTCACTAAGTAGAGTCTTTTTCTTGGGTGTGATGTTTACCACATCTAATGATAGGGAGGCTACGAAGTGTTTCAGAAAAATCTTTATTTTCTTGTTACTCTTATTGTGTGTAAGGTATGATTTAATTCCTCATCTCTAACTCGACATTGTATGTTTCAGATCATGCCTGCTCATAGATATAATGCCAGGAATGTGAATACAAGGAACACAAATGCAACTCGTCCTGTTCGAGATCAGGAAGTTTTGAATGTAGAGTTTTGGAACGTCATTCAGATATTGTCTCAGAGTGTGGCCAACCAGAACAATCAACGGGTTCTAGCTCCGACAAATGTTAACATTGCGTCAACTACAACTAGAGTGTGAGGTTTTTTAAGGATGAATCCGCTTGAGTTCTTAGGATTAAAGATTGGGAGGATTCTCAAAATTTCATAGATAAGGTCAAGAAGATCTTTGAAGTGATGCAAGGTAACTGGGAATGATCGGGTTTAGTTAGCATCTTACCAACTTAAGGATGTGGCTCATATTTGGAATACTAAGTGGAAAGAGAACAGGGGTATATATGTCACATCCGGGGACCACCCCCTAGAAGTAACCGGCGTCGTTGTCCTCGGAGAGGACTAAGACTAACCTCTTATCATTCGTCATTAGATTTATAGGTTAAAAAGTGAGAAAAATTAAAACTTTTTATCTACATCTACTTCATGAGGTTTACTTAGACCTCTCTCTTACACATAATATATACATAGGGAGTTTACTTAGACTCCTCGCAATAAGAAGCTTATTTAGTCTTCTACTTTTATGTCACATATATATAACATACACAATTTAGTCTCAATAGGGATGTCTCATATTAAACCATCTAAACGGAATAGAACAATATGGGCATAGCCCTTACACAAATGAATAAATGCCACTTAGGGCTTACAACAATATCTTGAAATAACAAGAGTGAAATGATTGTCTTTAGACTATAACAATGTAACATAGGTAGAGTGAGAGAAAGGCATCATCCTCGGAACTTTGAGGACATACCCACACTTGGAGAAATGATCCAAGACTTCCTTGAAAAGTTGTCACGAATCCTTCAACGACCAGAACCTAAAATGTTCGGGAAAAGGGAGAAATAGGGGTTAGCACATGACTTATACTAAGTATGGAAACATATGCACACACAACATAAAAATCATACTAAAAAGGGACATTTGATAAAACCATGCCAAGTTACTTTAAAAAGCCGTATGCATAACCCAAGAACACATATAAGACAATAATCATATATTCCTTATGATACAAGCATACTCAACACAAGACCAACATACTCAAGTTAAGCCAAGTCAACATGTTCATAGCATAGTAGAATTCATAGCCAATGCAACCCTTACATCATGTCATAACCACAAAGCATGTTCATGAGTCCATAATATTACAACATAAGTAAAACCCTTACCCATAACCCTTGACCAAGTCTACTAGTGCAACGGTCAAGTGAAGCCCCATAACCCCACTCAACCAAGCAAACTAACCAAACAATCATGAATAATGTCTAACTTCACATATCATAGCATTAAAGGTATTCATCCTCATATTTAGCAATATAGACCATTAACATGAATAATCAACATAAGAATAATATTTATTTCATAAGAGCATAAAAACATAAGAATCACTCCCTAGGATTTCCCTCCAGGAAAACTAGTGCAATGTATAGGTAGAGTCTCATACCCCTACCTAGACTAAGTCAAACCCCTTAAGTCCTTCTAGTTAGGGTTCACTTTATTACTTCATTTTACTTTTGGTAACATCTTGCTTTAACCGACATAGAACACATGATCTAATATGGAATCCGGTGTGTCATGGAACCCTACACCGAAAAAAGGTGGACTACTTGCCAAAGTAGTACCAATACATGAACATAGCATCTAGCTGGATCCACTAGTTTGTATTCCTATGAAGTCAACAAAGTTCAAGAACTAGGAGATGTATTTGGGACCCTCTGTATGCCTTTTGCATTATAGTCTCCAATTTCAAGAGATCAATAGTGAACCTACCTTACCTACTTGGGAAAGGACACTCCTCACTACTAGTTCACTCGGTGCTAAGCTAGAGTCCCTTTTGAAATGTCTTTCTTTAACAATCATAACTTAGTTTAGGTCATAGGATTAGCTCCTTGTATAGTAATAGTCATTAGCTCAATGTGAATTGCATGAGGACATCTTTCATTACAACCCTCATAAGTGAGATTAGCACATTAGTATAATTATATCATAGTAAGGCACATAGGTAATTCATAACCCACCTTATATCATTACATATTAAGCATAACCTCACAATTACATAATCAATATATTTAAATTGAATCATCATACCACACCTACTTAATCCAAATACAATAAATACTTCAATTGAACTTCATCACCAAGTACAAGCCATCATAATTGAAGTAAAGGTTTAGGATATCAAGACTTACCCAATCTCCTTCAAAAGTCATCGTCTTGGTCTTACCATCAAGCAATCAATTCAATCCAATAATAGGAGTAATAACATCAATAAATAGTAATTAACACAATAATGAAGTAAATTGCATCACTACAACTCAATTCAACACTAGTTCACAACCTAGGGTTAGGGACTTGGGTCAATTTCATGATCTATTCCACCTACTAGGTTAACTCATCAATAACTAGTATAATTGAATCATAATACATCATAATCTAAGAATAATAATCAAAAGAAACCATAGAAAATACAACTTAAAAGATGAAATTCGTATTAGGAAGAAACCCATATGAAATCATCTTTTTGAAAACCAATTTTTCAAGAATCCTTTGGGGAAAGGAATCCAAAAGGTGAAGAGTTCCCAAACCTTGTTAATTGTTGAAGATTGATGGAGAAAATAACCCTTCTTTCTTCCCTAATGACCTTGACCTATCCCTTCAATGGAGTTATTCTTTGGGAAAGAGAAAGTAGAGAGAAGGAAGAGCAATTTGTGTTTTAGAATTTGGGGGTGTTAAGTTGTGTTTAGGCTTAGGGTAGGTTATATAGTTAATTAACTAACCTAACTAACCTCCACCTAATCACTAATTAAACCCCTAGCTAACTAACTTAATTAAATTAACTTATTAAAACTCACCAGCGAATTTGCATGCCTGACCTACGAGACCATGACCTACGGTCAGAATGTCAGTCGAGGGGGCCTTAGACCAATCGTCCTGCAGATCGGTCAATAAGTTCAGAGAGTTGCCAAATTGACATCTTAGTGAAAAAGTATAAGTGACCATCGATTAAGGGATCGACACCCCGTCGATCCCGCCATGCCTCGTCGGCTGCAACCGTCAATGGCTACTGCCAGCACTGCCTAAATTGGCAGCATTGGGTCAAAATGAAAAGGTCCTCCTCAAGGACCCTTAGGATTGTTCTTGGGAAGTATTACCCGGACGTTTTGATCCTAAACCTACTCTAATATGCATTAGACACATTTTTACCAAATTTTATCCATTTCCAACTTTTAAAACCCCGTGAAATAGGCTAAGGCACACTAGCACCTTTTTTACTAGTCTTTGAACGTCATGGACGTTCCTTGGCGTTTTGAATCTTAAACCTCCCAAATGACTTCTATACATTATTATTGACCTTAAAACAGTTTTATAAACCTTAGACACTCATGTGAGGCTCTAGACTAGGTCTTGGATTTTTGGAGTGTTACAATATATGCATCTCTTATCACTTGTAATTGCTTTAGTGAAAGTTTTTAGGATAGGTTCTTTCCATGAGAGATAATAGAGCACAAGCTCAGGATTTTATGAACTTAAGGTAAGGTAGCATGACATCCCAAGAGTATGGACTCAAGCTCATCCAACTCTCAAGGTATTCTCCTCACATGGTTGCTGATTCCAGGGCTCAGATGAATAAGTTTCTATACGCAGTTTTAGACTTGGTTAAAATAGAGTGTAGGAATGTTATGGTGCTGGAAAATATGAAAATCTCTGTGCTCATGACTCATGCTCAGCAGGTTGAGGGAGATAAGATTAGGTAACATGCTAAGGATAACAAGAAGTCCGGGACTGGGAACTATGAGTTTCCTCAACAAAAGTTTGTTGGTTGAAATTGCTCGTAGGGTCAGAAAAAATTTTCAGCCCCAGACCCTTCATTAGCAAGTGTTCCATCCTCCATGTTTATACAAGAATAGAAAGGTAAATCATCGCGCTCTAAGTCTTAGGGGAGTGTTTCAGGTACCAAAACCTACCCAACTTGTCCTAAGTATGCAAGCATCATCCAAGTGAGTGCCTCTCAGGGAAAGAATGATGTTTTGGGTTTGGTTAGTCTTATCACAGGTTGAGGGATTGTCCTTCTAGACATGGTCAAGGGGGTAATAATGGTAGAGCTCAGTCTACAACATTAACAGCGCCAGCAGGTTTGCCGAATCATTAGGGTAACTCATTTAGTACAGATGGAGATCATCGCCAAAAAAGCCTCTGTGCTCTTCAGGATCGCAGCATCACGAAGATTCTCCTAATGTAGTCACTTGTACTTTACGACTCTTTGATCTTGATGTTTATGCTTTGTTAGATCCAGGGGCTACTCTTTTTTTTGAAACATCTTATACAGCAATAAGGTTTATTGTTAGTCCAGAAACTCACTCAGAACCCTTCTCAATCTCTACTCTAGTTGGTGAACCGTTATAACTAGACCGGTATACAAAAATTGCCCTGTCATAGTCTCTCAGAAAGTCACCTCAACAAATCTTGTAGAGTTAGGAAGGGTAGACTTCGATGTAATTCTAGGAATATATTGGTTACACTCCTATTATGTCTCAGTCAATTATAGAACTAGGATTGTTCTCTTTCTCTTTCCAGATGAACCAATCTTAGAATGGAAGGGTAGTAGGTTAGTGCCTATGGCTAAATTCATTTTTACCTTAAGGTCAGAAAGTTGATCTCTAAGGGTTGTCTCTATCTTCTAGTTGAACTTAAAGAGTCAAGCTCAGAAACCCAAACTCTTGAGTGAGTTCATGTAGTTAATGAGCACCCAGAAGTGTTTGAAGAAGATTTTCTCGGAGTTCCTCCCAAAAGGGAAATCGACATTGGAATTGATCTCATTCAAGATACCCAACCTATTTCTATTCATTCTTATAGAATGTCTCCAGCTGAGCTTAAAGAATTGAAAGATCAGTTCAAAGACCTTCTAGATAAGGGCTTCATTAGACCTAGTATTTCCCATGGGGTGCACCCATGTTGTTTATGAAGAAGAAAGATGGCTCACTCAGAATGTGCATTGACTATAGGCAGTTGAATCACAATCAAGAATAAGTACGCTATCCCACGACTGATGACTTGTTTCACACCCTTCAGGGTGCTAGTCATTTCTCAAATACAGACCTAAGATTTGTTTACCGTTAACTCAAAGTCAGAGATAGTGACATTCAGAAAAAAACCTTCAAAACTCGGTAATGTCATTATGAATTTATATTTTTGTCGTTTAGACTAGCCAATGATATTGAAGCTTTCATGGATTTGATGAATAGGGTGTTCAAGAAGTATATGGACTTATTCGTTATCGTCTTTATTAATGATATCCAGTTACTGTAGGAATGAGGAAGAACATGCGAATTATTTGAGACTTGTGCTGTAAACTCTCAATGATCGATAGTTATTTGCTATGTTTACCAACTGTGAGTTTCAGTTGCAAGTAGTTGCTTTCCTTAGGCATATTGTGTCTAGCGAAGGGATTCGAGTGGATTCTCAGAAAAGAAAAACTAAAATAATGACTCAGACCTACCTCTCCTACATGTATCAGAATTTTCTTGGGTCTAGGGTGTTCCTGCAGAAGGTTTGTGGAGGGATTTTCATCCATGGCCTCTCCGTTGACTAAGTCGACTCAAAAAAAGGTTAAGTTTCAATGTCAGATTATTGTGAGAAAAGTTTTGCAGAACTGAAAACTAGGTTGACTTCATCTCATGTTTTGACTCTACCAGAGGATCCAGACGTTTATATTATATATTGTGATGCATCCAAAGATGGCCTAGGTTGTGTGTTGATGTAGCGAGGTAAGGTCATAGCCAATACTTCAAGACAGCTTAAGGTACTTGAGAAGAACTATCCAACTCATGACCTCGAGCTTGCAGCATTGGTTTTTACATTTATGATTTGGAGACATTATTTGTATGGTGTTCACGTAGATGTGTTCATATACTATAAGATCCTTCAATAAATGTTCACCCAGAAAGAGTTGAATCTTTACCAAAGGAGATGAATTGAGTTCATCAAGGATTATGATGTGAGTGTACATTACCATCCTGGTAAGGCCAATGTAGTAGCAGATTCTCTTAGTAAACTATCTAATGGTAGTGTAGCACATGTTGAGGAAGAAATATAGTAATTAGCGAAGGATGTGCACAGGCATACTCGTTTAGGAGTTCGCCTTATGAGCATATCAGATGGTGGTGTAACAATTCAGAATGGGTCAGAATCTTCATTAGTATTGGGGGGTTACGGAAAAGCAAGAGACTGATCCGATATTTCTTCAACTAAAGGGTGAAGTTTATCAATAGAGAGTTGAGGTTTTCTCCCCGGGGAGATGATGTACTTAACTATCAGGGTCGATTCTGTATTCCTAAGGTGGGTGAGTGAGAGAACATATTCTTTCAGAAACCTGTAAATCCAGATATTCTATTCATTCAGGTGCCACAAAGATGTCTCGTGATCTTTGGGATATCTTTTGGTGGAATGGTATGAAGACGGATATAACAGATTTTGTGGCTAAGTGCCCCAATTGTCAGCAAGTGAAGGTAGAATAAGAAACCAGGGGGTATGACTCAAGAGATCAACATTCCTACTTGGACGTGTGAAGTGATCAATATGGACTTCATTATGGAGTTGCCTCGTACTCGCAGACAACATGGCTCCATTTAGGTGATAGTTGACAGAGTTACGAATTCTTTTCGCTTTTTGGAAATTAAGACTAAATATTTGGAGGAGGATTACTCCAAAATTTACATAAATCTGATAGTCATGTTGCATAGTGTTCCTTTTTCTATAATTTCAGATAGAGGTCCTCAGTTTACCTCTCACTTCTGGAAGTCATTTTAGAAAGGTATTGGTACTCATGTTAACCTTAGCACAACCTTTTGCCCACAGACGATATTAGAGGACATGTTGAGACCTTTTCTGATTGATATTAAAGAAAGTTAGGATGATGACCTTCATCTTATTTAGTTTTCCTACAATAATAACTATCATTCCAGCATTCAGATGACCTCTTATGAAGCATTATATTTGCGTAGATGTAGATGTCATGTTGGTTGGTTTGAAGTAGGTGAAGAAGCCTTGATAGGTCCAGATTTAGTACATGAAGATATTGAGATAGTGAAACTCATTAGAGAAATAGACTTAAGACAAGCTAGAGTCGCCAAAAGTCTTATGCAGATGTAAGAAGAAGTGAACTAGAGTTCTAAGTTTATGATTGGGTTTTTCTAAAAGTGCCACCTATGAGAGAGGTGATTAGATTTGGAAAGAAAGGGAAACTCAATCGAAGAAATATAGACCCTTACAAGATTCTTAAAAGGATTGGTAAAGTGGCTTATGAGTTAAAGTTGCCTGCAGAACTAGCAGCAGTGTATCTGGTCTTTCACATTTCACTATATTTAAGAAGTGTGTGG
This sequence comes from Solanum sitiens, assembly GCA_016801875.1. NCBI lineage: Eukaryota > Viridiplantae > Streptophyta > Magnoliopsida > Solanales > Solanaceae > Solanum > Solanum sitiens. Next base: position 536,633 of record JABWTJ010000312.1, on the reverse strand, counting down.
GTGATTCAGCATCCGTAGTGCCTTTAGAGAGTTTGGCTGTGAATTATAGTCTTGTTTTAGGATTTACAAGTTGAGATTCTCAATCGTCACGTTAGAAGGTTGAGAAACAAGGAAGTCTCTCTATTCAAGGTTTTGTCGAAGAGTCAGTCCATAGAGGGAGCTACTTGGGAAGCTGAAGCATCCATGAAGTCCAAGTATCCTCACCTCTTTCTTTCGATTCCTCTCCAGCTTGAGGTAATAGTTCCTCTTCAGTTTTTCGGTCATTCATGCATAATTTTAGTATAAGAATGATGTTCCTCCAGTTTGTATTTGCATTTTCACCATAATTGCATATCCTTGGAACTCAATTCAGCCAAAAATTAGTCTCATGTATTAAATCACAGGGTTGCAGATCTCTACCACCATTTCAGCTAGTTTAGTTTTCATTTGAGGTCGAATGATCCCAAGGGAGAGATAATGTAACACCACAAAAACCAGACCTCGAAAAAACATTCAGAAATGTACCTCAAGAAGTGAACCACGGTAGGGTACACGGGCCGTGACAGGGACCATGGTTTGTTGACCTGCTTGTGGTGGGGAATTCAGATCACCCAGACCCTATCACTAAACCACGATACACTTCACAGGCCGTGGTCTTGATAAAGGTACGTGGGGGAGTCCGTAAAGAATAGGTAGTAGCCTCCCCCCCCCCCAGTCAGCTTCTATAACCCTACGCTGAAGTGAAGACCACGAGGACCTTTATAGTGTGTGGTCCTTCACATAGGCCGTGAGATGGCTCGTGAACCAGGTCTCAAGACCAGAGGACCAAGTGAAGACCACAAGAACCTCACAGTCTGTGGTAGGTCCCGTGAAACAGACCCCCAAAAAAAATAGAGTTCAGTGGACCAAGGACCACCACCCACTTCACGGTCTGTGTTCCTTTTCACGGTCCGTGGAAGTGGCTGTCGTCAGCCCTCGTTAGATTTTAAGCAGGGTTACTTTGGTCTTTTCTTATTTCGTTGGACCCCTAAACTATGTCATTTTAATAAATTACGTGTTATTTGTTAGTTTCAGCCTAGAAACATAACTAGATCTTACCTAAGTCAGATCATTAACCAAAACTTAGAAACTTAAAGCGTAAAGAGAAGAAAGAGGCAACCAGTCCCTAGTTCAAGAACGCAGGAAGGTTCCATCAGTTCCAGCCCTGAAATTGAAATATTTCTCAGTGGAATTCATCACCAGGTATGTGTGATTTCACTAGTTTGTTCATTTCGCCCATTAAATCCCTAGAAATCAGTCAATTTCTTGATTCCCTTTTTATTAACTAAGCCTAAGGGTTAGAACTTTAGCAGATTATTTTGAATTAGTTAATTAATGTTTCAAATCAGTTTATCATGGATTTTAGCGTGTTTTAGAATAGATTGCTTCATAATTTAGAACCTTAGTTATGTAGTTCTTTAGTTGATGTGTTACACTTGTTAGGTAAGCTATTTCAAATAATTGAGATATTTCAGACATACATGCCTCAGTTTCGAATGTGTCATTATAAGTATATTCATGGTGTTTTCTTAGATTTTGCATGTTAGTATTTTGAGTTATCCAGTACTATAGTATTTTAGTTATAATGTGTTAAATTTCATAATAGATTGGGAGAAGCTTAATACCGAGTTAGACTAGGGTCAGTCACTCTTATGTCCCAATACTATGTATCCCTGTGGGTTGTAAGTCCCTTCTGTGGACATTATTTTAGTGACAATGCCGCTCATGCCTCTATACTTTGACAGGGTATATTGGGTATTCTCGATCGAGCGTATACAAAGGAATCCACATTTAGCTAATGTGGTTTTATGTCGGTTATTAGTAGATCATATAGGTCAATCACATTGTAGTGCATTGACCATATTATCAGTGCAGTTGAGTTTTTAGTCTCACCATGTTATAAATTTGGTCATTGTATTTGGTTAGTTCTTGTTCAGTATAATCAGCATTCTTATTATGTTCAGATTATATTATTACTTGATTGCCCTATTAAATTATGTTACTATTATGCTTCACTCTATGCTGCATGCTCAGTACCTTTCAAGTGCTGACGAATACTTTGTGTTAAATCTTCTCGTTATGTAGTTCAGGTTCTCAACTTCCAAATCACGCATAGATCAGTTTCTCATCTCCATTTAAGCAACATTAATGGTGAGTCCTCATTCTTCGAGGATAATAGTCATGTTATCTTTCAGTTTTTTAGTCTTTTAGTTTCAGTTTTTTATAGATTTAGCTTGAGCCTGTCCCAACACTTCTAGTCAGTTAGCGGCTATTTTCAGAAATAGTTAGATTCGGCTTAGTATTTGAGATTTATATTTCTTTTGATTTGATATATTTAGTTTTATAATGGGTATTCCCCATCACTTTCATTATTATGATATTTAAACTTGCGCATTAGTTTTTGTTATCATAGTATGGTTGTTATGCTTGTAGGATTAGCTTGGAGTCACTTGTGATCCTACGTCACGTGCCCGCGTCTTGGGGGTAGCCTTGGGGCGTGACATTAATAATTTACCTTATAAACAATCCATGCATTATAATCTTCACAAAATAATATTATTCCATAGTGGACGTTGAGGTTGAAAATGTATGTAATTACCGGTTAACCAATCTGGAAAATTGTCAATTTCGACGATAACAATTGATTGAATCAATAAATGAGTCATTGTCCAATCTAACCCAAAAATTTGTTGGATTAAAATAAGTTAGAGAAAAATATGATTAAAATGGGTCATAAAAAACCTTCCAAACTCCTACCATTATTTTATTTGATCTTTTATTTTTTAAAATAAAAAGGTCAACTCGTCATATACTAGAGTAATACAAAAAAAAGAACCTACAAAAAAAATATAAGGGATTGTTTGCTAGGGTGTATAAGAATAATGATGAATAGAGTGTATAATAATGTTTGAATTAGTTATGCTAAGATTATTTTTTAATATTTTTTATGCTAAAACTTTAACTATCTCAAACAGCGACTTAATTGTTAACTTCTGCTCCTCCATGTGTTCATCTAGAAGTATTTTTGAGGCCTAGCGTAGAATTTTATACATTATTATTCATTTTTTTCTTGAACGTCCAATGATTGTAATTTTTTACGAAGATATTTCTATGCCTCAAAATCCATTTGATTTTCCCTAAGCATCATCACGAAAGTGATGTTATCACACCCGGGAAGTACCCCCTAGACATAACCGGCATCGTCGTCCTTGGAGAGGACTAAGACTACCCTCTTAGCATTCATCATTGCATTTCATAGGTTAAAAGTGCGGAAAATTAAAACTTTTTATCTAACTCTACATTATGAGGTTTACATAGACCTCTCGCATACTCATAATATATTCATAACGAGTTTACTTAGACTCCTAGTATAAGAAGATTACATAGTCTTCTACTTTTATATCACATATATGTAAAATGCACAATATAGTGTTAATAGGGATGTCTCATATTAAACCATCTAAACGGAATATAACAATATGTCCATAGCCCTTACACAAATGTATAAAAGCCAATTAGGGCTTACAACAATATCTAGAAACAACAATAGTGAAATGATTGTCTTTACACTATAGCAATGTAACATAGGTAGCGTGAGAGAGAGGCATCATCCTAGGAACTTGAGGACATACACACACTTGGAGAAATGATCCAAGCCTTCCTTGCAAATTGGTCACGAACCCTTCAACGACTGGAACCTAATATGTTGCGGAAAAAGAGAGAAACATGGGTTAGCACATCACCTGTACTAAGTATGGAAACATATGCACACACAATGCTAAAAGGGACATTTTTTTCAAAACCATGCAAAGTTACTTTGAAAATCCTTATGCACAATCAAGAACACATATAAGACAATAACCACATATTCATTGAGACAATAGCATATTCAACACAAGACCAACATCATCAAGTATAACTAAGAAAACATGTTTAATAGCAAATTAGAACCATAGACAACACAACATCATGTTATATCAACAAAGCATGTGTAAGAGTTTATGTCATAACAACACATACAAGAACCTTACTCCTAACCCCCATCAAGTCTACAAGTGCAATGACGAAGTAAAGACCCATAACCTTACTCTATCAACAAAACCAAATAACGGATCACAAGCAATGCCTAACATCACATAACATAGCATTAAGAGTATTCATCATCATAGTTTATCAATAATAGACCAATAGCATGTTTATACATGAAACCAACATCTTATAGTATCATTAACATATAAAGTCAGCACATGTATTTCATTCACTTTATAAAAGCATAAGAACATCCTCCTAAGACATTCCTCAAGGCCAACTATGTATAGGTAGAGTCTCATACCCCTACCTAGACTAAGTCAAACCCCTTAAGTCATCCTAGTTAGAGTTCAATTTAATACTTCTTTTTACTTTCGGAAACACTTGCCTTAACCGACATAGACCACATGAGCTAATGTGGAATCTGGTGTCATAAAACCCTACACCGAAAGAAGGTGGACTACTTGCCAAGGTAGTACCAAGACATGAACATAGCATCTACGTGGATCCACTAACTAGTATTCCTATGGGGGCAACATAGTTCAAGAACTAGGAGATATGTTTGGGACCCTCTTTATGCCACATGCATTATAGTCTCCAATCTCATGAGTACAATAGTGAACCTACCTTCCATATGTTGGAAGGGACACTCCTCAATACTATTTCACTCAGTGCTAAGCTAGAGTCCCTTTTTGAAATGTCTTTCTTTAACAATCATAACTTAGTTTAGGTCATAGGTGAATATCTCCTTGTATATTCATAGTCATTATCTCAATAGTAATTACATGAGAATGTCTTTAATTACAACCCTCATATGTGAGATTAGCATATTAACATCATTATATCATAGTAAGGCACATAGGTAATTCATAAACAACCTTATATCATTACATCTTAAGCATAACATAATCAAGAAATTCCAATTGCATCATCATACCACACCTACTTAATCAAATTACAAGTCATACTTCAATTTAACTTCATCACCGAGTACAAGCCATCATAATTGAAGTAAAGGTTTAGGATATCAAGACTTACCCAATATCCTTCAAAAGCCATCATCATGGTCTTACCATCAAGCAATCAATTTAATCCAAGAATAGATGTAATAACATCAATCAATAGTAATTAACACCATAACTAGGTGAACTACATCAATACAATTCAATTATATACTAGTTCATAACCTAGGGTTAGGGATTTAGAGTCAATTCATCACCTCTTCTACAATTCTAGGTTAAACATCAAGAACTACTACAATTGAACAATAATACAACATTATATAGTCATAATAACAAAAAGAAACCATAGACAATACAATTTAGAAGATCAAATTCGTATTAGGAAGAAGCCCATATGAAATCATCTTTTTGAAAACCAATTTTGAAAGAACCTTCTGGGGAAAGGAATTCCAAAGGTGAAGAGTTCCCATACCTTGTTAATTGTTGAAGATTATGGAGAAAAGTTCTTTTCTTGCTGCCCTAATGACCTTGAACTTGCCCTTCAAATGGATTTCTTCTTTGGGAGAGAGAAAGTAGAGAGAAGGAAGAGCATTGGGCTTGGTAAATTGTGGTAGTTGGGTTAGTTTAATTAGGCTTAGGTCTTTATATAAGTCCTTAACTAACTTAATTAGACCCCCATTAACCCCTAATTAACAAACTAATTAAATGTAACTATTAAAACTTAACAGTGAAAACTCAAGCCTGACCTACGAAACCCTGACCTACGGTTCGTAGGTCAGTCGACGGTGCCTTGGACCAACCGTCCTGCACAACTGTCGTTTTGGTCAGAGAGTTGTCAAAATGCAAATTTGGGAAAAATTTTAAGTGACCATCGAAGGAGTCAATCGACGCCCCGTCAATTGGACCACGCCTCGTCGTCTGCATTGTTGGTAGACACTGTCCATGACAGCTTTTTGGTCAAAATGGAAGGGTCCTCCTCAAGGACCCCTAGGGTGGTCCTTGGGGATTCGTACCCAGACGTTTTGACCCTAAACCAATTCTAATACAACTTAGACACCATTCCATCAAATTCCATCAATTTTCGACTCTTAAAACCCCTTGAAATAGGCTAAGGCGCACTAGTACCTTTTGCACTAGTCTCAAGATGTCATGGACGTTCCTTGACGTTTTGACTCTAAAACTTCCTAAATGACTTATATACACTATTATTGACGTTAAAGAGTGTTATAAACTTTAGACACTCATGTGAGGTTCTAGACTAGGTCTTGGATTTTTGGAGTGTTACGTTATCCCCCCCCCCCCCTTAGGAACATTCGTCCCCGAATGACACTAAAAATCTTTTGAAGGGAAAGGGTAGACTCAATATTAGCAGCCCAACCAACAACATGCAAAATCAACATGAGTTACAACTCAAATCAACATAACAACATGGCACTTACACGGAGTAACTCAAAACATCAAGTGCAACACATAAGAGCTCAAAACCATAGCATGAGGAATTACCTTTTCAACAACAAGATGAGCTCAACACAACATATGGAGTCACTTATGCCAAAATCTCTTTAAAAACATATTAACATGCTCAATCTCATTTCATATAGGCAACAAAATACCAAATACACAAATAAGTGCAAAATTGAGCAAAACAATATTTTCATATGAAACTTCATTTTAGCAAAACCTATATCATAAATATGCACATCTTTGCAAAACAAGTCAAATTCAATTTATTCATTATTTTCATTATCAATAGGAAAAACTAACCTTAATCAACAAAGAAATGAGGGTAATGGGACTTCATGTCGGCCTCGGCCTCCCATATTGCTCCCTCAACTAGGTGGTTCTTCCATAACAATTTTACAGAAGCCACCTCCTTGTTTCTCAACTGCTTCACTTGTCTATCAAGGATTTCAACCAGAACCTCCTCATAGGAGAGGTTCTCATACACACCTATACCCTCAATAGGAAGAGTTGACTCGGGATCACCGATGCAATTCTTAAGCATGAAAACATGGAACACTGGGTGAACCAAAGCTAGTTCACTAGGTAATCTCAACTCGTGTGAAACCTTGCCAAACATTTGCTAAATTACATAGGGACCCACATAAGGAGTACTCAACTTCCCTTTCGTGCCAAATCTCATCACCCCATTCATGGGTCAAATTTTCAAACACACATTATCACCTTCTTCAAACTCTAATTATCTTCTCCTATTGTCGGCATAAGACTTTTCCCGGCTATAGGTTGTTTTCAACGAGTTCCTTATGATATGAACCTTCTCTAAAGTCTTTTAGATCAATTCGGGACCAAAAAGTGAAGACTCTCCCACTTCAAAACCATCCAATCGGAGATCTACATCTCCTACCATACAAGGCCTCAAAAAGAGTCATGGATATAGTCGAATGGTAACTATTATTATAAAAGAACTCAACCAAAGGCAAGTATTCATCCCAGCTCCCCTTAAAATCAATTACACCAAGACCTAAGCATATTCTCAAGGTTTTGAATAGTACGCTCCGCTTGACCATCTGTTTGGGGATGAAAAGTGATGCTTAACTTTTACTTGAGTACCCAACTCTTTTTGGAACGACCATCAAAACTTAGATGTGAATTTATCACCCCTATCTGATATGATGGATAACGAAATACCATGAAGACACACAATCTCATCTATGAAGATCTTTGCATAATCTTCCGTCGAGTGAGTGGACTTAACGGGAATAAAATGAGAGGACTTTGTAAATCTATCCATCACCACCCATATTGAGTCATTTTGCCTTCTAGTCCGAGGCAAACCCACTATGAAGTCCATATTGATGTCTTCCCACTTCCAAGTGGGAACTTTTATTTCTTGGAGTAAACCACCTGGCTTTAGGTTCTCGGCTTTCACTTGTTGGCAATTTGTACACCTTGCGACAATTTCAGCTCTGCCTTTTTTTGAACCATCCCACCAAAACACCTCTCTAAGGTCATAATACATCTTAGTAGAACATGGATGAATTGAATAACGGGAACCATAAGCTTCCTCTAGAATCTAGTTCCTCAAATCACCCTTATTAGGCATACACAACCTCCCTTGGTAACACAAAACACCACCACCTCCTAAGGAGAATGACTAATTAAGCTTACCAAGAACAGATTTCTTCAAATCCATCAATGATTGATGAAGGTGTTTCTTAGACTTCACATCAACCACCAAATATGATTTGGAGTTATGATGGACCATAAAACCATAATATGGAGAATCTTTTAATCGAACACCCAATAGAGCAAACCTATGAACATCATTCACTAAGTCTTTCTTGGCTTCTTCCACATGAGACACACTACCCATGGTCATACGAGTTAGAGCATCCACAACTACATTGGCCCTACCGGGATGGTAAAGAACACTCATGTTGTAATCTTTCAACAATTCCAACCATCTTGTTTGTCGGAGATTTAACTCCTTTTGAGTAAACACATATTGAAGACTCTTATGGTCGGTATACACATTAAAATGGACACCATACAAGTAATGCCTCCATATTTTCAAGGCAAATACCACGGCTGCTAACTCAAGATCATGAGTTGGATAATTTTTCTCATGCACCTTGAGTTGTCTAGAAATATAGGATACTACTTTACCATGTTGCATAAGTACACACCCTAAGCTAACTCGAGATGCGTCACAATATACAACGAAGACCTTTGTGCCCTCTGGTAAAGTCAACACCGGAGCGGAGGTATGTCTATCCTTCAAAATTTGGAAGTTTCTTTCACATGCCTCCGACCACTGAAATTTCTTATTCTTTTGGGTCAAGGTAGTCAAGGGAGAAGCAATGGACTCAAAACCATCCACAGACCTCCTATAGTATCCCGCTAGACCCAATAATCTTCTAATGTCTGTTGGAGTAAATGGTATGGGCCAATCTTGATCACCTCGATTTTCCTTAGATCAACCTCAACTCCCTCACTAGAGATGATATGACCAAGAAACGCCACCGACCTCAAATAAAACTCACATTTGATATACTTGGAAAATAGTTGGTTTTCCTTAAGCACTTGTAACACCACCCTCAAATGGTCCATGTGTTTACCCTTTTTTCTCGAATATACCAAGATGTCGTCAATGGAGACAATGACAAATGAATTTAGGTAGTTTCAAAACACTCTATTCATGAGGTTCATAAACGCCGCTGGGGCATTAGTGATACCAAAGGATATTACCAGGAACTCATAGTGACCATATCTAGTTCTAAATTCCATTTTTGGTATATCCTCACCTCTCACCCTAAGTTAGTGATATCTCAATCTCAAGTCAATCTTAAAAAAGTAGCTTGCCCCTTGGAGTTGATCAAACAAGTCGTCAATCCGATGGAGAGGATATTTGTTCTTAGTAGTGACTTAATCAATGCACATTCTAAGGGACCCATCCTTATTCTTCACAAACAAATCTCGAGCACCCCATAGAGATATTCTAGGTCTAATGAAACCTTTGTCTAGTAAGTCTTTGAGTTGAGACTTCAACTCTTTCAATTAGGCCGGAGACATTCGATAAGAAGAAATTGAAATGGGGTTGGTATTCGGTATCAAGTCAATACCAAAATCAATTTCCCGTTCGGGGGGGATTCCAGGAAGATCATTAGGAAAGACCTCCAGAAATTCCCTCACTACGGGGACTAATTCAATGGGAGGATTTTCGGAGTCTAAATCTTTGACTCTTACAATATGGTATAAGATCCCTTAGAGATCATCTTACAAGCGTTTAGACAAGAAATGATACGACCTCTAGAAATAGAATTACCCCCCCCCCCCTTTTCCACTCTAACATGGGTTCATTTGGAAATTGAACTTGACAATTCTTGTTCTACAATCAATGGAAGCAAAATAATCATGCAACCAATCCATCCCCAAAATGATATCAAAATCAACCATATCAAGTTCTACTAATTCAACATGAGTAACTCTATCGGGCAAATTTATGGGAAAATTTCTATATACCATCTTTGCAACCACCGAATCACCTACCGGGGTAGTTACCATAAAAGGTTCATTTAGGACATCGGGCAAAATATCAAACTTCCTAGCTATCAAGGGAGTAACAGAGGTTAATGTAGCACCCGGATCAAGTAATGTATAAACATCAACAGAGAAAACTTGCAACATACCGGTCACCACATCGGGAGAACTCTTTTGTTCACCCCTAGAGCGAAGCGCATAAAAGCGATTCTTTCTTGGAGCATCTACATTAGAATCACTTGCTTGTGCTTGCCCACTAATCATGTCTTGCCCCTTTATATTAGGGCAATCCCTAACCTTGTGGCCACTCTTGTCACATCCAAAGCAATTGTCCGTCCCAACAAGGCACTCACCATAATGCTTCTTACCACACTTTCCACAAGTTGTCTTCTTACTTGGTGAATTAGTACCTTTTACCTTTTGAGACTTAGGGTTAGACACCCTATCATCACGAACCTTGGGAAATTTGGAAGGAACTTGATTGGAGAACCTCTTCTTGAATCTAGGTTTGTCTTGAATTTCCAACCTCCCCTTTGAAGAACCACCATCATAAGACTTGACCCTCTTGGCCTCTCGATTCTTCCTCTTTGGCCTACTCTCTTCCACTTGTTGAGCATGAACAATGAGACGAGAGATATTCATCTTATCATGAAGTATAGCCGCAGGACATTCTTCCACCAAGTCATCGGACACCCCCGTAAGAAAATGACTCATCTCATCCCTTGGGTTGGAAACCAAGGATGGAGCATACTTGGACAACTTAGTAAACTTCAATGAGTAGTCAAGTACACTCATACCTCCTTCACGAAGGTTGATGAATTCTTCCACCTTAGCTTCCCTCATCTCTCTAGGAAATAACCTATAATAGAAAGCTCTCTTGAAGATCTCCTAAGTCACCGGACCACCTCTTAGCACCCTATTATCTCTTCATTGTGTATACCAGGCTTGGGCTACATCTTTGAGTTGATAGGCTGCCAACTCGGCCTTCTCTTGTAGAGTAACACCCATAGCAAATAGGATCTTATAGACCTCATCAAGGAAATCTTGAGGATCTTCATCCACTTTTGACCAGAAGAAATAGGTGGATTCATCCTAGTAAAGTCTCTTAAATGAGATGCCATAGTGCTAACATGGTGAGGCACGCGGGGTCCAACCTCCCTATTTACTTGGGTCGTTATGTCTTGGACTTGAGAAGTGACAGTATTAGCTTGTGAAGTCATGGCTTGAGAAAAAATGAGAAAAGTCTCCCTTATCTCTCCATCGGTCATTGGTGGAGGAACAACCAGAACTTGATCACCCATAGAAACTTTTTTAAGAGGAGGGACTTGATTGTGTTGCGGAGGAGCTTGGTTGTCATGGGCCCCCGCATTAGCAATCCATTCCTCGGCCGTTTGTGTCGCTGCCCTTTGAGTATTCATACTTATAACCACAACAAAAGGTTTAGGTGAAAGCACATAAAGTAAGACTCTAAAGGCATGACATACGAGTACAAAAAGATGAGAGTTTCCTAAGCATCACATAGTCTCTCATTTATAAGTGTGGCACGCTTCACAATTATGATCAAAAATCTACATAGACGTGGTTTAATGAGACATCGACCCTAAAGATATTCAACCTCATGCAATGATACCAAGTTTGTCACACCCGGGAAGTACCGCCTAGATGTAATCGGCGTCGGCGTCCTCGGAGAGGACTAAGACTAGCCTGTTAGCATTCATCATTACATTTCATAGGTTAAAAAGTGCGGAAAATTAAAACTTTTCATCTAACTCTACATTATGAGGTTTACATAGACCTCTCGCATACACATAATATATTCATAGTGAGTTTACTTAGAATCCTCATATAAAAAGATTACCGAGTCTTCTACTTTTATGTCACATATATGTGAAATACACAATATAGTATTAATAGGGATGTCTCATATTAAACTATCTAAGCGTAATAGAACAATATGGGCATAGCCTTTACACAAATGTATAAATGCCACTTAGGGCTTACAACAATATCTTAGAAACAACAAGAGTGAAATAATTGTCTTTAGACTATAGCAATGTAACATAGGTAGATTGAGAGAAAGGCATCATCCTCGGAACTTGAGGACATACCCACACTTGGAGAAATGATCCAAGACTTCCTTGCAAATTGATCATGAACCCTTCAACGACCGGAACCTAAAATATTGGGGGAAAAGAGAGAAATAGGGGTTAGCATATCACTTTTACTAAGTATGGAAACATATTCACACACGATATAGAAATCATGTTAAAAGGGACATTTTGTTCAAAACCATGCTAAGTTACTTTGAAAAGCCTTATGCACAATCAAGAAAAAATATAAGACAATAACCACATATTCATTAAGACAATAGCATATTCAACACAAGACCAACATCATCAAGTATAACCAAGTCAACATGTTTAATAGCATATTAGAACCATAGCCAACACAACTCCAACATCATATTATATTAACAAAGCATGTATAAGATATTATGTCATAACAACACATACAAAACCCTTACTCCTAAGCCCCATCAAGTCTACAAGTGCACTGACGAAGTAAAGACCCATAACTTACTCTATCAACCAAACCAAATAAAGGATCACAAACAATGCCTAACATCACATAACATAGCATTAAGAGTATTCATCATCATACTTTATCAATAATAGACCAACAGCATGTTTATACATGAAACCAACATCTTATAGTATCATTAACATATAAAGTCACCACATGTATTTCATTCACTTTATAAAAGCATAAGAACATCCTCCTAAGACTTTCCTCAAGGCCAACTAGTGTAATGTATAGGTAGAGTACCATACCCCTACCTAGACTAAGTCAAACCCCCTAAGTCATCCTAGTTAGACTTCACTCTATTACTTCATTGTACTTTCGGGAACACTTTCCTTAACCGACATAGACCACGTGAGCTAATGTGGAATTCGGTGTCATGAAACCATACACCGAAAGAAGGTGGACTACTTGCCAATGTAGTACCAAGACATGAACATAGCATCTAGGTGGATCCACTAGCGAGCATTCGTATGGGGGAAGCATAGTTCACAAACTAGGAGATATGTTTAGGACCCTCTTTATTTCAACATGCATTATAGTCTCCAATCTCATGAGTACAATATTAAACCTACCTTCCCTATGTGGTAAGGGACACTCCTCACTACTAGTTCACTCGGTGCTAAGCTACAGTCCCTTTTTGAAATATCTTTCTTTAACAATCATAACTTATTATAGGTCATATGAGAATAGCTCCTTGTATAGTCATAGTCATTATCTCAATAGGAATTGCATGAGAACACCTTTCATTATAACCCTCATATGTGAGATTAACACATTAACATAAATATATCATAATACGGCACATAGGTAATTCATAACCAACCTTATATCATTACATCTTAAGCATAATATAATCAAGACATTTCAATTGAATCATCATACCACACCTACTTAATCCAATTACAAGTCATACTTCAATTGAACTTCATCACTGAGTACAAGCCATCATAATTGAAGTAAAGGTTTAGGATATCATGACTTACCCAATCTCCTTCAAAAGCCATCATCATGGTATTACCATAAACCAATCAATATAATCAAAGAATACGTTTAATAACATCAATCAATAGTAATTAGCACCATAACTAGGTCAACTACATCAATACAATTCAATTATATATTAATTCATAATTTAGGGTTAGGGATTTGGGGTCAACTCATCACCTCTTCCACAAATCTAGGTTAAACATCAAGAACTACTACAATTGAACAATAATACAACATAATATAGTCATAATAACCAAAATAAACCATAGACTATACAATTTAGAAGATTAAATTCGTATTAGGAAGAAACCCATATGAAATCATCTTTTCGAAAACCAATTTTGAAAGAACCCTTTGGGGAAAGGAATCCCAAAGGTGAAGAGTTCGCATACCTTGTTAATTGTTGAATATTGATGGGAGAAAATTTCTCTTATTTCTTCCCTAATGACCTTGACCTAGCCCTTCAATGGAGTTCTTCTTTGGGAGAGAGAAAGTAGAGATAAGGAAGAGCATTTGGGTTTGGGAAATTGTGGTAGTTGGGTTAGTTTAATTAGTCTTAGGTCTTAATATAAGTCCTTAACTAACTTAATTATACCCCCCCCCCCCTAACCAATAATTAACCAAATAAGAAACTAACTGCTTAAATGAAACTATTAAAATTTAACAGTGAAAACTCAAGCCTGACCTACGAAACCCCGACCCACGGGCCGTAGGTCAGTCGACAGTTCTTAGACCAACCGTAATTTTTGTCAGAGAGTTGTTAAAATGAATTTTTGTGAAGATGGTTAAGTGACCATCGACGGAGGCAATCAATGCCCCGTCGATTGGACCACGCCTCGTCGTCTGCCATCATTGGTAGACATTGTCCATGACAGCTTCTGGTCAAAATGGAAGGGTCCTCCTCAAGGACCCTTAGGGTGGTCCTTGGGGAGTCGTACCTGGACTTTTTGACCCTAAATCAATTCTAATACATGTTAGACACCCTTTCGTTAAATTTCATCAATTTCCGACTCTTAAAACCCCTTGAAATAAGCTAAGGCACACTAGCACCTTTTGAAATAGTTTTCGGACGTCATGGACGTTCCTTGACGTTTTAACTCTAAAACTTCCTAAATGACTTTTATACACTATTATTGACCTTAAAACGGTGTTATAAACCTTAGACACTCATGTGAGGCTCTAGACTAGGTCTTGGATTTTTGGAGTGTTACAGATGCTCTACTTTCACTTTAAAAAAAATTCAATAATTTTCTCTTTACTTGTGGAACCATAGGAACATGGTTTACCACTTAGTGAAAAGAGCATAACACCAACATCTACTCTGACCCTTGTTGCAGGTTTATATACATTATAGAACAAGGTATTTTGTTCTTTTTTAAAAACTAAAAGTGTTTTTCCCAAACTTAATCAACATTGTTTCAAACTTCTGCTTACTATTTTTAGTCCTATTTTTTTTTATTGTAGAAACAAATAATTAGAAAATAAAAAAATTGTTATTTTCTAAGAATTACTCAGGACTTATCCAACAAAAAATATCGTATTTTCTTCTTTTATTATTTCCTTTTATGATGGAAAACATGACAAAAAGGGAGAAGCAAAAGAGCAAAATAATGTTGACAAGAGTCTAAGTATTCATGCAACGTTAGTTTCGCAAAAAGAATAAAATAATGTATTCCACGAGCAAATAAGTTTGCAACTCGAACTCGAGCGGAATAAAAAATATCGTATTTAATGTTTATGAAAATGTGGAATAAAAAATGTGCACTAGCAATATAGATAATTACTATTTAACACAAAATTATTCTTTCAACGTAATTAATCAATGTGTAACAATTTCTAAACTATTAATCACCAAATAATGATCCCTTCATTATTAATTTACTCCATACACAATCCGTGCATTTCAATCTCCACATAAAAATATATATACCATAGCGAACGTTGAGGTTGCAAATGTATGAAACTACTGAAGCTGGCCATTTGGAAAGAATTTTACAAGTTAAAATGGATTGATTCAATAAATGAATCACAGTCCAATCAAAGCCAAACAACTTGTTTGATTGATATGAGCTAGATAAAAGTATGATAAACAATGGGTCATAACACAACTCGTTCAAATCTTACCATCATTTAATTTGTTCATTCAAGCAAAGAGTTCCATAATAAAACAAACGTCAACTTGTCGTATACAAGAGTTAAAGAAAAAAATTGACTTAATAACAAAGAACTTCATAACTTTCAATTTTGTGGTCTAAAATCTCGTATAAATGGATGAGTTAATAATAAAAACAAAGATTGACCAAATTAGAAGATTTTGTTGCCAATTTTTGTTTAAAATCAGAATTACTTATTTCAACAAACTTTGCAGATATAAGAAGTTAACAAAGTTTAATGAACTAGTAAGAACAGAAGAACATAAATTAATTCAAAAAAACTAAAATATGTAAGCATACTGGAATCTGGAAAATCAGAATGGAAAAAGATCAAGACCACTGAATGCACACTGTCCCCTTAAGGAAATTATTCCCCTCTAGTATTCGGGGTTTGATTCGGAATATGTCCTCTCAGGATAGAATGATCTTAATAACTAGTGTATTGATACCCAAAGTGTTAGTGTCAGCGAGCAACTAAACGGCAGTAAAGTACACAAAGAAACTTTGTGAAAAAGAAGAAGACATCAAAAAAATCCATAAGGAAAAAATCTAAAGATACAGTGGTATTTATAGACAAGAGAAACTGGTTCCGAAAGGTTGCAACCTTTCAAAACCCACACGACCATTCATGAAAGATTGCTTTCAAACGGTCATGGTTGTTTCTAAAAGTTTCAACCTTTCAGAACATTCATTTCCAACGGAGGGAAATTTAAATAAAAGGGAAAAGTATTTTTTTAAAATGGGTCGCTGTGATGCAAGTTGGGTCGAAACGTTTCGGTTAATCAACTAAAAAGTTGAAACATTTCAGTTAATCTCAACTAAATAATTAATAATGTTTCGGTTATCAACTAATTAATTGAAAACATTTTGGACATTTAATAATTAATTAATTAATTAATTAATTAACAAAAAATTTGTCCAAAAAGATAATCTCTCGATCGGTTATTTTCTAAGGCCAAAGTCAAAGTCGAGTCGAGCGAGCGACGAAGATGACAACGACAATGCGAGGGGGGTCCCTCTTTCCAACCCTTCTAAAAATTAATAGGAGTGTTCTATATTTAATCTCTTCTATTTTTCTTTCCACCACCGACGAAGGAGAAGTGCCTTTTAACTAAAGCATTAGAGAACTTTTCAAGTTCCTCTTTTTTCATCATCCCTCCATTTCGTATTATTTTCTATATAGCAAACAGATTCGATGATTGGTAAGGTATACTCCACTTCAAGAACATCAATTACAAAATCATGATAATTATAAGCTTAAAAGATCTTCTCTTCTGGCTCAAGGAAAACAATTAAATCAAATTTGAGATAGTCAACAAAAAAAGCAACTCCTTTTTTCTTCTTTAACATTCTCCACATGAAACTTAATGGCCAACTTCTACTCCTCAATATATTTATCATGAGGTGTTTCTGAGCTAGTGTGTATATTCTTATACATTAGTATTTGTTATTCTCATTAAATGTTTGTTATTCTTTACAATGATCTTCAGTGCCTCAAAGCCATTTGATTTGCCTTAAGCATAATCATGTTAGCAATCCTCTACTTTCAGTTAGAAAAATTTATCAATTATTTCTTCTCTACTTGTGGAAAAACATGTGTTTTCCACAAATATAGAAGAAACAATTGATAAAGTTTTCATAATGAAACTAGAGAATCGTCAATGTGAATATGTTGAGGGAAAATCAAATGGCTTTGAGGCATTGAAAGATATCCATAAAGATTTAGAAGCACGGAACAAGAGAGAAACAAACGAATACTGATGTATAAGGTTATGCACCCCGCTGCGAAATACCTCTAGATAAACACACGAAGGACCAAAAGCTGGCAATAAAGCAGGTAGCGGAAGTTCTAGAAGAAACAAAAAGTACTACTTTGATAGAGCATTTCATGTTTTATTTAAATGTTGCCCCTAAGCCAGAAAAGGAAGTGAGTTCTTGAACTCTTATTTATCATGGAGTTTGTTATTGGAGTTGTTGAAATTGGAGTTATGCTTGGAGAAGACTTAGCCACTGATCGAATCTTTTAATATGATCAATTCCAGTCTTTGTTATTAAGTTAGTTGTCGTTAATCTTCAGTCATCCATTTATACGATGGTTTAGACCACAAAATAGAAGGTTTTGGAGTTCTTATGAAATTAAGTAAGTTTTTTTGTTTGTTTCATCTTTAATATTTAGGATATTATGAGTTGTCTAAATTAGTAAATCAAATGAAGACGTTTCTAAACTAGTAAACGATGAATGTGATGGATTAAAGAGAATACTCATGCACTCATTAAGGTTCTTTCATGGTTTCAACTGTAGGGAGATTGGTGAGTATACATGTTACACTTGATCTAGATCTCCGGGAGATGGTGGAATCTTTTGTAAGGAGAATATAAAATATCCATTAACAGTTACTATTATTTTATATTAATTAGATTGTGGAATAGGAATATGTGCAATAGCAATGTAGATAGTAACTATTTACATTCTTTCAAAATAATTAATTAATATATAACAATCTCTAAACTATATATCACTGAATGACAATCTCTTTATTATTAATTTACCTAATAAGCAATCCACGCAGTACAATCCCCACATAAAAAATTATAACAATCTCTAAACTATATATCACTGAATTACAATCTCTTTATTATTAATTTACCTAATAAGCAATCCACGCAGTACAATCTCCACATAAAAAATTATCTCTACTATAGTGGACGTTGAGCTTACCAATGTATGAAACTATTGGTTAGCTAAACTGGAAAATTATTAATTTGGCTTAAATGGATTGAATCAATTAAATGGGTCAGTGTCCAATCCAACCAAAAAAATTATTGGATTGTGATGGGTTGGATAAAATATGATAAATAATGGGTCATAACACAACCTGCCCATCTATTACCATTATGCAGTTTGTTTGTTTATTTATTTATCATATCATATCATATCATATATCATCATATATTTATATAAATGGGAACTCTAACCTTGTCGTGGCGTCACAATAAATCAGCATTCCCAATAAAACTAATTTGTTTCCAAAACTAGCCTTCTTTTTTAATGAAAAGTTGTGTCATTTTTGAAATGTGACATTTTTGAAAAGTTGAGACTTTTATGGAAATTTTATACTTTTATGAAATGTTGTGACCTTTCTGAAGGGTTGTAACTTTTCCAAAGAGTTATTACCTTTCCTTTAAGACATAATAAACATTTGTTCACACTACCCTATGTCGTCTATAAATAGAGAAATTTTGTTCAACTATAATTTGTAGGGGTTTTTTCCGCTATAGGGTAGTCAAATTCAAATACATTAATTAAATTTTTATCAAGTTTGTTTCATTCTTGAAAGTTTTCATTGAGCTTAATCTTTACTATAACTCATTGTGATTGATGTAACTATGAAATTAGTTTTTTCCTATTTTTGTGACCTTTTTTTAACTCTGTTAAAGATTCAGTAAGGATAATTGAAAATTGATCTACTCTTTTGTCCCTTTCGACAGGTTTCTTCATATAAACAAAGAAAATTGATTTCAATTGCAATATGATACGCTGTTGAAATGGTTGATGATTGAATTTATTACATTTGTTTTCTTAGCAAACAAATCTTTTATTTATACCATTATTATTTGTATTTTTTCGAATTCAAATATGTTAATTAATCTTCTTATAAAGTGTGTTTCATTTCTCAATGTTTTCTTTCTCCTATTTTATGAAGCTTAACTTTTTTCTTAATTATGTTCAAAATTCCAGTAAGGATTGTTAAAAATTTATATTCTCTTTTGTCCCTTTCTACAGGTTTTCTTCATATACTTTTTGGGAAAATTGCTTGTGGGTTGTGCTACATTTGATAGCACAAAACATCAAATAATCATATATTTATATAAAAGAGAACCCTAGGTCTGCCTATGTGGCGCCACCACAAACTAGGATCCCCTTTTAATTTATTTTATTTCCAAAACTAGCCTTCTTTTTTCATGAAAAGTTGTGACTTATGGTAAAGTTGCGAATTTTATGAAAAGTTGCGACTTTTATGAAAAGTTGTGACTTTTACGAAAAGTTGTGACTTTAATGTGAAGTTCTGACTTTTACAAAAGGATGTGACATTTCTAAATGGTTTTAACTTTTCAAAAGAGTTGTGACATTTTCAATCAGGAACAATAAGCATTTGTTCGCACTATCCTTTGTTGTCTATAAAGAGAGGAATTTTCTCCCATTATAAATGTGTTAAACATTTGACCTCAAATAAGTAGATTTTCTCTAAATATAAATATATATATATATATATATATATATATATATATATATATATGTGTGTGTGTGCGTGCGTGCGTGCGTGCGTGCGTGTGTGTGTGTGTGTGTGTGTGTGTGTGTGCTCTTTTTCACCGCTTATATGATCATTTACTTCAGGGCTCAGCTCAATGTAACAAAAGGCAAGGATGAGACCTTTTGGTGACTCACCGAATTGGTTCGGTTATCCTCAGGTCTTCATTTTTTCATTCTTTTAGCTGCCTTTGATTCTTTTTGCTTGATGGTGTCCATTCTTTGTCTCAAAGCCTATATACCTGAAATTAAAGGTATTTTATCAGTTTTCAAGACAAAATATGCATTTGAGGACACTAAACCTATCAAAATATTGCACTAAATGAGTCCAGATCGTGGACTCATCAACACCCCCAACTTAAACTTTTGATTGCCTTCAAGTAAAACTCAAGTTCATAATTTCAGAAGGGATGTCTCAAATAGTGCTACACAAGACTCTATCATGAATGCACACAACAAAACTCAACTTACTCATGCAATAAACAAATGTGCACTCAAACAATCAAGTTGTGACACACCATTATCAAAGATTTCAAGCTCACAATACGTGCTTCAAATGCAAGTTCAAGTTCAACCAAAGAGATCAAATGCCCTGATATAAAGAATGATCACATATTCACTCACAATGGTTCACAATATAAAGTTCCAGAATCAATTTCAATGCTCAACTCGCAAGATGAACACAATGCATGATTTCACTCATAGGTTTGCCCGTATTTTCTAATTAACTTTTGTTTCAGCTCACTCAACTTCAAAAAGGTTTTTTTAGGCTTGTAATGCGGCTGAGTGCATAGGTATGGTCATTTAGGCTTGGTGACTTTCATCTTCATGAAATGCGGTACTCATAACGCTTCATTTTTCCTTCTTTCATATTTTCTTTTGTGCTCATAAGTCATCCCTTTATTCACTTTCCAAGGATGTCTCGGGAACCCCATTTCTTATTGTATTTTCATCAATTTATTATATGATTTTCTCTTTTTCATTCTGTTCTTCTCTATTTCTATTTCTTTCTTTTTTTTTGTATGGAAGGATTCCATTTTGCTCAACACCATGGGTTAAGGGAGACTATTCTTGCACTGTTTCACTTGCCTTCTCTTTATATCACGTCCCCAACTTAGGATTTTGGCCTAAATTGGCTATTCAATCAACAACAAATCAAGAGGATTATGGGTAGAGGATTTAAGAGATGTCATTATTTATCAAGTTTCATTCAAAGAAAGGTAAAGCTCAAGGGGTGTTCACAATCAGACACATTTGAATCCATGACAGCCTTCCCATTATTTGGTTTGGCTTTGCTATTCAACTTTGGGCAGTCTTTCTTCCAATGCCCTTTTTCTCGGCAAAAGGCACATTCATCTTTGCTGAGTCTCGATCTTGACTTGGATCTCCCTTTCTTCGTTCTCATATAATTTTTAGAACGACCTCTCGCAACCAGTGCTTCTGCTTCTCCGCCTTTTTGTTTTTCTCTCTTTCTTTGTTCATAACTGTATAAGGCAGAACAAACTTCTTTGAGAGATACTTCATCATTCCCATGCAGTAGAGTTGTTTCAAGATGCTCGAACTCATCGGGAAGTGAACTTAACAACATTAAGGCCATATCTCCATCCGTAAAAGTCACGTCCATATTCCGCAAATCTGTCGCCAACTTATTAAAGCTGGTGATATGATCATTCATTGTGCTACCAGGAATATAAGTGAAGCGTAACAGTCTTCTTTTCATGTAAAGTTTATTTTGACTGTTTTTCTTCAAGAATTTCTCCTCCAATGAATTCCATAATTTATTTGCAGATGTTTCCTTCGTGTATGGATACTTTTGTTCTCTTGCAAGATAAGATCGAATGGTACCGCAAGCAACACGGTTGATAATCTTCCAATCTTCTTCTCCTACACCGTCTGGTTTCTTTTCTTCAATGGCAATATCTAGTCCTTGTTGAAAAAGAACATCAAGGACCTCGCCTTGCCACATTCCGAAATGTCCTGACCCGTCAAAAATTTCAACTGCAAATTTCACATTTGACACAATTCTTGTCATAAGCGAAGATGCCAATGATGACGTATTATTGACATTTGATGTGGACTCATCATTTTTCTTGTCTCCCATTTTACTACAAATACTATTTACTAGCTAACAATGCAAAGACCAAAATAAATCTTTTTCTGATGTGGAAGTTCAGACTATGCTGCAACCACAGAGCATACTCAGATAATACCTTGGCTCTGATACCAATTGTTGCAGAAGCCAAATATATAGAGAGTGATAGAATCACAACTGCTATATCTAAATGTAGCTAATAAATAGTAAATGAGACAACAACAAAAGGAACACCAAGAATTAACGAGGTTCGGCAAACTTTTGTTTTCTTTTGCCTAGTCCTCAGACACAACCAACCAATATTTATTTCACTCCAAAAGAGTACAAGTGAAATACTACAAGAGAGAAAGAAGAACAAATGCCTTAGGAGATGAGAAGGCAAGTGGGAGGTGTGTTACAGATGAATTAGGAGCTACCTATTTATAGGAGTGAATTCTTCCTATTGATGTCATCCATGACATCACAATATGTCAAAATGTCAAGATTTACCTTGTGAAACCAATTTGTTGTTCACCTAAATTTCACCTACAAAAGGTGCTATCTTTGACTTTCCTACCAATGAAGAATTATCCTCCTAACTACCATATCTTCTCATTAATCCATTTTTGAATCTTGTCAAATTTAACAGTCTATTCATCCTTTTTGCCATAGGGTAACGTAGGGCAGCATGATCAGTATGGACAATCACCTTAGTACCAAGTAAGTATGCCCGAAATATTTCGAATGCATACACCACAGCAAGCAACTCTTGTTCGGTAACTGTATTGTTACGTTGTGTACTATTCAAGGTTTTGCTTACATAATATATGGGGTGGAAGAGTTTGTTGGGTTTTTGCCCCAAAATAACACCCAATGTTATGCCACTTGCATCACACATTACCTTGAAGGACTCAGACCAATCGGGGATGATGATAATTGGGGTGGACACGAATTTACCTATAAGACATTTGAAAGCTATCATGCAAGCATCATCAAAGTAGAACTTCACTTCTTTCTCTAGGTGTTTTGCTCAAGGTATGTGCAATCTTCGAAAAGACTTTGATGAACCTCCAGTAGAAACCGGCATGCCCAAAGAAACTACGAACTCACCTAAATATTGGCATTATAAACCTCTGGCCACTTTTGCGAAACTTTATGCCCAAGAACTATGCATTCTTTAACCATTAAGTGATATTTTCCCATTTAAGGACTAAGTTTGTCTGCACACATCTTTGGAGATCTTGGCTTAAGTGGTCCGAACATTCATCGAAGGTGTCACCAACATCCTACATTGATCATGGTACAATTGACACATAACCACTGCAGAACTTCTATTTGCTTTTCTGATTGTTCTCGGTCACTGTCATCATAATCCTCGTTAAAATAATACTAAGCATTGCACACACGCCCCCAAGATCTTATCCTTTCGCACATAGCCCTTCTCTAAGGTTGATAAAAAATTTACAACAAGGTATAATCAGATGCCCACCATCAAAATCAGTGAAATATAAAAAATGAACAAATAGTAGCTCTCTGAGCGTTGTAGCATCTTGTTCACCGTTCACACCTGGTATCCCATCATAGTCATTTGTACAATGTTGTGACACCTCCCTGTATCGTCCATCATTTTGACAAGTATAATCACAAACATTTGCTGAGCCAACCTAACAAAACATCCATTTAAATCTTTACAAAAAACAACTTCAAATTGATTTTGAAGATTGGTTTTAGTTATTCCATTAGTTTAATTGCTCATTTTAGATTCTTCTGAGACCTCATTGCCTTAAAACTTAATAACACATTTTTGCTATGAGATCATATCTCCACAACGATCACAATCATATGTGACAAATGTAACACCCTGCATGTTAGAACAAACCAGATTTCAGATTTTATATGTTGCAGGTGGAACCTACGGGCACCATCCACGGATCATAGGAGGTCCCATGGTCCATCCTACAGGTCTGTGGTGCACCACATATGACATTCCCCCAGAAGTTCCAAAAAAATAATTTAATCCCCCAATTTAAGCCCCAGTCATGACTGACGGTTGACCAGCGCGGACCGTCAGTCGATCGATGGTCTGCCAGTCAGGTCCGTTGGTTACCCCGATAGTAGTTAAGTCGGGGGACTTTTTTTCTTTTCCTTATGTGTTCCCCCTTAAATCAATCCTTATCTTCTACGATTTAAAAGTCTGACCCTTCCCATTCTAATGGTTGGAGATAGTTGATATTGAGGTTGGATTATTGAACGAAAATACAGAGAATAGATAAGCAGGAAGTAGCTTGAATACATTCGAAATACACTCCGAAATAGAGAAGTTAACCCGTTTAGGATCCTTGTCTCGTTTTGTTTTCGGTATCATCCATTGCTCACTCGCAAGTTCCTTGTCTTGTTTTGTTTTCGGTATCATCCATTGCTGCCCGGATTCCGCCGAGACTTCTTATTCGTTGTTTGAGTTCGAGATTGTGTAGTGGTGAAGTCGCCCCTGCTCATTTTCGTCTCAGCCGCTGCCCCTAAGAAGGTCATACTTGTTCCCTTTTCAGCATTCTCCTCGCCTCTGCTTCCATCTCGATGTGATATTTTTCGATGTTGGCGGCTGATTATTGTTAGTTATTTTTGTTTCGTCGATGTTTCAATGCGACATATTTGTTCTTGCATGATTCAGTTATTTGGTTGAGTCGGGGATTGCAAATTTGTAGTTAGTGTTGATGTTCTTGGCTGCTCTATGAGTTCTGTCCGTTATTGCTTCCTCGGGTCTACTGTTTAATGTCATTGGGGCTGTTCTGTTTCGTCTAAATAGCAGGGCACTTTGTTTGACTTATTGCCGTTTAAAGATTTTATTCATCTGAGTTCAAGTCCTCAAATTAACTAAAATGGTTAGCATATATGGCATAATCACATATTTGTTCTAATTGCTTAGTTTTATCTATTTCTTGAATGTCTTTGTTGTCTAACTGCCTAATATGACGTGTTTTAATCAAGTTTCGTCTTCTTACCATTGAAAAGTCGGTAATGCTACATTTCAACTCGAATGGGTGACATTCTTTCTATAGTGACAGTGATTCTCCTTTTTTCTTATTTATTTTATACTCTTTCGCCTACTTCTTCAGTTTAGCTTGAATATTTGACATTAGCTTTGATTTCTTACACTTTTATCGGTATATGTGTTTACGTTATTTGGCATTTTGGGATAGCTGCACTAGTTTGAAATTTGACAAGAACCTAGTTCATGCTTAATTACTTTCTCGTGATGTTTAGTGAAAGATTTCATAGACCATGGTATCAAATAGTGTTGTTAGTAGATCTTATCGGCCTCTCTATATTTTTGACGCGGGTTTCCTCTAATTTTGCTTACTGTAAAATGTATAGGTGAGCATCAGTAGTTCTTTTTAGCTTGTGAGCATGTTTAGTTAGTGTTATTTTCATGAAAACTTTCATTGCTTTGACCGAAAATTTGTCCACATAGCATTTGTTTTAGGAGTAATAATTTGTATCTGTTGTTGGCAATCATTTGGTTAACATGCTACGTGAGAGTGATTGTATCTCCTCTTGTCTCCTGTTAGTAAGTTTTCTACTTGGCTTCCACATTGGTATGTTTGTATGAATTAGCCACAACTTTTCTTAATCTTCTCCATTAAGATTTATTAGTTTCCAGTGAACCTCTCTTTGATTATATGGGATTGTTTATTATTTTCCTGAGCCGGTACATATATTCTATAAATTTGGTAGGCATTACTTTTTCTCTTTATTCCGATCAGATTGCTTATTAATGTTTCGCCTTTCTTTCTTTTGTTTATGCATGTGAAATCTGCCCGAGTTCATCATGAATTCCTGTTTCTTACCTCTACATTTTTGAGAGAGGCATAAAGGCTTAATTCCTTTCGAGTCGGCCAGCTAATGGAATCAAACAAACGCTCCCCAAAAAATTAACGAACAGGTGTTTGAAGGGATATACCAAAATGTATACACTAGTATGCACCTAGTGTACACGGGATTGGGCCAAAAGGCCTATCATTTATGGAAAAATTAGCAAACTAGTCAAAATTCATAACTTAATTAGTAATAACCTCACTACTTTAAAAATATTAGTAAAAATGTCAAAAATATCATTATTTTGAAAAAAAATATGTATCTTAATTAAACCCCTATTTTATCTCCTATTGCCTACACGTTTTCCAACTAATTTTATAAAAAAAATTACTTTATTTAACTCCACTGATTTAGGTTTCCCATTTATATCCCATTCATACATGTTACCCAACTATTTTTATTTTTTTAAAAATAAAAATCTTTAATTTCTATTTATTCATGTTTCCTACGTATCTCTCTTCCAATTTGGCTCATATATATATATATAAAAAAATGTTTTTCTCTCTTTCATATCTTCTTTTCATATTCTCATTTAACTTTCAAATTTCTCGTATCTCTCTGCCGTAATGTTTGGTGTTTTTATCTTCAAAAATTGAATTCACACAAATTCCATTAATTAAGGTATTCATCTTTATCTTTTTTTTTAAATTTATTTTCTGATTTTATTTTTATCTAAATCATTCATAATTGTTGAAAGTAGGATAAATCTAGATTATACCTCTATAACAATCTTCAATGGATGAATCTAAGAGACTTACTAGAGTTATTCAACTTAATCGTCAAATTTCTAGTGATTTTTCATCCTTTAATCTATGTATTACTCAACAAATAGCGGATAATGTAGGATCCACTTCTAAAATGAGGGAAGAGAGACGATCAGAACAAATTCTTCCTCTTCAGATAAGAAATGTAGTATCTTCATCTACTCGTGGGGTACTTGAAAAAGACGGAGAAGACCAAATAGTTGATGAAGAGGTATTTAATTATTTTTGCATGTTTAGTATTTTGCATATTGAGTTGAAGTTAAAGAACATTTTTTTTTCAACAATGTAGTTTGATTTTATTTTTTTATGTATCCAAAATCAATTTAGTATGTGTATTGAATATATTTGCAAAAATGTCTTATGTAGACCGTGCAATTTTTGTTACTTTGTATTTGTATTTCTTTTTTTATTTTATTCTTGTATTTTGGCGACAATTATTGTCAATTTTTATAATGTATCAAATTTTTAATCATTCCTTTATATTTTTTTTACATTGGTAGATATTCAATAATTTAAGAATACATTTTACATGAATATGATATTTCAGATTTATTAATGAATTCTAATTGAATGGTTTTGTATTCGTTGTGGTGTATTTGTTGTATTTATGTTGTATGCTATTTAATTTTCATGTATTTGTTGTATTGTGTTGTATGATATTTATTAATGAATTCATTTTGGATGATTTTGTATTCTGATGTGTTTGTATTTATTATGCTTTGTGAGAGTCTTGTTTGTATCAGTAAAGTAAACATACATAAAAAATTTATACATTTTTTAACAAATAGTAATGTTATTTGAATGTTTTCAAAGTAAAAGTATAAATACATATTAATTGTATTCACTGTATTCATTCAATTTTATTTCATTATTTTATCGTCATTGTATCATGTTTGGTGTTTTCATTAGATCATTACATTTTGAAAATGTCAAGTTTGATTTATAAATTACATTATTATCTAAATTATTTTTATGTGATGTAGTTTCTAAGTTATATTATGTATACTTATTATATTTTTATGCTTGCCAAGTTGAATACCTTTTCTTACATATATCATTTATCAGGGAACTGCGTTTGCATGCGAAGATCACAGTTTTTTGTATCCAAGCAACAAATGTATGTATTCACAATAGTACTTGCATCATGTTATGAACAAAATTGTATCCAAGTAACAAATGTATGTATTCGTAATAGTACTTGCATCATGTTATGAACAAAACTGTATTTTTTTTAATTTTTGATTTTTATAACTGATGAGAGTTTTAATCAGTCATTCATCTTTAGTATTTTTCTCCCCCCTTAATTTTTCCTTTTTGTTTTTTAACATTTAATTCTCTCAATTAAAACAAATAAAAAATAAATAAATGAGATACATAATAAACTAAAACTTTGACATTTTTACCAAATAATGAAAATATTAACAATGGGTCCTATTAAATGTCAAAATATTGACATTTTGAAAAATTTCCCATCATTTATTGCTTAAAGTTGTATTTTGTTATGTTTGGGCTTAAGCCCTTTTATTATTATTATTATTATTATTATAATATTATTATTATTATTATTATTTATTAGTTATTTGGAAAGGTACCAAATGCAACAAGTGGGCCTAAAGCCCAACAGAGAAATTACCTCATCTTAGGACAGGTTCAAACGGGCCATTGGCCCAACGCTGAATAGGCCCAAGTGAATAGAACCAGACTTGGACCCAAACTTTTCCTCTCCTTACGCATTTATTTGTTATCATTTCTTTTATGTTTTATTTAATTTTAAGATTTACCTGATCAATGCCCCAAAGATAGCCATTTTTTAATTAACTATTTAAAAGCAAGTAAATATTTTTACTTTCACTTAGTCAAGCATGCTTATCTTTTAAAATATTAGAAAAATATTTTAATTGTCGGATAACCACATGTTAACTGGCATTTCGGGTGCTTTCAAACCCTTCCTGAAATGCTATTATGAACCTCCAATCCCTTTTATATATTTTCATCAAATTTCTGTTTTAGTCTTTTGAAAATAATAGTTTTCTTAATTTTACTCTAAAAATTAAGTGGTGACTCTTAAAACCATTAATTTTAAGATTTTTAAATAAAACACTATGTATGCTAGAACAAACTGAATTTAAGATTTCAGCTGTTGCAGGTGGCACCCAGGGCACCATTCACAGACCAAAGGGGGACCCACGGTCCGTCCTTCAGGTCCGTGGTGCACAACATGCGACCCTCCCCCAGAAGTTAAAAAAATTATTCTAAGGGTCAACCCACGGCTGGACCCATGAACCGCAAGTTAGGCGACAGACTGTGGTTCGTAACCGTGGATTAGACCCCCTCCCCAAATTTCATCCCCACTCACGACTGATGATTGACCAGCACAAACCGTCACTCCATCGACGATCCTTCGGTCCCGTCCGTCCGTGACCCCCGACAGTAGTTAAGTCAACGGTCTTTTGGTCTTTTACTTATGCGTTGAAACCTAAACTACGTCGTTTAAACCCTAGAATACGTGGTTTTGGTTAGTTTTATCCTAGAAACATAATAAGAACTTATCCAAGTCAAATTATTCGCCAAAACATAGAAAAATAGAATGCAAGAGGAGAAAGAGGTTGAACAACCCCAGTTCAAGAACACAGTAAGTTCCATCAGTTCTAGCCCCAAAATATAAAGATTTCTCTGTGAATTTCGTTACTAGGTATGTCGAATTTCACTTGAGGGCTCCTTTCGCCCATTGGCCCCCTAGATTTCAGACAGTATCTTGATTCCCTTAATATCTAGCTTAGGGATTCTAAAACTTTAGTAGATTATTATAAATTACTTACTTTATTGATCCAAATCATATTATCATATTATTGCTCAGTTTCTCGTATGATATTCAGAACCCTAATTGTATATATTCGTTAGTTCATGAATTATGCATGCTAGGTTAGACTATTCAGTTATTTCACATATACACATGCTTAGGTTTGTGAATGTCACATTATCAGTAAAAATTATTACATTCTCAGAATTTGCATGTCAGTGTTTGAGCTATCCAGTATAATAGAACTTCAGTAATAAAATGTTAAATTACTTAAATCAAGTGGGAGAAGCTTATTACCGAGTGGACTAGGGTCAGTAACCCTCAGGACCAAGAACTACGTGCCCCGTAGGTTGTAAGTCCCCTCTGTGGGCATCATTTTTGTGATCACGCCAGTTTTCCTTTATATCTCTAGTTGTGTATATTGGGTCCTCTCGATGGGGCGTATACATTGGACTCCACATTTAGCTCATGTAGTTTCATGTCGGTTATTAGTAACTCCCTTACAGTTCAGTAATATTCTAGTGCATTGACCATGTTATTAGTGTAATCTAGTATTCAGTCAGCATGTTATAAAGTTTTTCATAATATTCAGTTAGTCGAGTACATCATTTTTAGTATCCTTATCATTTTCAGATTATATCATTCTTTTATTGCTTGTTCAGTTATTTTATTATTCAACTTCATTCTATCTTACATACTCAATACTTTTAGGTCCTGACGCATACTCTGCGTTACATGTTCTCGTGACGTAGGTCTAGATTCTCAATATCCAGATCACGCGTGGATCGATTCTCGATCATTAGATTAGGAGTATCAGTGGTGAGTCCTCATTCCTCGAGGAAAACATACAAGTTATTTTTTATGCATTTAGTCTTTAGTTTAAATCTTGCTAGATTTAGATGGGGCATGTCCCATCACTTCTATTCATTTCAGAGGCTTATTTCATACATAGTTAAATTTATCTATTGTGTTAGAGTTTGCCTCTTCATTTGTACTCAAACTCCCGGTTTTCATATATTTTGATTTAGTATATGGCTATTTTTCGTCGTCTCAGTTTATTTACATTATGATTTAGCTTCCGCAAAATATTTTCCCTTTTAAGTGTATCTTTAGTATGCTTATGATATGAAGTAGGGTTAGCTTGGGGTCACTCGTAATCCTAGGTCCCGTGTCTGCGCCCAGGGGGTAGCCTCGGGGCGTGACAACAAATATCAAATACTAATTAGTAGCCATTAATTTTAGACAAAAACTTTTAATTTTACAGACTGCAAAGGCCAAAGCAATCATTTTTCCTATATTGCACTTTAGTGTGTCATTCCCAATAACACTAATGTGATGCTACAAAGTGTTCTATGAATATCATTGTTACCTTTCTCAAAATAAGTGTTTAATACATTTTTTTTCTAATACCACACCCTCGGGTGCCCTTGGAATGTACTTTCTCAAATTCGACTTGTTACTTTTATGGCTCCTATTTTGTGTAAACTAAATTACTGAATTAATAATGTTGGTATTAACTACTTAAATGCAAAATCAATCAACTAAAATAAGTAATTAATGTATAACAATTCGTATAAATGGATGAGTTAATAATAAAGACAAAGATTGAAATAAGAAGATTCTATCATTGGTAAGGAATCCTCCAATTTCAAGAACACCAACTACCAGATAAATGTTAATTATAAGATGAAGAGCAGACTGCTCTTCTGGCTCAACGACAACAATTAAATCAAATTTGAGATGCTCGACCAAAATAGCACCTCCTTATTTCTTCTTTATCATTCTCCACATGCAACTTAATGGCCAACTTCTACTCCTCCGTGCATTTATATTGACTTGTTTCTTAGCCAGGTTGTATAATCATATACATTAACTAGGTAAAATACCCGTTCTTTGCACGTGATTGAACTATTTTATTAAAATTACATACAATTATTCGATAATATTCATATTTTCGATACATACGCTAAATCGTCTAGAACATTTTTCTTAAGGCAAAGTGTTCTCTGAAATCATGAAAGGCAATATTTTTTTAAACTTTCATTTTTGTTATACAAAAACTAATGAGTCATATAGAGATTTTAAGTAGAAGAAAGATGTCTAAGAAAATCTCTATGAAAATAGTGTGTCAGAAGTAATGAACTTTTCTAAACTCTAAGAAGTGGTAAAGAACAACATCAGACATTAAAGAATAGACCAAAAATCCTAGAACAACAACACTCCCAACCAAAGTGGAACATCACGTTCATACAAGAACATAATTAAATAAATTCAAATGGAGGACCTTCGGCTTCTTTCTTATAAACCTTCATTAATCTCTTTTTTATT
Source organism: Solanum sitiens (assembly GCA_016801875.1). NCBI lineage: Eukaryota > Viridiplantae > Streptophyta > Magnoliopsida > Solanales > Solanaceae > Solanum > Solanum sitiens. The sequence goes on along the minus strand of JABWTJ010000312.1, from coordinate 504,755 downwards.
ATAGTATGTCGTATCATGTATATGTTAAAAATTACCCTAAAATTGTTAATTAGTATCATAAATGTTTTTTGTCATTGTCTGAGAATAGTCATTACTATTGCTTAAATTTTATATCACCGACCTCAACTTATTTGGAATTGAACCATAGTTATTGTTATGGTTATAGTATGCATTTTCAAATAAATAATGCAATAGGTGTTCTCCAAATGGAACTGTTCACAATAGGATATTCTAAACAAAAATTTTGACACATAACATATTAAAATCTCTCAACATAATTTTGTGAGATCTTGAACTCACAAATATGTAAAAAAAATAATAAAGACGACCTTACTTTCCAAACAATCAAGAAGAAAAAGACATGTTGCTTAACATATTTTCAGAAAGATAGTCGGTCGGGCTATATCCAAGTTTATAGTTCACAAATTTAATTGAAATAGTTTAAAAAAGTCCCCAAAATAGCAAAAAGATATTGCAATAGATATGTGAATCACTATGATTTAAAATAAAAGATTAAGCTTCATGAAATAGGAGAATCAAAACTTTGAGGAATGAAACACACTTCATAAGAAGGTTAATTAATGTATTTGAATTAGGCTCCCCTATAGTGAAAAAAACCTATAAATAATAGTGACAGAAATAAAAGTTTTATTTACTAAAGAACCAAAACAAATTAATTCAATCATTTTAGCAATGTTATGAGTTGTGGTCATGAGAGGTGCAAGAATAGTTGTGTCGCATTGATATTAAAATCAGTTTTCATTATTATATGAAAAAACCTTTAGAAATGGACAAAATAGAAGATCAATTTTCAATCAACCTTACTGAAATTTTAAAAACATTTAAAAAAAGTCACCAAAATAGCAAAATACATTCTATAGTTACATGAATCAGTATGACTTATAGTAAATTTTAAGCTTCATGAAATATGAGAAAAGAAAACTTTGAGGAATGAAACTAACTTCATAAGAAACTTAATTAATATATTTGAATTCGACTACCCTATAGCCAAAAAAATCTACAAATAATAGTGATATGGAATCCCTATGTTATAGACAAAAAATTGTAGTGTGAACAAATGTTATTGTGCCTTATCGAAAAGATCACAACTCTTTGGAAAAATTACAACCGTTCGGAAAGGTCATAACCTTTAATAAAAGTTACAATTTTCCATAAAAGTCGTAATTCTTCATAAAAGTCATAACTTATCTTAAAAGTCATAACTATTCATAAAGTCACAACTTTTCATGAAAAGGGAATGCTAGTTTTGGAAATAAATAAATTAAAAGGGAATTATGGTTGGTGGTGGAGTCACTTAGGCGGGCCTACGATTTTCTTTTGTATATGTATATGATATTCATTTTTCTCATTAAATGTCTGTAATTCTTTAAAAAGATCTTTAGCGCCTCAAAGACATATTATTTGCCCTAAGCATAATCATGTTGGAGATTCTCTACTTTCACTTTTAAAAAATAATAGAGATAACCCATCGGTGGTCCCTTAAAGTTGGCATCAACTTTCACTTAGATATCTGAACTAGACTTTGTTCATTTTAGACACCTCATATAAGGTCCTGATATGTCATTTGGACACTTTTTTTACATTCAACAAAAATATGATGGGAGTGTGTTCCACTCACGGATGATGTGTAAAGTGTCAAGTTATATGAGGGCACTTGTCATTTTGTTCAAAATAATTCTTAAATAATAAAGTATCAATTATTTTTTTAAAAGATGGCCAATGGATTGATGACACGTGGCATTTTTTCCCAAATAATAACAAAAAAGGATTAAATCACCTTAAAAAATCTTTAGGGGATCTTCTCACTGCACACACCCATTTATCTTCTACCATATACCAAAAAAAGGTTCTATCTCTTTTACTTAAATATTGATCAATCCTTCTATGATATAACTTTAGTGGACTTGTGTAACTCAATTTTTTTTCAAATAAATGCTTCTCCACAAATTTTATTGCTTAAAAGAATAAATCTAAGATCCAATGGACTTCTAAAAATACAAATGTGTACGTGTTCATATCACATTGTTAAGTTTCTTTTAAGGAGATTATCTCATTTTTTAGTGACTTTTCATTCATCCCCAAATTTTCATATTTTTTTTTTCAAATTTCAGTCTTTTTTCCTCAAATTAAATTGAGGAAGAAGGGCATCATCCTTGGAAAATCTTGGGGAAAGCTCTGAAGTTTGAAATTAGATTCCTTGTTTGTGGCATCATCGAATATATTTCACCATGGAAGAAGTTCAAGCTTGAGAAAATGGTGGTTGAAGAAATGGGGAAGAAGAAGGAAATATAAAATAAAAATTGGCTAAAAAAGAGTCTGACGCGCGGTTAATGAGTGGATCACACTCACTATGTCATATCAGCAAAAAGTGTCAAAATGACATATTAGGGCCTCACATGAGGTGTCTAAAGTGAACAAAGCCTAGTTCAGGTGTCTAAGTGAAAGTTGATGCCAACTTTAGGGGGCCGCCGATGGGTTAGCCCAAAAATTATCAATTATCTCTTCTATACTTGTGGAAAATCATCTGTTTTCCACATGTATAGAAGACATAATTGATAAATTTTACAAAATGAAAATATAGAATCATCAAATTGTGATTATGTTGAGTGAAAATAAAATTGCATTGATGCATTGGAAGATCTCCATAGAGATTAAGAAGCATGGAACGAGAAAGAAAACAAACGAATACTAAATTATAAGGTTATGCACCCCGGCTCAGAAATAGCGCCAGATAAACACATGGAGGAGCAAAAGCATGAAACAAAGTTGCGGGTAGGGAGGTTCTAGAAGAAAAAAAAGTGTTACTTTGATGGAGCATTTCAAGTTTGATCTAAATGTTGCCCTTATCCAGAAAAGGAGGAGAGTTCTTCAACTCACAATTCCATGGAGTTGGTAATTGGAGTTCTTCAAGTTGTAGTTATGCTTGGAGAACACTTAACCAACGATTGAATCCATTAATATGATCAATTATTGTTTTTGTTATTAAGTTAGTTGTCGTTAATCTTCAGTCATCCATTTAATAGATCAGAAAATAGAAGGTTTTGGAGTTGTTATGAAATTAAGTAATTTTTTTGGTTGTTTCATCTTCAATATTTATGATATTATGAGTTGTCTAAATTAGTAAATCAATTGAATCCTTTTCTAAGCATGTGAACAATGAAACAGATTGATCAAAAAGAACACTCACGGACTTAATAAGGTTCTGTCATGGTTCCAACTCTAGGGAGAATTGTGAAAATACATGTTACACCTGAGCTAGCTCTCCATGAGAATGTGGAATCTCTTGTAATGAGAATATAAAGCATTAATTAACATTGAGTGTTATTTTATGTTGATAGAATGTGGAGTAAGAATATGTGCATTAGTAATGTAGATAGTAACTATTCAAGACAAAAACATTCTTTCAAATTAATTAATTAATTAATCTGTATAACAATCTCTAAACTATTAATCACTAAATAACAATCTCTTATTATTAATTTACCTCATAAGCAATCCATACATTACAATCTCCACATAAAAAATTATCGCTACCATAGTGGACGTTGAGCTTGCAAATGTATGAAACTACAAGTTAGCTAAACTGGCTAATTGTTAATTGGATAAATTACTTATTTATAAATCTTTATTTTTCATAATTTCTATTATTATTTCCTAGCATTTTAAAATATTTCCAAAATCCTTGTTTTCCTTTCAAACCTCATTCTTTCGGATACATAAAGTTTTAGACGTTTCTCATCCTATTTTTACTCCTTATTTCACTCCCTAATCTCTTCCTATTTTCACTCACTCAATATGTGTCCTATTTTCACTCCTAAATCTTTACTTCCTTCATTTTTTTAATTTTCAGATTTGTTCTCTCTCATCTTATTTATTTTGATTCTTAAACTACCATTTGTTAGTGTCATCACTATCTGATACATCCTGTCACAGTAAGTTTTATTTTATGCAATGTATCATATTTATATTTAAGGTGTTAATATATAACCCTAATATTGTTGAATATTCAATTGGTTTTATCATGTTCAATATAAATGTTGTTGATACATAAACACTACATGACGTATCATTTACATGTATCAAGTTCTTTAATGTATCATCAATCTTATTCAAATTTGAAAGGCTATATAGAGAACAATAAATCAGTTGTGTGTTATGTATTCTGCACCCTTTTAATATTTGTTCAGTCCACCCAACATGGAATGCGATGTATATGTACATATTATCCAATAATAATCTTGATTTATAAATCGTAATGTTCTATAAGTTGAGCATTGTGTATCAGATCCAACAATAGGTATATGATACACATTCATTATTTGAAAAACAATCTTATTTATCGTATAATCTGCACATATATAACTATTATATACTTTAAACTAAAATTTGATGAAGACTAAAAACGAATACAAAGAAATGTGAAGGAACGAATAACCAAGACATATTGCTTAGAAACATCTTGTTTGAAAAAACAATGATGAACACATCTATTTTTATATGTATTAGGAGTTGTTAATTCTTTAATAAACTATATATTATAATAAAGAATACAAATAGCTAATTTTATGATAAAAATAATTTAATATTATTTTAAAATTTAGCTAATGGTTCTATATATAAATAACGCCTTCAATTGATACTAAGGTGCCTTTTTGTTTCAGTTTAAAAAGAAAGTGAATATTTCTTCCTTTTTTGTTTTATTTTTTTTGACAATTTGTTTTTTGCAACAGAATTTTAAAAACAGTAAGCGAAGTTTGATTTGGTAAAAGTTTAAATTTTAAAATTACATGTATCGGATACTTAATAACTATCACACAGTAATGTATCGATCTAAAACAGAATATCTTATGAGCAATCTTTACTTCTCCAATGTATCAAATAGGATTACAATACTTAGCAATATATTAAATAATTTAGTAATAATAATGTAACATGAGTAACATATTCTTCTTGTATCTCGTCTAGTTGAAATCTACCACAATTATATATTTTTTGCAACCTTATTGTATCAGATACATTTCCAACTAGATCATGATACATTATATAATGTATCTGAACCATATTGAGTGGTACCATCTTAAGAGTACTGAGACAGATCTAAACTTTCACAGATACATTTAAGACATTCATCACCATCATTACATAATTTTTATGGAAATTAGAAATAGAAAGCAGAAGTCCAGAAACATTCAAAAAGACAACAAAAACAAATTGTTGAATGGAATGCAACTAGGTTTACAATTCTTGGCAGCTTAGGCAAGAGACTTCCACTCTTTGTTTTCTCTAATTAGCTCTGCTATCATTCTTCTGATATCTGCTTCCTTCTCGATTCTCTCTTGCTTCTCAATCTCATCTTGATGAAGAGCGATCTAGACATGGATTTTGTCCATGATTTGCCATAAAGCGAAGGCTCCTACAAACATAGCATAGAACGTCGCATATTTCACCATCTTCGTTAACTTTTTAGTCCTGACAACTCAGGGTACTACTACAATCTTGCCGCTTCAGATTCATAAATGAAACAAATTGTCCAACAACCTTCATAAATCACCTCACTCACCCAACCTCAACAAAATCGATATATTCATCTTCTACAACGATTTTTTCGAGTTATTTGAATTTAGAACTTTTTCGGCAGTAATGGCTCCTCAATGAAGAAGTTGTGAATGTGAAATTTCAGATTTGTGAATCTGTTAGGTATTAGATGGATTATTTACAACATGTCAGGTGTGATTTATGGGATTGCAATTATTTTTTCCTTTTTAAGCGCAACACCACCATATTTGAATGTATCAGAAATTATGTATCTGGCCACTACTTATGTATTCAGATCCCTCTTATTTTAAGGGATCTCTGTAAAATGAAAACTAATAGGGATAGGATGTAATTTATATCTCACACTATGTGATTCCTATAATTTATACTTGTTAATTTGAACTAAACTTTGCGGTCAAAATGGATTGAATCCAATAAATTGGCCAGTGTCCAATCCTAAAAAAACAAATTATTGTATTGTGATGGATTGGATAAAAAATATGATTAATAATGGATCATAACACAACTTGCCCAACTATTACCATTATGTAATTTGTGTTTAATTTTTATTTTTTTTAATCAAGCAAAAAGTTTCGTTGATATAAGAGTTATACCAGAAAAAGGAACCTACAAATAAAACTATAAAGGGTCGTTTGATATGAGGTATAAGAATAATGATGAGTAGAGTGTATTAGTAATTCTTCCATTAGATATGCTTGCATTGATTTTTTTCTAATGCACTCTAACAACTTTCTCGATCTTCCTATCCAATTTTATATTTGAAATAAGATAAACAACTAGTCACCTCCAAAAGCATTTCGAAACAATGACTCCTGACTATAAGATTATATTATATAAGCTAACTCTCAAGTTTTGGACGTCCATTCTACATATCCAGATATTTGACCTTTTCTAGATGTCATTAGTTATCTGAAAAGGGGGTAAACCAAATGGAACCAAGAAACAGCGGTACCACATTGGGCAGGAGACAACACAAAATGTGAGGGCTCAACCAAAAGATAACACAGATACATAATGAACTTCAACTACCAAAACATTATGCCTTGCACCACTAAACTAATGTCACAAGTAACATGATCAATTGACGGTCATCCACACTGATATTCCTTTTGGCTATTTTAGGGGCAAGGGATGTCTTTCATATTGGCATATTTCGCATAACGGGATAAAACTTCAACTATAAAAGATGAAGTTCATTAAACGAAAATGACATTTATTAATCAATCAAAAGTGCAAATACAGTGTCCAGTTATGTAAATTACTACCAACCTCCACATTTTATGTTACACCAACTCGTCTTGGTTGACATCTTCGACAGGCAGATACTGAGATGCAAAAAAATCCATGTGTCAGTATCCCAGATTCACTGTGTTCTCCGCATATTAATAACCATGGACTATATAATGTCAACAATAACTGAAAACTTCCAAATTAACTAAACATAAAAAACAGAAGGGGGCTGGGAATGCTAAACGAGCACAAAGCGAATAGCCGAAAAGATAAACAACCTACTTCACAATTACCAACATCCTCGACATTGATCATGGTACAATTGTCACAAAACCACTGCAGAACTTCTATTTGCTTTTCTGATGGTTCTCGGTCACTGTCATCATAATCCTCGTTAAATTATACTAAGCATTGTACATAGCCTCCAAGGTCTTACACTTTAACTCACACTAAGCACTTCTCTGAGGTTGATAAAAAAGATACAGAAAGGTATAATAAGATGCCCACTTTCAAAATCAGTGAAATATAGCAAATGAAAAAATAGCACCTCCCTTAGTGCTGTAGCAGCTTGATCACCGTTCAACCAGGAGATCCTATATTAGTCTCTTGTACAAAGTTCTGACACCTCCCCAAATCGTTAATCATTATGACAAGTATAATCACAAACATCTGTTGAGCCAATCCCATCAAAACTTCCATTTAAATCTTGAGAAAAAATAATTTCCAATTGATTTGGATAATTGCTTTATGTTTTTCAACCAGTTAAATTGCTCATTTTAGATGCTTCTGAGACCTCACTGCCTTCAAAATTAAAAACACATTTTTACACTGAGAACATATCTCCATAACGATTACTATAACCTGTAACAAATATCAAATACTAATTAGTAGCCATAAAGTTTAATTTTACAGCATGCAAAAGCCAAAGCACTCATCTTTCCGGTGTTACACTTAAGTGTGTCATTCCCTATAACATCAATGTGATGCCACAAAGTGTTCTACAAATATCACTGTTACCTTTCTCAAAATAAGGTTTAATACGTTTGTGTTTAATTCCATACCCTCGGGTGCCCTTAGAATGTACTTTCTCAAATTTGATGTATTCCTTTTCTTGCTCCTATTTCTGTAAATTAAATTAGCAATGTAGTTATTAACTAGTTAAAAGCAAAATCACTCCACTAAAATAAGTAATTAAAGTATAACAATTTGTCGAATGGATGAGTTAATTATAAAAACAAAGATTGACCAAATTAGAATATTCGATCATTGGTAAGGGATCCTCCAATTTCAGGAACACCAACTACAAAATCAATGTAAATTATAAGCTAAAGAGCTTTCCTCTTCTATATCAAAGACAACAATTATATCAAATTGGAGATGCTCGACAAAAATAGCACCTCCTTATTTCTTCTTCATCATTCTCCACCTGCAACTTAATGGCCAACTTCTATTCCTCCATGTATTTATCATGAGGTGTTTCTGAACCAAGGTGTATAATCTTATACATAATTATTCGTTTTACACATTAAATATTTATAATTCTTTACAAAGATCTTCAGTGCCTCAAAGACATTTGATTTGCCCTAAGCATAATCATGTTGGAGATCCTCTACTTTCACTTTGAAAATTTTATCAATTATCTCTTCTATACTTGTGGAAAACCATGTGTTTTCCACAAGTATAGATTAAATAATTGATAAAATTTTCAAAATGAAACTAGAGAATCTTCACTGTAATTATGTTGAAGAAAAATCAAATGGATTTGAGAAATTGGAAGATCTCCATAAAGATTAAGAAGCATGGAACGAGAAAGAAAACAAATGAATACTAATTTATAAGGTTATGCACCCCAGCTCAAAAATACCTCCAAATAAACACATGGAGGAGCAAAAGTTGGCAATAAAATTGCGGGTAGGGGAAGTTCTAGAAGAAATAAAAAGTGCTACATTTATCGAGAATTTCAAGTTTGATTTAAATGTTGCCCCTGAGCCAGAAAAGGAGGAGAGTTCTTGAACACATAATTATCACGGAGTTGGTAATTTTAGTTCTTGAAATTGGAGTTATGTTTGGAGAAGACTTAACTAGTGACTGAATCATTTAATATGATCAATTTTTGTCTTTGTTATGAAGCCATTTGTCGTTAATCATAAGTCATTCATTTCCTTGATTGTTTAGATCAAAAAACTTAAGGTTTTGGAGTTCTTATGAAATTATGTATGCTTTTTTGTTTGTTTCATCTTTAATATTTATGATATTATGAGATGTCTAAATTAGTAAATCAATTGAAGCCTTTTCTAAACTACTGAAAAATGAAAGTGATGGATCAAACAGAACACTCATGCACTCATTAAGGTTTTTTCATGTTTCCAACTCTAGGGAGATTGGTGTATATGCATGTTACACTTGAGCTATCTCTCTATGATATTGTGGAATATTTTCTAATGAGAATATAAAAAATCTGTTAAAGGTTAATAATATTTTATGTTGATTAGAATGTGGAATAAGAATATGTGCATTAGCATGTAGATAGTAACTATTGCAAGACAAAAACATTCTTTCAAAGTAATTAATTAAACAATGTATAATAACATCTAAACTATTAATCACGGAATAACAATCTCTTTATTATTAATTTACCTCGTAATCATTTCATCCATTACAATCTCCAAATAAAAAAAATATCTCTACCATGGTGGACGTTGAGCTTTCAAATGTATGAAACTACCATTGAGCTAAACTGGCAAATTATTAATTTGGACTAAATTTGGCCGGTCAAAATGGATTGAATCAATTAAATGGGTTAGTGTCCAATCCAACCAAAAAAACTATTGGATTGTGATGGGTTGGAAAAAATATATGATAAATAATGGGTCATAACATAACCTGCCCAATTATTACCATTATGTAATTTGTTAGTTTATTCTTTATTTTTTTTAATGAAGCAAAAAGTTTCATTGATAAATCAAGGTCATCTTGTCGTATACAAGAGTTATTATATATTATATATTATTATAAGTGGAAAGTTCCAAAGTAAAAAGTTGAATTACCATTTTGCTTTTTTACTAAATTAAAATTGGATTAATCATTTAATTAAATACAAATATTTTAATTACATAATGGTAGAATTTAAGTCTTTAAGCCCTTTAATAATTAAATTATTATTTTCTTGATAAATAAGTACATTAATATTGTTATTTAATCACAATTCTCAATTGAATTTGAAATGTTATGATAGATAAAAACAATGTATACATCATCATATCATATCATTTATATATTATATTATTATTATTTTATTTTTTATTATCATATCATATTACATAATTATTATTATATTTTTTATTATAAGTGGGAAGGTACTTAGTCTAAAGTTGAATTACGAAAAGGTACTTCAACTTTTTAATTATCATTATCATATTATTATTATTATTATTATTATTATTATTATTATTTTATTATTATTTATCATTAATACTAATTAATTATCTATAAGTGTGAAGCTATTAAAGTTGAATGACTTTTTAACTCTTCAAGAAATCACCATTAAAGTTAAATAACTTTTTAACTCTTCAAAAAATCACCATTAAAGTTGAATGACTTTTTAAATCTTCAAGAAATCACTATAAATAAGTCTCTTACACGTTGTCTTCTAATACAATACTGTACATTTGAATTTGGTTTAGAGAGCATAAAATTCTTATCATATGTTCTTTCAAGCCTTTCTTTACATTTAAATTTTTCATTTTTTGCTATCATTCAAATTATATTCTTAAATTGCTATTTAAGTGTTTGATCTTTCACATGAAAATATACTGCTGAAATTTTGTTAAATGAACTTAGAGAAAAAATATAAAGTGACACCTGAAGTTGTTTTGAATTTTTAAAAAGACACATAAACTATGCAAGTATCCTATTACCCCCCCCCCCTCCCCCCCTAAACAATCCTTAACTGATGTTATTACATCATTTTTTGTCCACCTGGCATGGAGAGTGTATGTACTCTCTTAAAGAGCGTGAACAAACAAAAAAATGAATATAATTTAATTTTTACAAGAATTTTGCTATAAAATATATTTTTTTATTATTTTATTATTTTAACTTTTGCTCCTTATTATTTTTTTTTCTTTCTTCCTTCTTCTTCAAAAATTCATTGTCATCTTATTAACTTATCACTTTCAATGTCACTTTTTACCACAACTCCACCTCTCTTCAATTTTAAAATTATATCTAGATATTTTATAAACTTCGAACAATTTGATAAACCCATTAGATTTCAAGATGATTAGTAGGCATTATTTAGTTTTTTTAATCCAAATTTCAATTAAACTTTTTCCATTTCGGAGAATTCTTATGCTTTCAAAATTATCATTTCTAGTTTTGAATTTATATGGAAATGAGATAAATTAAATGATGATATCTTCAAAATTCTGATCTTTCTTAAAAAAATAATTAGTTTTATTATCAATAACTCAACAAAGTCTAGAAAATAGAATAATTTTAAAAAGTAAAGAATTTGATCGAATAAAAAAAAGAAAAGAGAAAAAAAATGAAGGGTCTGAACTTGATGTGGGGGTGGGATTAGGTGAGGGTGAGAGGTGAGGAAGAATAAAGAAAGAAAGAAAATGGAGGGAGCTTGAAAGTAGGGGTGGAAGATGAATTAAAAATTGAAATAAAATTAAAACTTAAGTAATAAAATTAAAATAAGTCAAAAAATAAGAGAGAGAAAAAACTAAAAATGAAAAAAAATATATTTCAAATTAAATTAACACATGTCACACAATGATTGGTGTGTGAATCTTTTGCGGATCATTGAATAGAACTTTTAGTAGAAATTACGTCAATACAAATGAGGTATGTGGCATGTCTCTCCATCAATTTTGCATGTTTTTGCATGAGTATTTTTTAATAAATTTGATGAACATATGGTTATTATATTTTAAATTAGATTTTAATAACTTAATGCATGTGTATTTTACAAAGTAGAGCCTCCTTGATAGCTTTAGTTTGACAATGACTTATTGAAATTTATTTTCTTCAATCTCCTAGGGTGCGAGGTAAAAAGAATAACTAATATTTCTCCATCAATAACATCGAGCAAAAGAAATTGAGAATATCTCTGAAAAGACATATTCTAACAAAGGTAATTTAATTTAATATGAAGGAGTAATTAAAAGTCAAATATGAACAAAATTAAAATGTATCTTTCTAAATATGAAAATGAAATAACAAACTTAAAGAGAAAAACATATAATAGAAATTAAATTCAAATATAACATTAAGCGGTAAAAGAGATTATTAGTTAATACTTAACAATTTTCACTCCTGACATGTTACTAATTCTTAAAAAAATAAAAAAAAATCACTCCTAACTTCACCAATATTTCCATTTTGTAACTCAAAACTATTATAGATAAAAATTTATTATTATAATAATAAAGCATAAACGTATATATATTATTAAAAGCATGAAAAAAAAAAGTTTGAAAGTTGAATTACGGTTTTACCCCTTCTATAAATTAAATTATTATAAAATTTAAATATTTGACTGTATAAATTTAATTAAATGTTAATGACTTTTAGACTTTTTAAGATTAATTCCTAATTAAATATCTAATTCATTAATATTTATCATCTATAATTTATATGTATATAATTATAATACGTATATAAAGTATCATCCTGTATGATAAATAAAGAAATTTAATAATTTAAAGAGTGCAAATCTACAAAATGGAGACATACATTGATAATGTCCTCTTGATTATTATTAAAGAATGACTCTAGCTTCACAAATTTAAATTTCATTGATGCTTAATTACATGATATGAACTTTAATTGTTCTTTCTACATGGTTTGCTAACTTTATTTTTTTTCTCCATATTCTTCATTTATTTATTTATTATTTTCTAATTACTTATTCAACTTTTATACTCTTAATATTCATAACTCTCATCTTTTCATATTTATAACCTCCAAATACTTAAACTAAAACTTTAAGATATCTTTTGATATTCCTTCTATTCTATCTATATAAATTCAACTTATTTATCTCATTAAACCCCTACCAAAATTATTAGGCTGTTATTTTTATTCTACAGTTAAAGTAGATGAAGAAGACTCTAAATTTGATAGGATATGAAAGGAGTCGATAAGAACTCATAGAGTTATTTACTAATTTTGTACTTATTTTTCATCTATAATACATCTTATTTTTTCGTAAATCTGTTTGTTGTTGTGTGATTTTTCTCTATTAGACTTCTTAATTTAGTTTTCTATGAATGTTTTATTGTCGTAAGTCTTTATTCTTATTTTGTAATTGTTACATTTTATTATTCATTATAATTTACATATATATTTCCATAAAGTTTTACGTATCTATAAAAATTCACATGAAACACACGTGCTCAGCACGTGCTCAGAAACTAGTATAAAAAAAAAACCTACAATAAAAAAAATATAAAGGGTTATTTGATATGGGGTATAAGAATAATGATGAGTAGAGTGTATTAGTAATGTCTCCGTTAGTAATGCTTGTGTTATTTTTTTCTAATACACTCTAACATCTTTCTTGGTCTTTCTAACCAACCTTTATATTTGAAATAAGATAAACAACTAGTCACCTCCGAAAGCATTTCAAAACAATGACTCCTTGACTATGAGATTATATTGTGTAAGCTAACTCTTAGCTTTTGGACGTCCATTCTACATATCAAGATATTTGACCTTTTCTAGCTGTTATTGGTTATCTGAAAAGGGGGTAAACAAAATGGAACAAAAGAAACAGGGGTACCACATTGTGCAGGTGACAACACAAAAGGTGAGGGCTCAACCATAATATAGCAGATAGACAATGAACTTCAACTTCAAAAACATTATGCCTTGCACCAGTAAACTTATGTCAAAACTAACATGATCAATTGACGGTCATCCACACCGATATTCCTTGTGGCTATTCCAGGGGCAAGGGGAGTCTTTCATATTGACATATTTCACATAAAGGGATAAAACTTCAATTATAAAAGATGAAGTTCATTGCAAGAAAAAGTCATTTATTAATCAATCAAAAGCGCAAATATAATGTCATGTTATGTAAAATTACATCTTTTCCAGGCTGATATGGACATGCAAAAATATCCATGCCTGAGTATCCCAGATTCACTATGTTCTCCGGATACCTGAATAAGTAGTATTTTATTAATAACCCATGGAATAAATAATGTCAACAATAAGTGAAAACTTCAAAACTAATTTAGCTTAGAAAACAGAAGGGGACTGGGCTTCCTGAACGAGCACAAAGAGAATAGCCGAAAAGATAATCAAGGTACTCGATATTGATGATGGTACAATTGACATATAACCACTACAGAACTTCTATTTGCTTTTCTGATGGTTCTAGGTCACCGTCATCATAGAACTCATTAAACTTATACTAGGCATTTTACATATCCTCCAAGGTCTTACACCTTCTCACTTAGCACTTCTCTGAGGTTGATAAAAAAAGTAGCAAAGTATAATCAGATGCCCACCTTCAAAATAAGTGAAATATACAAAATGAACAAATAGAAGCTCCCTCAGTGCTGTAGATGCTTGATCAGCGTTCAAACTGGAGATCCCATCAAAGTCGCTTGTACGAAGTTGTGACACCTCCCCAAATCGTCCATAATTATGACAAGTATAATGATAAACATCTGCTGAGCCAACCACATCTAAACTTCCATTTAAATCGTGGCAAAAAATAACTTCCAATTTATTTTGAAGATTGTTTCCAGTTTTTCCACCAGTTAAATTGCTCATTTTAGATCCTTCTGAAACCTCATTGCCTTCAAAATTAATAACACATTTTTGCAGTGATATCATATCTCCACAAGGATCACAACCACATGTGCAAAATATCAAATACTAATTAGTAGCATGAAGTTTAGCCAAAAACTTCTGATTTTACAGACTGCAAAGACCAAAGCACTCATCTTTCATGTATTACACTTTAGTGTATCATTCCCTATACACTAATGTAATACTACAAAGTGTTCTATAAATATCACCGTTACCGTTCTTAAAATAAGTGTTTATTACGTTTGTATTTAAGTCCACACCCTCGGGTGTCCTTGGAATGTACTTTCTCAAATTCGACTTATTTCTTTTTCGGCTCCTATTTTGTGTAAACTCAATTACTAAATTAGCAAAGTTCGTATTAACTACTTAAACAAAAAACAACTCCCCTAAAATATGTAATTCATGAATAACAATTCTTGTTTACATCTCTACTCTATTAAAATAGGGCAAAATGTCGTGCTGACTCAAAAAATAAAAAATTAAAATCAGTTTTAAAAGAATTTTTAGAATAAACGAATTTTAAAGGAGTCGCCACCTACTTTTAGGAAAAACAAGAAAACCAATTAAAGTGATCTACGAAACCATTAGATTCTAGATAAGGGTTTCGGTTAATTCGAAGGGAAGGCATTAGACATCTTTCGAAATCCATAAATGTGGGTCCCGATTGAATTCTTTTTTTTTTTCAAATTGAGGAGGAGACAAAGTAGTATACAAGTATAACAAACAGACATTATAAACAAGTACTCCCTCGGTTTCAAAAAGAACGACCTCCTTTTCTTTTTAGTCTGTTTAAAAAAGAATGACCTCTTTCTTTTTTTGGTAACATTTTAAAATCAGTTTTTCACGTGGCATGTTTAAGGCCACAAGATCAAAGTACAATTTTGTACATTTAACCCAACTTTAATTTAAGACCACAAGATACACAAGTCTTCTTTATACTCTTAACTCCGTGTCAAGTCAAACCAGATCATTCTTTGTAGAACGGATAGAGTAATAAAATAAAATAATAATATATGACACGGCCTAAAATTTATCTAACATCAAAATTATATATAATAATAAATAAACAATATGATTTGAACTTTATTCAAATAGCTCCAATGGAAAGCATCTCCGTGCACCTGTAAACATATTTAGTAAAAATGTTAGTACTAAATAAATATGAATAAGAATAAATGAAATAAAAAATAACTTAAAATAAAATTTCGTCTTATATACCTAGGAGGCCTTGGAAATCGACGACAATTTCTTTATCGACCAATTTTGACAAACAAGAATGTATAAAATTAAACTAAATTTCTGTCTTTTAAAAAGGGGAGACCTCGAAAACCGACGTAGAAATTTTTTCATTGGCATAGAAAAACATAAACTTTAACTTAAATTTCCGTCTTTTAATGTGGGAAGACCTCCAAAACCGATGAAGAGATTTTTTCATTGGTCAACTGAATTTAGCCTCTATTACATATTAAATAAAAATAAATAAAATAAATAAATAAAAATTACTTCTAAAATTAACACAAGAGTAACGAGCAACAATAATAGCATGAAAACTAAAAACTAAAATAATCAAAATATCACTCCAATATGATAACAACAACAAACCCAACAAAAGATATATATAAATCATCTATAAATTATTAACATAATAAAATAACAATAATCAAAATCACGACAACAAATAAAGATTTAGCAAAAGAGATGTATAAAGTTATAAAAATTAATAATTAGCAACATAAAATTCAATAAAAGATATATGCAATTAACAAAGCTAAAAATAATAATAGAAACAGTAGAAAGCAAAACATGTTACGCATTATTGGAACATTAAAATCATAATAAACAATCCAACAAATCCAATATATTCTCTTAGCAGCAATGACTAAAGTTTAGAAGAAGAACAATAAAACAAATATCAAACAATATATGAAACAAAATAGTAGAAAGATAAATAATCAGGCTGGTAAAAATAAACGGAAAATAACAGTTCAAGAGCCTAAACAACGCGATCATGACGGAAAGGAGAGTGTTCACCAGAAAATCGTTAGTAACTAAAAATCACGAAATAACAATAGGGATGGCCGGAGTTTAAACCCCTCCGGCCAGATCTTAAAAGAAATACGACGTGAAAGAGATTACCAAAGTTGGAGAAGAAGAGGCGAGTCTGGTTGCTTAATGACGAGCTCATCGGAGCTCAGAGCTCGTAGTATCACTGGAGCTTTATAGCTTTGTATTGAGACACCTGAAAATAGAAGAAAACCGTGAAAGAGGAAGAGAGAAAGGAAAAATGTTGTTATTGTTGGAATGTTGGGTATTTTGGCGGTTGGAACTGGTCTGCCGGAGAAGCTGTTTGGATAAGGTTCGTGCCGGAGTTGTTGGTTTTGTTCGGAACTCCGGTGGTGCAGGTCCAAAATGAAGTTTAAGTGGTTGTTTTGGGTTGTTGTTCGCTGGGAGATAAGAAGGAAAATAGAGAGGTTTTGGGTGGTGTTATACTGGTGGTTTTTGGTGGAGTTTTGGATTGGTGTTTCGCCGGACAAAGAGAACGGAGACTGTGATGGTTTAATGGTGGTTTGGAGGTTGGGTTTTGAGTTGTTTCAAGTGGGTTTTTCGGTTGTTTGGTGGAGACCAGAAGAAAAAATAATGGGGGCCGTTTCCGGTGACTATTTCACCGGAAAAAGAAGAAAACGAAGAGGGTCTTGGAGTTGTTTTATTGTTGGGTTGATGGTGTTGTTTGAGAGGAAATGCCTGAGGGTGGTTTACCGGAGTGGCGTTTGGTCGGAGAAGAAAGGGAAAATGGGGTTTTGGTTTGGTAGTCTAGAGCTGATTTCTGTTCGGTTATTTGTGGTTTTGGGTGGCTTGGTTGCCGGAAAAAGAAGTGAGAAAGATGAAGTTCGACCAGTGGGGTTTTTCTGGTGGTGACTGGCTGGAGCTCCGGCGAATTTATCGTCGGTGAAGGAGGATGAACAGTAAAAAAGAACAAAGTATGAAATCTAAAAATTGAACCCCAAATTCTAAAATTTAATCCACCACCACCTTAATTGTTGACCGAATAAAATTTAAATAGAAAAAATGTTCATGTAATGGGCTCAAATTTTGTGGGCTTGACATTGTGGCCCAAAATTATCGATCCACTGTGTATGCATATTTTATCAGTATTTAAATGAATTTCTAGATTGTGCAAGATATCAACATAAATATCAATAAATGTAACAAATAAAATGAATATTAAAATAATATAATGAACGTAACTAATGACATGTAAAAATGCAATTTAAAAAATTAGTAATAAGAAATCGTAAATTTTTATAAATAAATATAGTTATCCATAAACTTATTTAAAATTATAACAAAAATTATTTTGAACTATTAAATAAATAAAACCTAAAAGTCATGAATTTTGAAAATGTTAGGCCAAAATTGCGTGTCAACAATTCGTATAAATGAATGATTTAATAATAAAAACAAAGATTGACCAAATTAGAAGATTCGGTCTTTGGTAAGGTATTCTCCTATTTCAAGAACACCAACTACAAAATCAGTGTTAATTATAAGCTGACGAGCTCTCCTCTTCTGGCTCAAACACAATAATGAAATCAAATTTGAGATGCTCGACCAAAATAGCACCTCCTTATTTCTTCTTTATCATTCTCCACCTACAACTTAATGGCCAACTTCTACTCCTCCATATATTTATCATGATGTATTTATGAGCCAGGGTGTATAATCTTGTACATTAGTATTCATTTTTCTAATTAAATTTTTGTGCCTCAAAGCCATATTATTTGCCCTAAGCATAATCATGTTGGCGATCCTCTACTTGCACTTTGAAAAATTTATCAATTATATCTTCTATACTTGTGGAAAACCATGTGTTATCCACAAGTATAGAAGAAATAATTGATAATTTTTTAAAAAAGAAACTAGAGAATCGTCAACGTGATTGTGTTGAGGGCAAATAAAATTGCTTTGAGACATTGGAAGATCTCCATAAGAATTTAGAAGCATGGAACGAGAATGAAAACAAACTAATACTAATTTATAAGGTTATGCACCCCCACTCAGAAATACCTCCAAATAAACACATGGAGGAGAAAAAGCTGGCAATAAAGTTGCGGGTAGGGAAAGTTCTAGAAGAAACAAAAAGTTCTACTTTGATCGAGCATTTCAAGTTTGATTTAATTGTTGACCCTGAATATGTGCATTACTTAAAATCTTGATAAGGAGACATTCAGAGTTACACTATAAGGAGAATTTTGTCTAGTATTTGGTAATATTCGCTCTTAAAATATGATAAGTTGTGACCTAGATTTGACATCAAATATCCTACTACTAGAGTCTTGGTCACCTTAAGAAGCTTAATTTACCTGACAAGTATAAACACGGTGAGAACTGAACAATCATGTATTATTAAATGGTATTCTTAACTAGATACTTCATGTTATTTTCAATTCTTCTGCAAAAATGTTTCCCTAACCACTCTTTGTATTAATGATGATGTCGATGTTAAAATGGCAATAATTAATGATAAAGAGGTTGGAGTTTTTAGTAATGACACAATGAAGTATGCAAACATAGTTGATACAAGTATATTTCAAATGAGCAAAGCAGTAGTAAACTTTAATGGTGACCAAGAGCATCATTAGGAGAATATTCGTAATGAGCAAGCTATCATTAGCATTCCTAACCAAGTAGATGCTATTCAATTGCTATTCCCTCTAAAGGTTATGCATGATATTTTCACTCATAACTTTTGAACACGATTATTTGTAGCACAGAGGAGGCTCAAGCAATAGGGGTTCCGGAAAATGATTGTTTTGAAGAAAATCTAGATAATCTGCCTATTGAGGCAGATATGTCTCCAAGATTGATTAAATCTGCCAAAACAGGGAAGAAGCAAGGAAATGGAGATCTACATCATCCCATCAGGAAGAAGCCGAGGAGAAATAAATCAGTTAATAAATTATGAAAGCTCTAATTTGGAACCATTTTTTATGTAAAGTCCCAACAAGCTTTCCATAGAGTGCAAATGCTGCATAAATTTCATAAATTTTCTTTTTTTTTGGCTTGGTGGAACCATTTCAACATGTCAAATATATCAACAAATATAGAAGAAGATTAAAGATGCCACTAGTAAAGCAAATTGCAATGGAAATATTTGGTGTTACATTAATTCAGAATTTGATGTTACCGTGGTGATTGATACTGCGAAACAATTGACATTGTGTTTAACAAAACAACAACAGTCTAATAGCCTTCATGTCACTTTAGTCTATTCTAAATGTAATGTTGAGGATAGACAAATACTATGGGAGGATACATATTATATGACAACAACTATTGATAGTGCATGGTTAATTGGTGGAGACTTTAATGTAGTCTTGAATGATAATGAAAAGATTGGGGGGCTGCCTGTTCAAGATATTGATTATGAAGACTTTAAGACATGTATTTAGAGTTGTGATTTATCAGAATTTCAATTCAAAGGAAGCCCTTTCACCTCATGGAGTGGAAGAATCGGAAATGATTGTATTTTTGAAAGATTGGATAAGATTCTCTCTCATCAGCACTGGTTTAATTTGATAAAAATTGAACATCTTACAAGAATGGGATTAGATCCTGCTCCAATGTTATTGACCATGGAAGAGGCCATGATACATATAGGAAACCTTTAAGGTTTATTAGGTTCTGGATTGACCATTACCAATTTATTAGGGTAGTTAGACAGAATTGGTGTATAGATGTGTCCCAAAATCCATTTTTTGTTTTTAAAGAAAACATTAAAAAGGTCAAATATGCTTTGACCAAATTTGCAAGGAAGTTTATGGTGATATTTTTCAGCAGTTACTAATAAGGGAATTTATTGTCAAAATTAAAGAAAAACTATTTGAGGACAGAGAAGTACTTACATTGTGAGGAGGTTTTTGGCAACAAAAAGCTGGGTATGACTCATTTTGATAATGGGGATAGTAATACAACATTTTTTCAAAGCATTGTTAATGGTAGAAGGAACAAAACTACAACTAAATAGAATTCAAAATAGACAAGGGGAGTGGTTGGTGGAACAAAGTGAGATAGATGCTGAAGCTCTTCAATTCTCGAGGATCAGTTTCACCAAGATAGAGATGCTACATCCTTTTCGTTGTTGAGACATATTCCTACTATTGTTATAGAAGAGGAAAATATTTGTTTGTGTAAAGATCCAGATATGGAGGAAGTAAAGAGAGTTATTTTCAATTTGAATGGAGATAGTGTTGGAGGTCCTGATGACTTAAATAGTAATTTTTATAAATGTTGTTGGGAGATTGTAGGACAAGATATTTTCAGAATAGTTCAAGAATTCATTGTTGGTAATACTCTCCCTAAGTCTATTTCCCAATAAAGACCGAGTTAACACCTTTGCATACTTGAGGCCAATAAGTTTGAGTAATTTTACCAATAAAAATTCTATCTAGTGTTGTTCATGAGAGATCAGAAGGTATGTTACCTAAACTCATCTCTGCAAATCAATGTGGCTTTGTGAAAGGTGAAAGCATTATTGAACATGTCCTTCTAACAAGCAAGATTGTCTCAGACAGCAGGAAAAAGGGTAAGCCTTCTAATGTTGTAAATAAGCTTGATATGGCAAAGGCTTAAGATAGAGGATATAGATTCTTTATGACGAAAGTGTTAAGGAAGATGGGTTTTTCTGAATTAGAGGTGGATTTAATATGGAGTTTGCTTGCAAACAATTGGTATTCAGTTCTTATAATGGGCAGTCACATGGGTTCTTTCACTCTACTAGAGGGGTGAAATAAGGTGATCCACTATCCCCTGCCCTATTTATTCTATTTGTTGAAGTTTTATCTAGGTATTTAAACTATTTATTTGAGGATGATTTATTTCGGGGGTATGGGATGTCAAACTGGAGTACCAATATAAACCATCTTGCTTATGCAGATGATACTATTATTTTCATCTACTAATATATACTCACTTGTAAAGATCATGTAAATTTTAACGAAGTATGAAATTCAATCAGAACAGAATATTAACAAGGATAAAAGTGCCTTTTATATGCAGCAACTGCTGACATATTACTTGTTGAGGAGTGTACAGGTTTCAATAGAGATAAATTTCTACTCAAGTATTTGGGGTGTCCTATATCACATACCAGGAAGAAGAAGGAGCATTACTCTGGTCTTATTACAAGCGTCAAACCTAAACTACAAGCCTAGAAAGGAAATATATATGTTATCCTATGGAGGTAATGAAGTTCTAATCAATAGTGTTTTGAAATGTGTTCCCATTCATGTCTTGTCTGCTATTGTGCCCCCTATATGTGTCCTCAAAGAAGTCCATAAAGTATTTGCTAAATTCTTTTGGAGTAATAAAGTATTAGGAAAGAGCAAGCACTGGGCTGCTTGAAATGAAGTTTACTTGCCAAAACAAGAGGGTGGTCTTGGTTTTAGGTCTTGTGTTGTCTGAAGCTTTATATGCTAAACTTCTAGTGGAGGTTCAGAAATCAAAACACTTTATGGGACAATATCATGTGGAATAACTAATGTAAGAAACAAATCCCTAGTTTGGTACAATGGCGAGGAGGATCTCAAATATGTTGATGAACATGAATATCTTTGAACAACTTATTTTGTTGGAACCTAGAGGTGTCACATCTTCAATATTATTTGATAACTGGATAGGGTTAGGTCCTCTATTTTCACAACCAAGAGAATTGGAAACCTGGAACAATTTGACAAATATTAACACCTATATGCATGAAGATGGTTGGGATTATGACAAATGCAAATGCAAATGCAGTTGCCTCAACATGTAGTTCATCATGTCAAAAATTCCATCGTTAGATTAGACAGATAGATATCAGTGATTAACCATGATGGAAAAGGACAAGTTCTTGACAATTTTTAGACAAAAGTTCTTTGAATACTATAAGAAAGCGAGAGGAGGAAACTGATTTTTATAAGAAGATATGGGTACAAAGAATCCCTTTTAAGATTTTTTGTTAGCTTGGAAGGTGTGGGAAAAAAATTCCAGTTGCTACTTTAATGGCACAATGGAATCGTAACATTTCTCATTTATCTGGTTGGTGCGAGGTTCTAGTTGATGAGACTGTGGATCACTTATTTCTAAAAGGAAAAGTGGGAGATTCTGTGTTGAGATATTTTGCTGGTGCAACAGGTCTTTTGGGACAATCGGTTCAGGTGAAACAAGTTTTCTTGAAATGGTTCTGAATCTAATAATAGAGTTATTTAAGATATTTCCAACAATATAAATAATTCATTAAGTTGGAATTTAAATATCCCAATATTCCAAATAATTGGCCTTAGAGGTTGCTCTGCTGGATAGTTTCAGGCCTAGTTTTACATCAAGGGTGGTAAGGTGGAGTCCACCTCCTTTGGGATAGTTGAAATGTAACACAGATAGGGCATCAATAGTTAGCACTATTGCATTTTCTTTTAGGGATTCTTCTGGTGATTTGGTGGGAGAAAAGGGGCTTAGGATCCTGACACAACAACATAGTAACTGAGGCTATGGGTTTGAAGGAAGGACTTAAATATTGTTTGGAGAATGGTTTTTCCCCAATTATAATGGAATCTGATTCTTTATCATTGATTAATATGTTGAATGGAGATTGGATTATTCCTTGGAGTGTGGCTTTGGAAGTCAATTCTATTAACAAAATGAGGGCTTTGATGACAACAAACGTACAACACACTTTAAGGGGGAGAAATACTCTTGCGGATTATTTCACTAACCTAGCTTTAAATTTGAAGCTACTTTGGAATGTAAACAGTTTCAAGATATACTAGTTGTAGGTAGTAAAATCATCAATACAGATAAACATTGCATTCCTCATCTTAGGATAAGACAATCTTGTTAAGCATGTTTTAGCTCACTCTGTACCTCTGAAGCTTCAGTGGTCTTTAATAAATTTATCTAGTAGTTGTTTATGTACTCTTCACCTTGTCTAAATTAGATTCTATTGGTTATGTATCATACACCTGGTGATAGCTTTGAGGTGTCTATTATGATAAAAAACAATAGGAGGAGTGAATTTGTATTTTCTTTTCTGCTAGATAGTTTATTGACCAATTCACCTATGGGTTTAGTTGGACATTCCGACTCCAAATTGTGCTGAGCATATATGAGTATGCTTTTTGTGCTAGACAGTTTTTGGCTCATATTAAATCTCGTACATTAGTATCTTTCCTTATTGATCCAAATCTTGATGGTGGTATTGATCCTATGTGGGGTTCAATCCATCTGATGTGGATTGAAGGGGAGGGATTACTTATATTAGCTTGGTTGACCGAGCCCCATTTTTCTAAATGTAGAAAGAACAAATTGATAATTATTAGATAAGAAGTCCGTAAAAAAGTTTGTCTGATTTACTTACCTCTAGGAATCAACTTTGTATATGCATTAGCTCATTTTCTCATCAAGGAGAGGCTGTTGCACAGAGAATTAGGTTTACACAAAGTTATAGTAGAAGAGGTTTATGCTTGAGCTTACCAGAATGGATCCGCTTCCCTAAGATTATCGTCAATGAACTCTTGAACTATGACTCAAAGATGATAAAGAGGCTTAGATCGACCTACTCTAAAAAGCATCAAGCCTCAGATTTTTTTCTAGACTTGATTTATTGTTAGTTTCTTTATTAAGTTTAGGTTATTTTGACTTTACTGATTTGATGGTCCGGATCTCAGTTGGGCATGTTTATTTTGTTGGCTCCTTTTATATTAATACAAAATGGGCTTGCAACACTCCGTATACAAAAACAAAACTTAATGTAAATTTCCATAAGTTGGAGATGCAACCCACGGCCCGGGCTTGTGGTCCGTGGTTGGCATCTGCATACATCCCAAAAAATTCAGTCAAAAACCATTCGAAGGCATGACCCACATACTACATGACGGATCGTCGATCAGTCCGTAGGTCAAGGCCTTAAGAACCTATTTTCTAAAGTCGATCGATGGACTGACATGACGGATCATAGATCCACCAAAATTTAATTGTCTTCTCAGTATACTTTGTCAAATGAGATGCAATAGATGAAAAACCTTCTACAAATCTCCTATATAGTAGCTAGCCAAAACCAACAAACTCCTAATATCAGTTGGAGATGTGGGTCTAGGCCAATTTTGTACTGCCTAAATTTTCTGGGTATCCACTCTAATACCATTACTGGAAACTATGTGACCCAAGAATTCCATAGACTCAAGCTAAAACTCACACTTAGAGAACTTGCAATATAACTCTCTATTCTACAATGTCTGGAGGACTATCCTAAGGTGACTAGCATGCTCTTCTTCATTCCTTGAATATATAAGTATGTCATCAATTAAGAGGATAACAAACATATCTAAATAAGGTTATAAGACTCTATTCATACGATCCATGAATGTTGTAGGCGCGTTGATCAACCTGAAGGATACCAAAAATTCATAATGCCCATATCTGGTTCTAAAAGATGTCTTTGGAATATAACATTCCCTAACTTTCCATTGATGGTAGCTTGATCTGACATAAATTTTCAAGAAGCAAGAAGAACCCTGAAGCTGGTTGAAAAAATCATCAATTCTGGGAAGAGGATATTTATTCTTGATGATAACCTTGTTCAGTTTGCGGTAATCTATACACAACCTAAGAGAACCATCTTGTTTTCTCACAAACAAGACCTTAGCGCCCCAAGGTGAGACACTTGGTCGAATGAAACCCTTATCTAACAGATATTTCAACTCTTTCAACTCTGCCGGTGCCATTTTATATAGAGGGATAGAGATAGGATGAGTATCTGGAAGAAGATCTATACCGAAGTCTATCTCTCTCTTAGGAGGGACTCCGGGAAGATCATCTGGAAAGAATTCTGGAAACTCTTTTACTACTGGAATTGTTTGAATAGGAGGTATCTTAACACTAGGGTCATTAACTCGGACTAAGTGATAGACACACCCCTAAGAGTCTAACTTCCTCGCCTTAAGGTACGAAACGAAACGGCCCTTAGGCAATGATGAACTGTTGTTCCACTCTAAGACTGACTCTTGGTAACTGAAACTTGACTACTCGAGTTTTACAATCAACTGAGGCATAACATGCATGAAACCAATCCATACCAAGAATGACATCAAAGTATACCATATCTAACTCAATTAAATCAACCATGGAACTCTTTTGATTGACGGAAATGAGACAATCATGATAGACTGTCTATGCTAGAATGGGCTCACCAACAGGTGTAGAACTATGAATGGTTCACTAAGTTGCTCAGGAATAATATTAAAGTTCATGGAAACATATGGAGTTAAAAAAGATAAACTTTCTCGTGGGTGTAGTAATGCATAAGCAGTAAAGTCAAAATAACTTGAATCATACCAGTAACATCATCTGGCGAATTCTCATGCTCTTGGAAATTGTTAATAGCATAGAAGTAGTTTGTTCCCCCAGTACCGAAAGTAGCTCCTCTAGGTGCAGCCCTATCTTGTGGAGCAACTTATGAAGACTGGGCCCTATTTCCCCCATTAGAACTTCCCTGCTTATTCTTTGGTCACTTTCTCATGAAATGCCTGGTCTGGCTGAACTTGAAACAACCAGTGGAGCCCTCGCGACAAACACCGGAATGGTTTCTACCACACTTGGCGTAGGTGTAAGACCTCCAAAATGAATTAAGGTGTCTAGAGTCTCACATGTGCCTTATAACATTGTTAACATGTTAATGAAGTGTTTGAAAGCATGTATGATTGATTTAAAGTCATTTGGAGGTCAAACGTCCAAGAACGTCCGATAACGTTTGAAAGTTAGCCTTGAGACGTACATGTGTGTCTTGGTATGTCTTGACATGTTTTATGTGTTTGTTTTGGTTGAAACTGATATGGAAGGTCCGTAACATGTTAATGAATATATTTACGTTGGAAACGTCCGGGTACGACTCCCCAAGGGCCCCGCAAAAGGCCCTCAAGGAGGACCCAAAGTCTGCCTAGACACTGCCTTGGCAGTGTCTACCTACGTCTACAAACGACGGCCATTATTCTCACCTACGCCCCTTCTATGGGAGGCGTAGATCAACACTTAGATTGGTGAGACTCATGTCTCAAAGGAGGATCTTCAATCACCAACGACGGAGCAGCAAGACGCCCCATCGACTGCTGTCCGTTGATGGTGCCTGCAATCTGCTGCAAGTATTATTTCATTAAAGGGGTGAACGGAAAATTCACCCCACGTCCCTAAATTACTATAGGCAGTTTATTTAAGTGTTTTTAGGTATACTAAGTTAGTTAAAAGGATCAAAACGCCAAACCCAACTCATATTTCAAAATTAGACTTCCCTCTCCCAAAGAAACCTCTCTAGAAACTTCCATTGGAGCTGAAACTCAAGAACAACTTAGAGATTGGATTCCCATGGATTCTTCAAGAAGATTTCGTTGCTTTCTCCTACAATGAGGTTTTATGATCCTTCATCCTTAGTCAACCTTTCTTCTAAGGAGTCCCTTACAATGTTTTCAATGAAAGTTCATGATCAAACCTCCAATCTTCCAATCTAGCCATGAGTTCTTTCTCAAAATGTTTTCAAAAGCTTTCTTATGATGAATTGATGTTAATATACTAATTTTAAAGTGAATTTCAATCCAATTGAATGATGAACCCATGTTCCCTCCAATTCTCAAATTTAGCCTATGTTATGGGCATTGTGATCTTGATTATGTGTTAATTGATTGTGATTCTATTATGTTGAATTAGCTATTACTAATATTTTATAATCAAATTGATGGTGAATTGTTGATGAGTGATCCATGTGGATCAAGTTTTGTAGATTTGAATGAGATTGACCTATGTTCTTCTATCTCGTATTGATTGTTAATATAGAGCACTTGGTATGATCTCGATTCTAGAGCAATTGAAGTATGATTTCATTTAGGTTATGATATCTTTAGCTACTGCCCTATATTGTATTATTGATGAATTATGATTATTGGTCAGTGATGATCAAAGCAAGGGAGATTTGGTGAGATTGATCTATGCTCTTCTATCCTCTATAGATAATATTAGGATAGATGAAGCATGATTTCATTTATGTTAGTATACATTTAGCTACTGCCCGATAATTGAGTTGTTAATGAAAGATAAGTATTGATCAATTGTGATCAAAGGTTGATGAATTGGTAAGATCACCTACTTTCTCTACATTTCTTATAGAATTGCTAGATGACTTGGCCTTGTATGGTATTGTGTTGTATGATCCACTTATGGTGGCGGTGTTTACTTTATTGTCAATATATATGTTATGTGATCATGGCCTTGAAGGCAATTGTACTTTGAATGAGAGGTGGTAATGATCACCTAATATGAAGATTATGCCTAGTATTCCATTTTATTTATGATTTAGGTTCTGTGGCTATTGTTATAAGCATGTGAATGACTATGTTAGGATTAGGTTTAGGTGCTGCCAGTGATGAGTTATTATGGTTAATGACCCCTTACCTATACCTATAGGAAGGTGTGATTAGCTAATGTTAGGAGTCTTGAATGTAAAAGTTGAAGTTGTCTTGTCTCTTATGCTATTATGTGTTGTGTGGTCCATGCATGAATGTGCATTTTGGTCTTAAGAGAGGGGATGCCTCAATGTGTTATTGATAGCCATTGTATGATCATGTTGACCAATGTACACACACTTACACCTCATGCATGCTTACAAGTAGTATAAGCTCATGGTGTCTAATGAAACGGTATTCTCATATGCACTAATGTCTACTACTATGCATGTAGAGTATATGTCAATGAAGTATGTTATGTATTCCTTAACTAGGATGACTTGATAGGTGTACTAGTATGGACAAGGGTATGTGATCTTGTCTATGCATTGCACATGTGTGCCTTGATAGGATAGTTCCTAGGTTTGTGATCTATGTACATGAATATGAAAGCATGAGCATGTTATGAATATGACTTGTATGCTGTGATGTCAAGTTTATGGTGTGATAAAGTATGAATATTTATAGTGTCTAAATGTGTTTATATGAAAGGATTGATCATATAGTTACACCTATACACTTATGCATGCATGAAGTGAACTATGAACATGTGTGATCTAAAGGTGTTTATGTGAAAGGTTTGCTCACATATATGTACACACACATAAAACATGTCCATTATGCATGTATGATGGCCTAGTCAATAGAGGGGCCATGAAAGGCGTTCTCAAGCGTACCCTAAAGTATATTGTAATTGAATATGCTATGTCCATGTGAAATGTCTTCTCACATGAATTAGGTTGATGAACTCTCATCTATGACCTATAAGCTAAGCATATGGGGAGTCAATCTCCTAAGGCCTAATTTTATTAAGTAATAATAATAAGAGCTTTTCAATAATGGGAACTTAGCTTAGAACCGAGTGAACTTGAAGTTGAGGGGTGTCCCTTCCCAATGTGTGAAGGTAGGTTCACCATAATTCTCACGGGGTGGATAACTACAATGCCTCATTTGGCATAAATAGGATTTCCATATATGCCTCCTAGTTCCATAAACTATGCTTGACCCATAGGATCTAGCAAGTGATATCACCTAATATGCTAGCATGATGTTAATGTTCTACTTTGACAAGGTGGAGCACCTTCCATTGGTGTAAGACTCTAAAACACCAAATTCCATGTTCAGCACTCATGGTCTTAGTGTCGGTTAAAGCTATAGTTTTCCTAAATTAAAATGGACAATGGAAGTAAAGTAAGGACCCTAACTAGGATAACCTAAGAGAAGTTGCTTAGTGTAGGTGAGGGTATGAGACTTTACCTATGCATTGCACAAGTGGCTCTTGAAAGGAGTTCTAATGTATATGATTATGTTTATGTTCTTTATGCATGACATTATAGTGTATTCTACTTGTTGTGATGAAATGCATGCTATGAGTCTATAAGATGTGGTCTCACTGTGTATGCATAATGTTTGTCTTGTTGACTATATGATGGGGTCTTATTTGATATGCATGTGGTTGCCTATACTTGTCATGTGTGATGTATGAAGTACATGTTAAGGCGTGTAGTCTCGTTATGAGTTTACCAAGTAATTGCGAGCTTATGAGACTTCACATGTACATTGCACTAGTAGGCTTGGAAGGAGATTATGAGTAGGGTTTTATGATGTTTTATGAAGTGAAGTCCAAGTATGTATTGTTGCCTATTGCCTAGAATGATGTCATTTATATTGTTGACTTACATGATGTCTTGGATTAAGTCTTATATGAGGTTTATGCAATATGTTGAGTTGTATGTGATGTTGTGCTATATTGATATGCTATGCCTCTATGTATATGTATTTTTGTTAGTAAGTAATGAGGGTGCATGTATGATTACCTTGTGGTCTTAAAGTGATGCTTGAGTGTGGATAGTGTAATGGAACACTATCTATATATTGAAACAAGCATCACTAGAGAGTTACTTGGTGAAGTAAAGGAGTTAAAGAAAAAAGGAACTCACTGTAAAAAGAAAAAGAGATCACTGTAAACTAGAGGAGAGCTTAATGTAAAGGGGGAGGTGGTTACTGTAAGTGATGCAAAATGTGCCTAAATTACAATGTGTGATTTTATGTGATATTATGACTAGTATATATGCCTAAATGAAGTATGTGAGTTGTATTATGTTTATGTTATCAATGTTTATGAAGTTTTCACAAAAAGGCATGATGCATGGTTTCAAAGCAAAATATCCCCTTTTAAATGCATGTTTTTACATGGTTGTCATACTTAGTGCATTCTTGTACAAACATCATCCATCTTTATATTTTTACACAAAGTGTAGGCTATTAATGCTTAAAGGTTGTCTCTAAGTTTAATAGCTTGATATGTGTTTTACAAGCTCAAGCAACAGAATCCTTAAGTTCAAGGATTTCCTATGTCATTGGTTTAAGTCAAGTCATGTAATAGTTTAGTTATGAATAATGTTATAAGGGTTGTGTCCCTAATGTACTCTAATGATGTTGAGTCTAAGATGGAAAAGAAACTTAGAGTCTTTAAATATGTATAATGATATTTTATATATAATGGAAGTGACTGTCACGACCCGGATTCTTGAATCCGAATCGCCACCGGCGTCATTAACGTCTCAGAGGTCGCAGATTAGCCTCATCTTGCATTCATCACATTCATCTAGTTAAATTTACAGAAAGTTTAAAACCTTTTATATGTATGAAGTTTACTTAGACTTCATATAGTCATTACATATTTGCATCATATACTAAGCTAAACATAAGAGAACAACCATCTATCATAAAGAATCAATTCGAAACTGAAGAGGAATATATCATAAATAGTTTTCCAAACACGGCCTTATTAAAAAGCTTCGAAATAAAAGTACGAAAGAAACGCTAGGGACAACATACACTAGCTATGTCTAAAACTAAGGATAGACTAAAATTGTAGCATCCTCAAAATCAAGAGGACCTACCAAATGGTTTGGAGAAACGCTAAAGTCCAAACATCTGCAAGTGTTGTCAATCTGTCCTCTGACCTGCACTTATAAAAATAGTAAATAGTAGGGGGTTAGTACACAACTTGTACTAAGTATGGGTGTATGCAGACATACACATAAAGCTACGCATGATCAATGAAAGCTCTTCCTAAGCAACATGCCATTTCTGGAAAGTCTAGTCATTAGACTTTCCTAATTCGTTAGTTGTGAATTGTGGTATGAATATGATGTATTTTAATGCATTCAAAGCACACAACTCATTTTTATATGATTACAAGACATTAGTATCATCAACATAATTTTAGAACAACTCGAGCGAAGATTGGAAATTTTGATCCCCCAAACCCGAGAGCTCTTTCTTTGGGACTTAGTTTATTTTTTAGTATTTTTCTTCTTCTTGTTGTGTAGTTCAATAATTCCTTTGATCCTATGTTTTACTTACAAGTGCAATGATTCATTGTAATTCCATACCCACAATGAATCGATATAAGTAATCCAAGGACTAAGAAATGATTTTCCTACCTTATAGTGAGTCATTCTTTACACTATATATTCATTACATTTCATTAGCAATCTCTATTGGTCATGCCATTTAGTTCATTACTTTCATGTTAGGGAAGTTATGGGGTATTTAGTTAACGTTATTTTCAACTTCCCTTTATTGGCATCATATAAGAAGTCATTACAAGTCAATCTTATTTGGCTTTACCCATTATTTGCTAAAACTTCATGAGTGTGACATTGGCAATTGACATTCTTAAGCTCTTCTTCATTGCTCACTTTGAACATACGTTCCATCATCATCATCATTCTCACTTTCATAGAGACATCATAGGGAATAAGATCATGCGAGCTAACATGAAATCCAGTGTCTGCCCCACATCGAAAAGGAGTGATTCACCGATTAAAATAAATCTAGATCATGTGATTTACTCATGAAATCCAGTGTCTGCCCCACACATGGAAAGGGGTGATCCCCGGCTAAGGCGAATCCATCTCAAGTGTTCACTCCACACCAAAAAGGAGTGGGTCACGGCTATAGTGAACCAAGAACATATAATGAGCATTAACCGACATAGATCATGTGAGCTAAGCATGAAATCCAGTGTCTACCCCACACCGAAAAGGGGTGGAATCACCGGCCAAAGTGAAACCGAATATGCCTAGCTCGCTAAGGTGGAAACCACTGGCTAGTTCCTATGTTGGCTAGACATAGTAAGAATACTAGGGACTTAATGAGACTACTTATCCACCTCGGTGGTAGCCTCGTCACATGAGACTTACACGTGCAAGCACATGCTCATAACTAGTCTATCGGTGCTGTGATCACTTTCATTATATTCTTTATCTTTTAGAGTTGACTCAAGCATTATGAAAGCTTGCTTCTAGATTGAGATTTACTTACTCTTTTGATGACTTGTCATCCTTACTTTACATTGATGAAATGTGAATATTCCTTACATATCATCCTTACTTTATATTGATGAAATGTGAATTGTCCTTACATATCATCCTTACTTTACATTGATGAAATGTGAATTGTCCTTACATATCATCCTTAATTTACATTGATGAACTGTGAATTGTCCTTACATATCATCCTTAGGTGTTAATGAGACTAGTCTCACACATTCTAACACCTTCATTCGTGAGTATTCTTTTAACATAGTAGCTTAGGTGTAAGTAAGACTTGTCTCACTTTCTTTAACACCCCATTCTGGTCACTTATTTAGTTTAGAACCCTTTAATTATGTTATAACTCACGCTACTTCTTTACTTTAGTGTAGTAGATTCATTTCATCGTTTATGGACGATGAGCACTTCTTTCAATAAGTTACATATGTTCATAGTTCATTCTTCAGAGCATGTTGGGAGTTGTCCCAATGAATGGCATGCCCTTGGTTATGGATTCATTGACTTACTTTAGAAGTGCTTATAATATCATTTGATATTCTAACTACACAAGATTGACATATGATTAGTATTGACCTCAACATTTGGGATGTTATACTAGCAAATTATTTTTATTGACATAAGCCAATTTTATGTATGTTCATATTTAAATTGAATATGTATGAACCTTTAACCAATCTTTCAATCATTTACATAAGATCCTAGACGTTAGCACACATTCGTTTTGACAAAGTAGTGTTAGCCAATTTTATTGGCATCAGATAGTCAATTCATTTAACATGTGATTTCATAGAGATCTTTTAAGCCAAGCTTAGTTCATGACTTTAAGCATAACGTTTTTAAGCATTTTGGATAGCATCATATTATCATTTGATGAATATAACACTTTCATAGTCACCTTAACAGTAAGTATGCATTAAGACATCACACATCACACTTAACGTTTTCGAACATAGCTTAGTAACACATCGTTCTTTAATTCACGTAAGGAACCCTTAGCATCAAACGAGTTCAATTCATAGTTCATTCGGCTTTAATAATTCAAGAACATTACATATAAGATCAGCCAGCACAACCTACCAACAACATGATCTCTAGCCTATTCAACATGGAATCGAAAAGGATACTAGGGACAAGGAGTTCGACGAGAACACGGGAACAACCCTAGTTTTCAGGATCTTTGAATCGTTGGAAGAAAGTTCTCTTGGAGAAATAAATCCAGGAGAGAAACCCATACCTTGAGTAGAACTTAATCTACGAAGACCACCTCGAACAAAACCTTAAAGATACCTTGAAATTGCCTAAGAACGTCTATGCACTTTTCCGTTTTAGCGTTCTTTGTTTACTGCCTCTTTCTTGCATTTTTGTTCTAAGTGTTTTGATCATGAATGATTAGGTTAGGAACTGACTTTGACTTATTCAACTGAGGCTATTTTATTAAATTAACCAACTGATTAGTAAATTACCAAAACGCCCTTCCTAAGTTGACTAAAGATAGGAAGATGTTGACTTTGACCGAAATCTGGAAATCGGCATTGACCCTTGTTTCGGTCAACATTTTGACTTTTAATTAAATCCTTAATTTAATTAATTTAGGGACCTAAGGAAATTACTAAAATACCCCTAAGTCTTTGGGACCATAGCTAACCCTTTTGGACCATCCTAGGTTAGGTACTAGGTTATCCCCTTAACTAGTACTAGGTTCCACCCGATTTGTCCTAGGTTGTCGGGTGCATTAGGGGGTCCAATTCGGTTAGTCCTAGGTTAGTTAGCTAGTTGGTTAGGTTAGTTAGGATGTAGAGTTAGTTAGGAGAATGTACCCCACACGGATGGACCCGTGCATGCATGTCCCTAACCGCCTAATCGAAAGTGGTTGGTTGTCACGTTGTCCCCCTCTCGGCCGGTTAGTCCATGTGCTTGCACATGGGTTTGTTGCACTTTCCTAACTAACTTATCTTGATGGCTCATTTGGGAATGCTCACTTATTGTCCCAAGGACCCTCACCATGTCCTTGGGCACTGCTTAATTTACATGATCATTTTAAATGGTTATGTACTTAGGTTACTAGGCTTGACACTTAAATGCCTAGTACCTAATGTACTTGCAACTAATGAATTTCTGAATTTTAGCTTAGGGTCTTCATTGCAGGTACATTTCTTAAACGTCAATCTTGGATTGGAGTATGACAACACAAAAAGTATATCTCATATTCGTATATAGAAAATTGGCTAATATCTCTTAGCCAATTCTTCTATACTATGCCCAATATAATATTGGGCATTGGGGTACCTATGTACCCCTAATAGGCTATCCTAAGGGCATACTGGGATCTTCATTAGACATGTGATTTTCCGGAACGTTACATTATTCCCCCCTTAGGAACATTCATCTCCGAATGACACTTACACATTATTTTAAACAAAGAGGGTGATTTCCGAAAGTTACTTTATCATGCTTAAACTTTTCTCTTTTGTGATATCTGATTCACACTTATTTGGATGGTGCATAACATTCAAGCTTATCTGAAGCTTCATATTTGAGATTGAGGAATGTCCTTCTCAATCACACTTAACTTAATGCACATCACAACTCATGCAATACAAAAATCATGTCTATGCTATACAAAAAAGGCAACATGAAATGCAAACATGACTTAATTTTAACTCACATAATGCTATTATAGGGCATACGATTAGTGGCCTATCACACCTAATCGACTAAAGCACTTATACTTAGAGTTTTCTTAAACATAGACCAGACTTAGGAAGAGAATATCTAACCTTAAGAACTGAACAAATGAGGGTAGCGGGATCTCATATCGGCCTCGGCCTCCCACGTTGCTCCCTCAACAAGATGGTTCTGCCATAGGACCTTCTCGGTGGCAACCTCCTTGTTCTTCAGCCGCTTCCCTTGGCGATCTAAAATTTCGACTGGAACCGCTTCATAAGAAAGGTTCTCATCAACTCCTAACCCTTCAACAGGAAGGATGGATGCTGGATCGCCTAGACATTTCTTAAGCATAGAAACGTGAAACACTGGATGAACAGAAGTCAAGTCTTGAGGTAATTTCAACTCGTATTCAATGTTTCCCACTCGCTGCAAGATCTCATAAGGACCTATATACGTCGGACTCAACTTTCCTTTCTTACCAAACCTCATCACCCCTTTCATGGGTGATATCTTCAGGTAGACTTGATCACCCACCTCAAATTGAAGAGCTCTCTTTTGGTTATCTGCATAGGATTTCTGACGACTGTAAGCAGTAGCCAATCTATCCTTAATCATCTTCACCTTCTCCACAACCTCATGCACGATCTCGGGACCAAGTATGACCGATTCTCCTACTTTGAACCAGCCAATCGGAGATCTACATCTTCGGCCATATAATGCTTCGAAAGGTGTCATTCCAATACTGGAATGATAGCTATTATTGTAAGAGAACTCTATCAGAGGCAAGTAATCATCCTAACTCCCCTTAAAGTCAATAACACATGGTCTCAACATGTCTTCAAGGGTCTGGATGGTATGCTCTGCTTGACCATCTGTCTGCGGATGGAAAGCAGTACTAAGCTTCACCTGTGTACCCAAACTTTTCTGGAAAGATTTCCAAAAATGAGAAGTGAATTGAGCCCCTCTGTTCGAAATAATAGTTAGAGGAATCCCATGACATCTCACTATCTCATATATATAAAGCTTGGCATAGTCTTCGGCCTTGAAGGTAGACTTCATAGGTATGAAGTGAGCGTACTTGGTCATTTTGTCAATAATAACCCAAATGGAATCATGTAGTTTCCTAGTCTTTGGCAGACCAACCACAAAATCCATATTGATAGCCTCCTACTTCCACGTTGGGATCTCAATCGTCTGAGTGAGACCTCCAGGCTTAAGGTGTTCGGCCTTAACCAGTTGGCAGTTCGGACACTCCTCCACGAACTTAGAGATATCTCTCTTCATTACTTTCCACCAATAGACCTCTTTAAGGTCTTGGTACATTTTGGTGGCACCTGGATGGCTGGAATATCGGGAACCATGAGCTTCTGCCAAAATACTTGACCTCAAATCATTCACATTGAGCACACATAATCTGTTCTGATATCTGAGTACGCCATCCCCACCTAACGAGAGTAGGCCATCCCCACCTAACGAGAATGACTCATTAAACTTACTCAATATCGAGTCTTTCAACTCCATGAGTACTGGGTCAAGGTGTTGATTGGCTTTAACATCTACAACAAATGAGAATTCGGAACTTGAGTGAACCGAAACACCCCCACTTGGTGCATCTGTCAGCCGTACACCCAATCTTGCCAATTGGTGCACCTCTTTAACCAGCTCCTTCTTCTCATCATCAATATGTGAAACGCTGCCCATGCTCAGTCTGCTCAATGCATCGGACACCACATTGGCCTTACCTGGGTGATAGTACACACTCATGTCATAATCCTTGAGAAGTTCTAGCCATCTCCTCTGACGAAGATTCAACTCCCTCTGCGGTGAATACATATTGAAGACTCTTATGGTCAGTATACACATCAACATGTACACCATATAAATAATGTCTCCACATCTTCAACGCAAAGACAACCGCGGCTAGTTCAAGATCGTGAGTAAGGTAGTTCTTTTCGTGGATTTTTAATTGTCTTGATGCGTATGCAATCACCTTACCATTCTGCATGAGAACACATTCCAAACCTACTCGGGAAGCATCACAATATACCACGTACCCCTCACCGCTTCTCGGCAACGTCAATATTGGGGCCGAAGTGAGTCGGTCCTTGAGTTCTTGAAAACTCTTTTCACATTTCTCGGACCACTCAAACTTTGCCTTCTTCTTTGTCAATGCGGTCAATGGTGCAGCAATAGTGGAAAACTCTTCCACAAACCTGCGATAATAATTGA
This sequence comes from Solanum sitiens, assembly GCA_016801875.1. Lineage (NCBI taxonomy): Eukaryota > Viridiplantae > Streptophyta > Magnoliopsida > Solanales > Solanaceae > Solanum > Solanum sitiens. Next base: position 467,353 of record JABWTJ010000312.1, on the reverse strand, counting down.
CTAAACCCAGAAAACTCTAAATATCTGTAGGAGTAAGAGGTCTCGGCCAATTCTTCACCGTCTCAACCTTCTTAGGATCAACTTCAACACCTTGGTCGGTCACAACATGACCAAGAAAGGTCACTGATCTCAACCAGAATTCACATTTGGTGAACTTTGCATACAACTGATGTTTTCTGAGTACTTGCAATGTCTTTCTTAAGTGTACCTCATTCTCTTCTTTAGACTTAGAGTATATGAGAATGTCATCTATGAATACTATGACGAAGGAATCAAGGTACTCATGAAAGACACTATTCATAAGGTCCATATATAGTACGAAAAGCAGTCTTAGGGACGTCTTCTCGCCTCACTCTAAGCTGATGGTAGTCTAACCGAAGGTCTATCTTGGAAAAGAAACTTGAACCTTGGAGTTGGTCAAACAGATCGTCGATTATGGGAACTCATTCACTATTGACACTGATTCTATGGAAGGGACTTCTTGATCTAAGTCATTGACTCTAACTAAGTGGTATAAATACCCCTTAGCTATCATCTTATTGGCCTCTAAGTTTGAAACAATTTGGCCGACTGGACTTGAACCACGCCCTTTCCATTCCAGTTCTAACTCATTTGGAAACTGAGACCTCACTACCCTGTTTCGACAGTCTATTGTGGCATAACACTTGTGAAGCAAATCCATACCCAAGATTATGTCAAAATCGAACATGGGTAACTCCACTAGATCAGCGTGAGTGACTATATCAAGGACGTGAATTGGGAAATTATTGTACACTTTCTCAGCTCTAATGTCGTCCCCTATGGGAGTACTTACTAAAATTGGATCATGCAAGATTTCAGGAAGCACATCAAATCTACTAGCTATCAATGGAGTGTTTGTCACCAGAGAAAAAGCATACTTTGACAATTTGCACAAATTTCAAGGAATACTCCTTGACAGACATACCTCCTTGTCTTAGGTTCATAAACTCTCAACCTTGGATTCTCTTTGCTCCCTTGGGAAGAACCTCTCCAGAAAGGGAGTCTTGAGAACATCCCAAGTGATGGGAACATCTCCTCTAGCTCGGCCATCAGCCCACATCCGGTACCAAACCTGTGCCACATCCTTGAGTTGATATGCAGTCAACTCAGCCTTTGCCTCCTCTTCATGAACACCCGTGGCATGCATTTAGAATCTACCATGTACTCACCTCCATGCGAACGACCACACTTACTACATGTCTTTCGGTCATGCTGGGCATTTCCATCATTGCCCCTTCTTGGGAAGGCCAGATCTTGAGTCTGGCGCCTTAGACCACTTGGACATCCTAATTCTTATGTGTATTCTTCTACGCGTACACACAAGAAGGAAGTTAGATACTTATAATGACACAAAGTGTCAAATCTCTAGATAGCACGATAAAGAGTAGAAGAAGGGAGAATCTCCTATCATTGCGTAGTCTCTAATTCATGATTGTGGTGCGCTTCACAACCATAAGCTAGAAACTACGTAACGTGGTTGTGTTGAGATTTATATCCTAGGTAATTTAACCTCATAATCTGATACCAAGTTTGTCACGACCCGGATTCTTGAATCCGAATCGCCACCGACGTCGTTAACCTCTAAGAGGTCGCAAACAAGCCTCATATTGCATTCATCACATTGCATTCATCACATTCATCTAGTTAAATTTGCGGAAAATTTAAAACTTTTTATATGTATGAAGTTTAATTATACTTCATATAGTCATTACATATTTACATCATATACTAAGCTCAATATAAGAGAACAACCATCTACCATAAAGAATCAATTCGAAACTTAAGATGAATATATCATAAATAATTTGCCAAATACGGCCTTATTACAAAGCTTCGAAATGAAAGTACGAAAGAAACACTAGGGACAACATTCACTAGCTATGTCTAAAACTAAGTCTAGACTAAAATTGTAGCATCCTCGAAATCAAGAGGACCTACCAAATGGTTTGGAGAAACACTGAAGTCCAATCCGCTGCAAGTGTTGTCAATCTGTCCTCTGACCTGCACCTATAAAAATAGTAAATAGTAGGGGGTTAGTACACCACTTGTACTAATCATGGGTGTATGCATACATACACATAAAGCTATGCATGATCAATGAAAGCTCTTTCTAAGCAACATGCCATTTCTGGAAAGTCTAGTCATTAGACTTTCCTAATTCGTTAGTTGTGAATTGTGGTATGAATATGATGTATCTTAATGCATTCAAAGCACACAACTCATTTTCTATATGATTACAAGACATTAATATAATCAACATAATTTTAGAAAAACTCGAGCAAAGATTGGAAATTTTGATCCCCCAAACCCGAGAGCTCTTTCTTTGGGACTTAGTTTATTTTTCAGTATTTTTCTTCTTCTTGTTGTGTAGTTCAATAATTCCTTTGATCCTATGTTTTACTTACAAGTGCAATGATTCATTGTAATTCCATACCCACAATGAATCGATATAAGTAATCCAAGGACTAAGAAATGATTTTCCTACCTTATAGTGAGTCATTCTTTACACTATATATTCATTACATTTCATTAGCAATCTCTATTGGTCATGCCATTTAGTTCATTACTTTCATGTTAGGGAAGTTATGGGGTATTTAGTTAACGTTATTTTCAACTTCCCTTTATTGGCATCATATAAGAAGTCATTACAAGTCAATCTTATTTGGCTTTACCCATTATTTGCTGAAACTTCATGATTGTGACATTGGCAATTGACATTCTTAAGCTCTTCTTCATTTCTCACTTTGAACATACGTTCCATCATCATCATCATTCTCACTTTCATAGAGACATCATAGGGAATAAGATCATGCGAGCTAACATGAAATCCAGTGTCTGCCCCATACCGAAAAGGGGTGATTCACCGGTTAAAATGAATCTAGATCATGTGAGCTACTCATGAAATACAGTGTCTGCCCCACACATGGAAAAGGGTGATCCTCGGCTAAGGCGAATACATCTCAAGTGTTCACTCCACACCAAAAAGGAGTGGCTCATGGCTATAGTGAACCAAGAACATATCGTGAGCATTAACCGACATAGATCATGTGATCTAAACATGAATCCAGTGTCTGCCCCACACCGAAAAGGGGTGGAATCCCCGGCCAAAGTGAAACCGAACATGCCTAGCTTGCTTAGGTGGATACCACTGGCTAGTTCCTATGTTGGCAAGACATAGTTCGAAGACTAGGGACTTAATGAGACTACTTATCCATCTCGGTGGTAGCCTCGTCACATGAGACTTACACGTGCAAGCATGCTCATAACTAGTCTATCGGTGATGTGCTCACTTTCATTATATTCTTTATCTTTTAGAGTTGACTCAAGCATTATGGAAGCTTGCTTCTAGATTGAGATTTACTTACTCTTTTGATGACTTGTCATCCTTACTTTACATTGATGAAATGTGAATTGTCCTTACTTATCATCCTTACTTTACATTGATGAAATGTGAATTGTCCTTACATATCATACTTACTTAACATTGATGAAATGTGAATTGTCTTTACATATCATCCTTACTTTACATTGATGAAATGTGAATTGTCCTTACATATCATCCTTAGGTGTTAATGAGACTAGTCTCACACATTCTAACACCTTCATTCGTGAGTATTCTTTTAACATAGTAGCTTAGGTGTAAGTAAGACTTGTCTCACTTTCTTTAACACCCTATTCTGGTCACTTATTTAATTTAGACCCCTTTAATTATGTTATAACTCACGTTACTTCTTTACTTTAGTGTAGTAGATTCATTTCATCGTTTATGGACGATGATCACTTCTTTCAATGAGTTACATACGTTCATAGTTCATTCTTTTAGAGCATGTTGGGAGTTGTCCCAATGAATGGCATGCCCTTGGTTATTGATTCATTGACTTACTTTAGAAGTTTTTATAATATCATTTGATATTCTAACTACACAAGATTGGCATATGATTAGTATTGGCCTCAACATTTGGGATGTTATACTAGCAAATCATTTTTATTGGCATAAGCCAATTTTACATATGTTCATATTTAAATTGAATATGTATGAACCTTTAACCAATCTTTCAATCATTTACATAAGCTCCTAGCCATTAGCATGCATTCGTTTTGACAAAGTAGTGTTAGCCAATTTTATTGGCATGAGATAGTCAATTCATTCAAGATGTGATTTCATAAAGATCTTTTAAGCCAAGCTTAGTTCATGACTTTAAGCATAACGTTTTTAAGCATTTTGGATAGCATCATATTATCATTTGATGAATATTACACCTTCATAAAGTCACCTTAAAAGTAATTATGCATTAAGATGTCACACATCACACTTAACATTTTCGAACATAGGTTAGTAATACATCGTTCTTTAATTCACGTAAGGAACCCTTAGCATCAAACGAGTTCAATTCATAGTTCATTCGGCATTTATAATTCAAGAACATTACACATAAGATCAGCCAGCACCACCTACCAACAACATGATCTCTAGCCTATTCAACATGGAATCGAAAATGATACTAGGGACAAGGAGTTCGAAGAGAACAAGGGAACAACCCTAGTTTTAAAGATCTTTGAATCGTTGGAAAGAAAGTTCTCTTGGAGAAAGAAATCCAGGAGAGAAACCCATACCTTGAGTAGAACTTAATCTACGAAGACCACCTCTAACAAAACCTTGAAGATACCTTGAAATCACCTAAGAATGTCTATGCACTTTTCCGTTTTAGCGTTCTTTGTTTACTGCCTCTTTCTTGCATTTTTGTTCTAAGTGTTTTGATCGTGAATGATTAGGTTTAGGAACTGACTTTGACTTATTCAACTAAGGCTATTTTATTAAATTAACCAACTGATTAGTAAATTACCAAAACGCCCTTCCTAAGTTGACTAAACATAGGAAGATGTTGACTTTGACCGAAATCTGGAAATCGGCATTGACCCTTGTTTCGGTCAACATTTTGACTTTTAATTAATTAATTAAATCCTTAATTTAATTAATTTAGAGACCTAGGGAAATTACTAAAATACTCCTAAGTCTTTGGGACCATAGCTAACCCTTTTGGACCATCCTAGGTTAGGTACTAGGTTGTCCCCTTAACTAGTACTAGGTTCCACCTGATTTGTCCTAGGTTGTCGGGTGCATTAGGGGGTCCAATTCGGTTAGTCCTAGGTTAGTTATCTAGTTGGTTAGGTTAGTTAGGATGTAGAGTTGGTTATGAGAGTGGACCCCACACAGATGGACCCGTGCACACATGTCCCTAACCGCCTAACCGAAAGTGGTTGGCTGTCACGTGGTCCCCCTCTCGGCCAGTTAGCCCATGTGCTTGTACATGGGTTTGTTTCACTTTCCTAACTAACTTATCTTGATGTCTCATTTGGTAATGCTCACTTATTATCCCAAGGACCCTCACAATGTCCTTGGGCACTGCTTAATTTACATGATCATTTTAAATGGTTATGTACTTAGGTTACTAGGCTTGACACTTGGATGCCTAGTAACTAATGTACTTGCAACTGATGAATTTCTGAATTTTAGCTTAGGGTCTTCATTGCAGGTACATTTCTTAAACATCAATCTTGGATTGGGGTATGATAACCCAAAAACTATATCTCATATTCGTATATAGAAAATTGGCTAATATCTCTTAGCCAATTCTTCTATATATGCCCAATATTTCTCAATATTGGGCATTGGGGTGTCTATGTACCCCTAATAGGCTATCCTAAGGGCATACTGGGATCTTCATTAGACATGTGATTTTCTGGAACCTTACAGAGACGTTCTAGCATATGATGTGCTATGAAAAGTTTTAGTTTTCCGCTAAATTTACCTATGAAAATGCGATGATTGATAACTATGGGCTTGTATAAGACCTACAAGAGATCAAGTGCACCATGTTACTTCTAGGGGGTGTTCCACGGTTGTGAAAAATGTGGTATCAGAGCGCGAGGTTTATAAAAGTGGTTTTAGGGTCCAAAATCTCATATTGCCACGTCTAGTAGAGTCTTTTTCATCGGTGGTGAGTCATGACACATCTATGAGAGAAAAGCTATAGGACGATAGAGTTTCCATTCTTCATCATTCTCATGTCGTGCCATAGAACTTAACTCTATATGATCTTCCTCTCTTATGTTTTCTTGTCCGATGGTCTTTTAGATGTGATTGCTTGGATGAGATGGTATCTCTATGCTTGAGGGAGAAAAGGTGAGTTTGATGCTTATGTTGGTTTTATGATTTGATGAGTATATGTGAAAATGAATTTTGACATGCGTTGATATGATACCATTTATGGCTATATATGTGATTTAGGTGAAATGATATGTTATGTGAAGTTTATGCTATGATATGGTTATAATTTGTTAAAAGTTGTAATAGTTGAATTGAGTTCTTTTTTTTTTTTTGGGAATAATGAGTTGCTTTATGATTATTCATAATGGTAGAATAATGTTATGGTTTGAGTTGAAATGCTTTGAAGAAGTTTGATAAATAGCTAAAGATGTATGTTTCTTTTATACATGTTTAATGGTTCAATGTTGCCCTTTGTACATGTGTAATGCCTCATAGTTGCCTTGTATGGATTGGAATCCTTTGTATAGTCTTAGTCTTAGAAGTGAAGGTAGTGTGCTTACCTTGTAGGGTGATGATGTGGGTTGGAATGTCCTAGAAGTTACCTTACCTTAATATTGAAAGGAAAAATGAGGCCTTATGGATAAGTCTTCTCTATTGTTTTCCCCTAAGGTGTTATGACCCTTGATATTCATGGTATAGTTGAGACCTTATGTAGTTGGGTAGTATGACCTAACTTGATTGTTATGGATTTCCTTTGGGTGTTAGGCCTAGAGGAATGATGATAGTTGAGTTAAGTTTCTCTTAAATGGGTTTACCCTAAGTGGGGGATGATGATGTGAGTACTAAGGTTGTTGATATTTCTATATTTCCCTTCTATTCTTACTTGAGCTTGAAACTAAAGAGTTCTTAAAAGCTTTTTTATGATAAGAGTCTTGCATAAAGTATGAGTTTCATGTTCTCCATATGTTAAGTATGTCTTAATTAACACTATGTTAAGCATGATTTGAAGATTCTAAATTTCATGTTTCTCATGTTGATTGTGCATCTTGATGTCTTAGGTTTGCATTTGACTTCATGAGATAATGAAAGGAGCATGTTTGATTTCACTTGTAATGTGTGGTATTTAAATCTATTAATGAGAAATTGAGTCTCCTTAAAATGAAAAAATGATGAGTCTCTTGAAAAATATGTGATTTTTATGATTTGGGAAGCATGAGTATAGGCTCACTCTTGAAAAATGAAGGTATGTCTAGCTAGTGTCTTTGTGTTTGCCTATAAATTGTAAGATTTTCCCTAAATGATGCATGTTTATGAAAGCCAGTGTTATGCTAGAAATTGAAACTAGGTGAAATGAATTCCTATTGTTCTAATGTGTGTGGTGTGATTTACCATGTTGACATCATTAGGAAGAAAGTATGAGCATGCTTTGGTTAAAAGTTGAGAATTTCTCATTTAAAATGAATCGACCTTTGTGCCTTGCTTGGGTGTGAACTCATGAGACTTGTAAGTGTGTTGAGAAGGACATTCCTCCATAAACATAACTAAGCATAATATGGTTGAGTATGGCCCTCATGGCAGTATGCCTAGCTAATAAAAATCCATTGTTGATTTACTTGACTCAAGTCTATGCGCATTGAAGTATGACTCCTTATTTGCTTCTTGAGTGACGTTGAATTTGCCTTTGCATGACTAAAAGGTTGTTGCATAATGAGCTCTTAATGAATTAAAATGTAAAGATCATGTTATGTGTAACACCCCGTAGCCAAAACAGACAAAAAAATTCAGTTTTTCAAAAAACTCTGCAGGTGCAGTCGATGTGACCATCGACGGACCATAGCCTGACCCACGGTCCATCCTGCACAACCGTCAATGGGATCAGAGACTCCCAAAAACTCAGCCAGGAAAACAAATTGGCTAAGTCTTGATCGACGGACGTACCTATGGTCCGTAGGTCAGACGACGGTCCATAGTCCGTGATCGTCGATCGAGACCCCCTTCATCCACTCTCTGACAAGGACCACGGGTGACCAGCACGGTCCGTAAGTGGACCCATGGTCCGTAGGTCTGACCGTAGGTGGGAACTAGCAGCCAATTAGGGGGGAAATACGGTAGGGTAAATTTCAAATTATCATAACTCTCAGTACAAAATGAATTAGGTGTCCCCTTATATATCAACAGATAGATAATTGAATTATCTTTCCATAGCCACCGACTTTCATAAAATCCGAGCTCTGAGTGAAATGTTATACCCATTTTAGTAAAGGCCTATCGAACTGGCCCAACTTACAGACCAAACGACGGACCGTCGATGGAACTACGGACCGTCAGTCATGGTCGTCATTTGGTACGACAACAACTTACCCAGCGGTCTTTTGATCTTTTCTCACTTCGTTTAAACCTTAAGATACGTCGTTTTGACACTAAATCATCAGATTTTAGTCAGTTTAAGCCTAAAAACATAACTAAAACTTACCTAAGTCAAATCATTAATCAAAAGTTAGAAAATTAGAAGCAAGAAAGGAGAAAAAGCTCAAGAACCCTAGTTCAAGAAAACATCAAGTTTCCAGCAGTTCCAGCCACGAAATCTAAGTATTTTTCCGTAAAGTTCATCACCAGGTATGTGGGATTTCACTAGTGGGTTGCTTTCACCCATTGGGTCCCTAGTTTTTAGTAAGTTCTTGATTCTCTTATCATGATTAAACCTAGGGTTCCTAGAATTATAGCAGAACTTCATGATTTAGTTAAAGTATACATTCCAAATCAGATTATCATGTTATTACTCAGATTATCACATGAATTTCAGAACCCTAGCTATGTATTTCTTTAGTTCTTGAATTACACATGCTAGGTCAGATATTTCAGTTACTTCAGATATACATGCCTCAGTTATAAATGCATAATTACCAGATTAATTGTTGCATTCTCAGTTTGCATGTTCAGTTTTAAGCTATCCAGTATTTACAGAAACTCAGTCATAATCAGTTATCTACAAAATTCATTGGGAGTAGCATAATACCGAGTTAAACTAGGGTTCAGCGTACCCAAATAGTCCCAGAACTACTAGCCAAGTAGGTTGTAAGTCTCCTCTGTGGGCAATCAGTTTAGTGATCACGCCAGCATGCCATTATACCTTTGGCAGGGTATATTGCGTCCTCTCGATGAGGCGTATACATCAGACTACACATTTAGCTCATGTGGTTTTATTATCGATTATTAGTAGCTTCCACAGTTCAGTCAGACTCTCTGCATTTACCATTTTTCAGTATATTTAGTATTCAGTTTCAGCATGTTATAAATTGGTCATTGCATCCAGTTAGCTCAGAATTCAGTATATCATGTTCAGATTATTATGCTTGCTTTTGTCCTTGTTCAGTTATGTTTTATTTCAGCTTTACTCTATCCTACATGCTCAGTACCTTTAAGTACTGACGCATACGTGCGCTACATCTTCTCGTGATGTAGGTTTAGGTTCTCAGCATCTAGATCACGCATAGATTGATTTCCGATTTCTAGTTCAGCAGATTCAGTGGTGAGTCCTCATTCTCCGAGGACAACAGTCATGAGTTTAATTTCAGTCTTCAGTCATTTAGTTTCAGTTTTTGCTAGATTTAGCTGGGGCTTGTCCCAGTGTTTCTAGTCCAGTTTAGAGGCTTATTTCAGACATAGTTAGTTTCAGCTTAGCGTTGAGTTGATATTTTCTTTTTATTAAACTCATCATTTTTCATATATCTCAGATTTAGCATATGGGTATTCCCCATCTTTTCATTTAAGTATGATTTAGCTTCCGCAATAGTTTATATTCTTTAGTATGCTCATGCTCATGCCAGCAGGGTTAGCTTGGGATCACTTGTGGTCCTACGTTCTGTATCCGCATCTCAGGGGTAGCTCGGGGCGTGATATTATGATTAGGAGAAGGATGTTCCTCCTATGAACATGACAAGAGCAATGTGTTGGTTATATTTTGAAGGTGAATGAATAAAGGTTTTTGCTTACTTGTGTTATATTGAATGCTAAATGGTTTGAAGTTGGTGTTCCTTGTAAGTTTAGTGCATTGAATTCTATGTGTTGATGTTATGAATGTTGTGAGCTGCTCTATAGGTCATTAAAGTCCTTGTTGTGCTTAAAGTGTTCCAAGTGTCATTCGAGGACGAATGTTCACAAGTGCGGGATATTGTAAAACCTCCAAAATGATTAAGGTGTCTAAAGCCTCACATGTGCTTGTTAAAATTTTAATAAAGTTCTTTAAATAATGTATGATTGATTTGAAGTTATTTGGAGGTCAAATATCCAAGAACGTCCGATAACGTTTGAAAGTTAGCCTTGAGACGTGCATGTGTGTCTTGGTGTGTCTTGACATGTTTTACATGTTTGTTTTGGTTGAAACTGATATGGAAGGTCCCTAACATGTTAATGAATATATTTATATTGGAAACGTCCAGTTACAACTCCCCAAGGGCCCCACAAAAGGCCCTCAAGGAGGACCCAAAGTCTGCCTAGACACTACCTTGGCAGTGTCTACCTACGTTTGCAAACGACGGCTAGTAGTCTCCCCAACGCCTCGTCGATGGGAGGATTAGATCAGCACTTAGCTTGGTGAGCCTTATGTATCAAATTAGGAGCTGCATTCACCAACGACGGAGCAGCAGGACGCCCCGTCATCCAGTTGACGCCCTGTCGACTGCTGTCCGTCGATGGTGCCTGCAATTTGTTGTACGTACTATTTCATTAAAGGGGTGAATGGGAAATTCACCCCACGTCCCTAAATTACTATAGGCAGTTTATTTAAGTGTTTTTGGGTATACTAAGTTAGTTAAAAGGATCAAAACCACAAACCCAATTCATATTTCAAAATTAGACTTCCCTCTCCCAAAGATTCCTCTAGTTACCTCCATTGGAGATGAAGACCAAGAACTGCTTGGAGATTGGATTCCCGTGGATTCTTCAAGAAGATATTGTGGCTTTCTCCTAAAATGAGGTATGATGATCCTTCATCCTTAGTCAACCTTTCTTCTAAGGAGTCCCTTCCAATGTTTTCAATGAAAGATCATGATCAAACCTCCAATCTAGCCATGGGATCTTTCTCAAAACGTTTTCAAAAGCTTTCCTATGATGAATTGATGTTAATGCACTGATTGTAAAGTGAATTTCAATCCAGTTGCATGATGAAACCATGTTCTCTCCAATTCTCGAATTAGCCTATATTATGGGCATTGTGATCTTGATTATGTGTTAATTGAATTGTGATTCTATTATGTTGAATTAGATATTACTACTGTTTTATACTCAAATTGATGGTGAATTGTTGATGAGTGATCCATGTGGATCAAGGTTTGAAGATTTGAATGGGATTGACCTATGTTCTTCTATCTCCTATTGATTTTTAATGTAGAGCACTTGGTATGATCTCGATTCTAGGGAAATTGAAGTATGATTTCGTTTAGGTTATGATCTCTTTAGCTATTGCCCTATATTGTATTATTGATGAATTATGAGTATTGGTTATTGATGATCAAATCAAGGGAGATTTGGTAAGATTGATCTATGTTCGTCTATCCTCTATAGATTGATAATGCAATGTACATAATGTGATCTTAATTCTAGGATAGATGAAGCATGATTTCGTTTATGTTAATATACATTTAGCTACCACCCGAAACTTGAGCTGTTGATGAAAGATAAGTATTGATCAATGGTGATCAAAGGTTGATGAATTGGTAAGATCGCCTACTTTCTCTACTTTTCTTATAGAATTGCTAGATGATTGGCCTTGTATGGCATTGTGTGATATGGTCTACTTATGGTGGCGGTGTTTACTTTATTGTCAATATATATTTGATGTGATCATGGCCTTGAAGTCAATTGGACTTTGAATGAGTGGTGGTGATGATCACCCAATGTGAAGATTATGCCTAGTATTTCATTGTAGTTATGATCTAGGCTGTGTGGCTATTGTTATAAGAGTGTGAATGACTATGTTAGGGTTAGTTTTAGGTGGTACCATTTATGAGTTATAATGGTTAATTTCGCCTTACCTATATACCCCTACATGAAGGTATGATTAGCTAATGTTAGGAGTCTTGAATGTAAAAGTTGAAGTTGTCTTATCTCCTATGCTATTATGTGTTGTGTGGTCCATGCTTGAATGTGCATTGTGGTATTAAGAGGGTGGCTTCCTCAATGTGTTGTTGATATCCATTTTATGATCATGTTGACAAATGTACACACACTTACACCTCATGCATGTTTACAAGTAGTATAGGTTCATGGTGTCTAATAAAACGGTATTCTCATATGCACTAATGTCTACTACTATGCATGTAGAGTATATGTCCATGAAGTATGTTATGTATTCCCTAAATAGGATGGCTTGATAGGTGTACTAGTATGTACAAGGGTATGGGACCTTGTCTATGCATTGTACATGTGTGCCTTGATAGGATAGTTCCTAGGTTTGTGATTTATGTACATGAATATGAATGCATGAGCATGATATGAATATGAGTAGTATGCTACGATTTCAAGTTTATGGTGTGATGAAGTATGAATATGCATAGTGTCTAAATGTGTTTATATGAAAGGATTGCTTATATAGTTACACCTATACACTTATGCATGAATAAAGTGAAATATGAACATGTATGGTCTAAAGGTGTTTATGTGAAAGGTTTGATCACATATATGTACACACACATAAAATATGTCCATTATGCATGTATGATGGCCTAGTCAATAGAGGGGCCTTGAAAGGCGTTCTCAAGCGTACCCTACAGTATATTGTAATTGAATATGCTATGTCCATGTGAAAGGTCTTCTCACATTAATTAGGTTCATGAACTCTCATCTACGACATATAAGCTAAGCCTATGGGGAATCAATCTCCTAAAGCCTAATTTTATAAAGTAATAATAATAAGGGCTTCTCAAGAAAGGGAACTTTGCTTAGAACCGAGTGAACTTGAAGTTGAGGGGTGTCCTTTCCCAATGTGGGAAAGTAGGTTCACCATAATTCTCACGAGGTGGATAATTACAATGCCTCATTTGGCATAAAGAGGGTTTCCATATATTCCTCCAAGTTCCATAAACTATGCTTGCCCCATAGGATCTAGCAAGTGATATCACCTAATATGCTAGCGTGATGTTAATGGTCTACTTTGGCAAGGTAGAGCACCTTCCCTATGTTTAAGGCTCTACAACACCAAATTCCATGTTTACAACCCATGGTCTTAGTCTCGGTTAAGGATATAGATTCCCTAAAGTAAAATGGACAATGGAAGTAAAGTAAGGACCCTAACTAGGATAACCTAAGAGATGTTGCTTAGTGTAGGTGAGGTATGTGACTTTACCTATGTATTGCACAAGTGGCTCTTGAAGGGAGTTCTAGGAAGGTATTCTAATTTATATGATTATGTTTATGTTCCTTATGCATGACATTGTAGTGTTGTCTACTTGTTGTGATGAAATGCATGGTATGAGGCTATAGGATGTGGTTTCACTTTGTATGCATAATGTTGATCTTGTTGACTATATGATGGGGTCTAATTTGATATGCATGTGGTTGCCTATACTTTTCATGTGTGATGTATGAAGTACATGTTAAGGCGTGTAGTCTCATTATGAGTTTACTATGTATGTGCGAGGTTATGGGACTTCACATGTACATTGCACTAGTTGGCTTAGAAAGAGATTATGAGTAGGGTTCTATGATATTTTATGAAGTGGAGTCCAAGTATGTATTGTTGACTATTGCCTAGAATGATGTCATCGATAGTGTTGACTTACATGATGTCTTGGATTAAGTCTTATATGAGGTTTATGCAATGTGTTGAGTTGTATGAGAAGTTGTGCTATCATGATGTTCTATGCTTTTATGTATGTGTATATGTGTTAGTAAGTTATGAGGGTGCATGTATGATTACCTTGTGGTCTTAAGGTGATGCTTGAGTGTGTATAGTGTAATGTGATTCTATCTATACATTGAAACAAGCATCACTAGAGAGTTACTTGGTGAAGTAAAGGAGTAAAAGAAAAAGGGAGCTCACTGTAAAAAGAAAGAGAGATCACTGTAAACTAGAAGAGAGCTTACTGCAAAGGGGGAGGTGGTTACTTTACTGCAAAGGGGGAGGTGGTTACTGTAAAATGATGCAAAATGTACCTAAATTGCAATGTATGATTTTATGTGATATTATGACTAGTATATATGCCTAAATGAAGTATGTGAATTGTATTATGTTTATGTTATCAAAGTTTATGAAGTTTTCACAGAAAGGCATGATGCATGGTTTCAAAGCAAAAAGTCCCCTGTTAAATGCATGTTTTTGCATGGTTGAAATACTTAGTGCATTCTTGTACTAACACCATCCTTCTTTACCTTTTTACACAAATTGTAGGTTATGGATGCTTAAAGAATGTCTCTAAGGTGAAGAGCTTGATATCTGATTTCCAAGTTCAAGTAACGGAATCCTTAAGTTCAAGGATTTCCTATATCATTGGTTTAAGTCAAGTCATGTAATAGTTTAGTTATGAATTATGTTATAAGGGTCGTGTCCCTAATGTAGTCTAATGATGTTGATTCTAAGAAGGCAAAGAGACTTAGAGTCTTTAACTATGTATTATGATATTTTATATATAATGAAAGTGATTTTCTAGCATATGAAGTGCTATGAAAAGTTTTAATTTTTTGCCAAATTTACCTATGAAAATGCGATGAATGATAATTATGGTCTTGTATACGACCTCCTAGAGGTAAAGTACGCCATGTTACTTATAGGAGGTTCTCCATGGTAGTGACAACAAGCAGGAGGCTTACTACCCACTTGCGCCACACTACCATTCGAATATGCAGATTTAACTCTTGAATTATGACCATAGTACTCACCCTTGTTGTTATGTGCAGGTGCACTAGAAGCTAATGGAGTTGGACCCTTCTGTTTTTGTTTGAAAGATGACTAGTTAACATTACTCTTCTGCTGCCTGTACTCATTCCCTGTCTTAGTTATCTTGTTCTTAAACTCCTCTCTCTCCCTTAGCTTTTCCTCCTCTACCTGCTGCACATAGATCATCAACCTCGAAATGTCCATGTCCCTAATAAGCATTACTGACCATCCCTCTTTGCTTGAAGAACGACCGATCCAGCAATAAACAAACTCATCCTACTCCTTATGTCCTTAACCGTTTTCAGAGCATAACGAGATAGCTGGGTGAAATTCAACCAATACTTATGCACACTGAGAGAATCTTTCTTAAGTGTGAGGAACTCATGTACCTTCGCCTCTTTCATTTCTCGTGGAAAGAAACACCCCAAGAAGGGCTCCTCAAAGAAAGCCCAACTCGCAAGTGGTGCATCTTCATCTCTACCGTCTTTCCAGTGATCGAACCAAGTTCTAGAAACACCTTTGAGTTGATAAGCAGCTAGTTCAACTCTCTCGTGTCAGCAACATGCATCACTTCGAACATCTTTTTCAGTTTCTTAGTGACGTTCTCTAGATCTTAAGTAGTGCTCGAACCAGTGAAACTTGGGGAATTCATTCTCAAGAACTCATGAATCCTTGAAGTGTATGCCCCATATTATCGAGCTCCTCTTTTCTCACCAACCTTATTTGCCACAGCCTGACTCAACATCCTAATTGCCTATCTGAATTCGGGATTAGTGACTTCTCCCTGGGGTTGCACTTCAGGTGCATTGAGTACCCCTTGTTCCTAAACGTTTCTTCTAACTGGACGACCTATTGCTGCTCTTCGTGGAGGCATGTTTATCTCAAAACACGCACAAGCATGAATTAGAGTAAACTCTAATGCACAAAAGGAATATCAATGAAGTGAAGAATTTCCTAAATGTTGTAGCCTCCTAATTATAGAGGTGGCATGCTTCACACCGATCACTAGGACTCTACAGACACGACTTCATAAAATCCCTAGGACTCTTGAACTTTGTGCTCTGATACCAAGTTTTTCATGCGCTAAGCCTACAGCCTGGGTGTGGCCGACACTCAATGACCATTACTGGCCTCGAGAAAACCCTTGGTCTGACTTACTTAACTTAGAAGGAAGACAACAATTAATAACTTAATGATCAAAGAACTGAAGTAAACTGAATAATAAGATAGCTGGAATGTTTTAAAGATTTAAACATTCGACTTAGCCAAAGTGGCAACCCAATACTTTAACATAAGATGATAATGTAAGGACTACTGAACTACAAACTATCTATGAATCCTTTAAAATGACTGAGATGGATGTTTGAACAAACCCCACATCATGTTAATGAACTAACTAGAAAGCAATAAAAGATGTCCTCCGGAATGCAAGGAGGCTCACCAACTGAATCTGGATTGCTCAACTAAATTAACGGTGAACTGGATGCCAATCCTCATTACATGTGTCTACATCATGATACGATGCAGGCCAACTGTAATCAATACATTGAATGTACGAGTATGCGAGTTGGAATTCTAAAATAACTTAAGCTTTAAAAGAGTAAGAAGGAACACTTACCTTGGCTCTGCTCAACTCATGAATAACATAACTCAATATAACTAACTCATTTCAATATAAATCAATTTAAAAGCAAGTGTAATATATAGAAAAGCTGTTTGAAAACGTGTCGTAAACTCTAAATGTATACAAGAATACAATTAACTCTGAGATTTGTGTAAAAATACAAATAAACTATTGTATATATATAAATACATTTTACTTCTGTGGCAGTTTTTATCTAACCGACAAATATCAATTAAGAGCTATAGTGATGATAATGCGATCTACCTCACGCTATCAGCGCATCCTATACCCGGCAAAAGGTATAAGACCTGAAGTGCCTAATGGATACACTAGTCTACTGTGAAAAGGGCTCATCTATAAAGTATGACCATTTTCTACCCATGGTGGCTACAGGGTTTATTGGGACATTGAGTTGTCTAAACTCTCTCCCATATCAGTGCTCAATACTACTCCCAAATTATACTGGCTCTTATGTTTTAAAAACATACTTCTTCTGTGATTGAGATTAGTGCTCAAAACATCGCTCAAGGGCTATCTTGGAAATCTAAATTTCCCTGCGTGCTTCATTTAGAAAGCTATTACTCTTTAACTGAAAACTAGCCCGAAGTCTCTTTGAAAATCTCAGTTTCCCCTTCTTTTTAAATGTGAAAATATTTTTATACTTCTTTGAGAATATTAGCCCCCTTATATTGTATTAAGAAAAGACATCATCTTACTCTGAACTGAACTCAAACTAAAGTTTGAAAACAACATTAAAACGTTTTAGAAAGACTTATGAAACTTGAAATGAACTTCATCTTCTTACCTTTACTCTTTACTAAACCTGATATTTAAGCCTTAAAACAAAGTTTAGAAAGTATTTGTAAAAGACTTCTTGAAAGGACTGTAAGAACTTTCTAGACTTGGCTCTTAACTTTCCTTGAATTTGAAGTTATGGATTCAAGGTTGTAATTCATGTTTCTGGATGATTTATATATGATTAGAAGTCATTTAGAGTAGTTATTATCATTAGGAAGTGTCAAAACACTTGAGAAAGGCTTATTCGGTCTTAATAACAAAAATTTGGTGGAAAACATCGATTCATGCACGTTCTAGGCGCGCTGCGTTAGGCCTCAAGTTCATAGGCCTCATTCTGGCATGCCGCCCCATCCCCTCTAGAGCAGATGCTGCGTGCCACATGATACGTTCAAATTACACCTCCCTAAAGAAGTATAAGCGATCGTAATCAAGTAGAGAACCCAACTAGTAGGATGGGATCGATCCCACGAGGAAAATGATTTAAACTTAACTTCAAGTGGCTGTTATGTCTATTTAGTTCAGGTATTTCCGAAAACAAGTAATTAATGGTTTTTTTTTATGAACTAAGGTTTTTAAACAAATCTAAATTAACAAGTAAGCAAAAGTAAATATTGAGTTTTTATCAAGTTATAAAACTAACTAGGGTATGTGTGTTTTCCATAGGTTCATAACTCCGTATTCCTAGCAATAACAATTCTTCCCTAGTGTTTTGCGTGTAAAGTGATAAGTTATGTATCTCTAAATCCTTGGTCCGGTATCTAGAGAATTTCACCCCATACCTCGGTCCGGATACGTGTGTATAAACTACTTACCCTGACCTTTACCTCATATTAGACATCATAATCGATGTATGACTTAGTTATTACTTTGCACCAATCGACACTAGCCTATTAGATAGTATTACACTAAATCTATGTTGATAATTCTTTTCTTATTAGCTACCTCCTTGGTCCGGTAAGTAGCAACAAGGCTAGTTCTAACGTGTGCACTCGTTAAAAAGACTTCTAAATGAAAGAATTATCAATACATGCAAGAACCTATTTGAGAATTTCTAATTTAGCTAGGTTTACTTTGTTAATTACCCATGGTTCCCACAACCCAAGTTGTAGATTTAGTTACCGTGCAAGCAAGATCACAATTCATAGTTATTGATGAAAAAATCATAAACTTACTTAACAATAAGAAGAAATCCAGAAATTCTACTTGAAATTGCAAGTACAATTTTCAAATCAAATTTGGAAATTAATTGATTGCCAAAGTTCGCAAAACCAATCTCCAAACACAAAGTAGAATAATACTCCAATTTTCTAACCTCTAAAAACGAGGTTTTAATCCCCTATTTATTGAAAACATTGTCCTAAAGAAAAACGAAATAAAATAAGGAAAGTTTGTCCAGAAACGCGACATTGATCGACGACCCCACTGACGGACCATCGACTACCTCCGTCGACTTAGACTTAGAATAATATTTCTTCACTGTAAAGCATCATCTCTGAATCAAACGATGGACCAATAGTACGGTCCATCGATCCATCTACGCCTCGTCTATGCTCCTCCGTCTCCCTATACTTAGAATCTTTAAGAAGTCAGGTACTGGAACCTTCTCTCAACCAATCGATGGTTCACCAGTACGGTCCGTCGATCAATTGACGGACCGTCGATTGAACTCGTGGTTCCACACTTAGTCAGATTTTCCTGATCTTCTCTCTTAGCCTGAACTGCACATCGACCGTCACCACCTACAAATTGTCGATTGAATGACGGGTCGTCACTGGCCTTTGTAGGTCCTCTTCTGCACTTTTTTTTCCAGCTGCCTTGTGCATTTTCAACCTGGACATCTTTCCTGCAAAACAACCAATAAAACATGTTAAAACTACTACAGAAAGGATTTAGACACACGCCACGCTTAAGAAAAATGCATTGAAAACACCATGAAACCACGATACATCAACACCTTCAACTTAAACTCGTTGTTTGTCCTCAGGCAGCGCTCTTTGATTCAACATCACCTTTGTACACAAATTTATCCTTTTAAGCTCTAGCAATCACATGGATATCAACCCCAACTCTTTTTTT
Source organism: Solanum sitiens (assembly GCA_016801875.1). Lineage (NCBI taxonomy): Eukaryota > Viridiplantae > Streptophyta > Magnoliopsida > Solanales > Solanaceae > Solanum > Solanum sitiens. Next base: position 447,913 of record JABWTJ010000312.1, on the reverse strand, counting down.
GATTCAGCGTAGGCTTACTCTCTCAGGTTCGACAAGCTAAATTATTCGGCTCACGTCATGCCACAAACTCACCATGCAACAGACACATCTACTGTTTTGCCTTTCACCAAGGTACCAACTTTCCGACACCGCAACTAGTGCCCTCACTTCAAAAGAAATCCTCATTTTCCACATAGTGATTATAGATTTGGGTACAAGGATCTTTGTTCAACACTCACGCTCAAGAACAAGTTCATATACAGTTGGTATTCTTAGCCATAGGCTTGCCCTTATTTTCACTGCTTAAGTTCACCATACTAGACTCTAGGATCACAATAGGACTTTCTTGGCTTGTAACGTAGGCTCAGGGTCAGGTATGATATATTTGGGTACATTTTAGTGACTTTTTCCCTCCTTGACATTACCGCTAATATTCCTACCTCTTTTCATTGCCTTTTACGCCCTATTTTCTTCTCTCTTTTCATTTTTGCCTTGCTCCCTTTTTTTTCTTTTTTTTTTCTTTTTTTTTGGATATGACTCTAACTTATTTTTCAACTTTTTCTTTCAAACTCTTTTCTTTCTTTTCTTTTACTTTTCTTTTCATTTTCATTCACTTTCTAATTTCACTAAGTCATATATTTTGCTCTCTTTCTCTTTTCTTTTCAACATCCAACTTTCTAATTTCACTAAGCCACCCTTAACTCATGTCTTTTCCATGAGTTGAGGTACATAATACCCAAAGTTGGGTCAGGGCCAAAAAGAGGTCATTTCATGCATTAGCCACCCTCAACTTAGGCTTTTGCCCTAACTCAAGGTGCACATGTTCAAGGAGGGACTGGGGCTAAAAACATTAGACCATGGGAAGGTGAGTTGGTAAAAAGAAAAAAAGATATGTCATTTCAGGCTCAACATATTTGGATCAACTGGATACTTATTTTCATTTGGTTAACTTCTTTTAGGCTAGATGTTTGCTAATTCGAACAAGGGCCTATGGTCCTTTCCTAGCTTCTAGCACAGATTCCCTTCGCAGGACTAACCGGGCAAGTTCTAGTTATGTACCAACTGTTGAACACTCCAATATCCTCACACTTTCTTGGCACCTCATTACACAATCAGATTGTTAGATTTTCCAGTTTAGATGTTAGTTGGAGGTCATGCAGTGGGTGCCTATCTATGTCATGCTTAGAGCCAACACATTCAACTTATTATCACCTATTCATGCAAGAACTATCTAGGAAGGGGTATAATTTTGTCAGTCATCATGCTTTATTTATCATGCTTTTACACTTTGTACAAATTACGACATGCCGGTTCAACAGAAAATTAATTAGTCTCTTGAGGAAAAAGAACACAGGCAAGAAAACCCCAAGAGAGGATTGTGAGTTGGGCTACTCAGACTTCACCCTAACACTCACTTTCCATTTACCCCACCCCCAACAAAAAGAACATGTCATTGTCCCCAATGCATAAAAAATCATAAGAACAGGGGGGTAGGTGAAGCAAACCTGAGGCGCATAGCGCCGACGAACTATCAACATGTGGGTGGGTCTGGTTTCTCGGAACCCACCAGATCATCACTCGGGACACCCTCAGTGGTGCCCACATCAACCTCCGCACAATCAGTGCTGCTCCTCTCATCGATCGCCAGTACCGAACTAGATGTCCCAACAACCATCTCCACCTCTCTCTACCACCGTATCTCCTCATCAGCCAAAGAAGCTCTCCTGGCCCTCTCTAACTCCGTGCTCTCTTTCTTTCATGTCCGGGCCACATCACTGGCCTCAGTAGTATGGCTGGAACGGTGTCGCTTAGTCCGTGACCGTTTCTCAGGATGTGGCTCAACAGGGGGCTTGAACTGGGAGTCAAGCACTGTGTCTTCCACAAGCTCGATGGGCGCACTCTCCGGCTCTGTCCCCCTCATCTCTAAGATGGCATCCACATTAGATCGCAAACTAGCAACCGCAACCTGAAGAGTAGAGAGGTCTATAGTATGGTCTGGTCGTGCTAGAAACCGTAGCTCGAAGTCGTATAGGCGTTGGTAAACCGCGTGTATTTTCTGCTCTATCCTCTGGGCCACCCTCTTCTCAATTTGGTCCTCAGCCTCGGCAATGGATTTCTGCATCCAAGGCTACATGTGGATGAGCAGCGGCGCCAAAAATTGATACGCTCAAATTACACCTCCCTAAAGAAGTATAAGTGATCGTAATCAAGTAGAGAACCCAACTATTAGGTCGGGATCGATCCAAAGATTAAAATGATTTAGAATTAACTTCAGTCACTATTATGTCTATTTAGTCAAGGTGTTTCCGAAAACAAGTAATTAACGGTTTTTTTAATGTAAATGATCCAAATCAGTTTATCATGTTATTACTCGGTTTAATTCATGAACTTCAGAACCCTATCTATGTATTTCTTTAGTTCTTTATTTACACATGCTAGGTCATATATTTCAGTTATTCAGTTATACATGCCTGAGTTATTAATGCATCATTATCAGATTAATTGCATCCTTCTCAGTTTGCATGTTCAGTTTTGAGCTATCAAGTGTTATAATGTTTCAGTCATAATGTGTTAACAAATTTATCTATTGAGAGTAGCATAGTACCGAGTTGGACTAGGGTCAGTCACACCTATATTCCCAGAACTAATAGCCACGTAGGTTTCAGTCCCCTCTATTGGCATCATTTAAGTGATCACGCCAGCATGCCTCTACACCTTTGGCTGGGTGTATTGTGTCTTCTCGATGGGGCGTATACATCGGACTCCACATTTAGCTAATGTGGTTTTATTATCGCTTATTAGTAGCTCCCACAGTTCATTCAGATTATATTGCATTGACCAATTATAAGTACATCCAATATTCAGTTTCAGCATGTCATAAATTAGTCATTGCATTCAATTCGCTTAATATTCAGTATCAATATCATGTTCACATTATATCATTGCTTAATTTGTTACATTTTTCAGTTATATGTTATTTTAACTTTATTCTATCCTTCATTCTCAATACCTTTCAGGTACTGACGCATACTCTGCACTATATCTTCTCGTGATGTAGGTTCAGGTTCTCAACATCTAGATCACGCTTAGATCGGTTCCCAATCTTCACTTCAATTGCATGGTGGTGAGTCCTAATTCATTGAGGATTAGTGACATGCTTATCTTTATCGGTTTAGTCTTTAGTTTCATATTTTTGAAATCTAGTTGAGGCATCTCCTAACATTTCTAGTCAGTTTAGAGGCTTATTTCAGACATAGTTAGATTCAACTTAGTATTTCGAGTTTAATATTTCTTTGTATTGAAACTCTCAGATTTTATATATATTCAGTACTACCAAAAAATTGCCTTATAGCCACGGATAATTAGCCACGGTCGTGAAAATTGTGGCAAATTTAGCTAAAAAATATTAAAAGAATCTCGACGCAGTATGAGCTATGGCTAAACATTAGTGGCTAAAATAGGCGGAAAAATTTCATTCTCTCCCTTTTTTTTTCATTTTGCCTCCTTTTCTATTATATTCCCTCTACTCACTCTCTTTTGTCTCACATCACCCAAAATCTATATCGATATTTGCCCAATATTCAACTCTCTTCTACAAAATAGATTTTTGTCAAAAGACGCTTCAAATAGTTGTGGTATGTGGTAAGTTTGCTTCTTTCAAGTAACAAATCTTTGCAATCTAGAGTCTTTACACTCAAAAATTGGAAGTAGGGTTTTGGATAATGTTTTTGTTTATTGAAGTTATGATCTTTTGAAATCTGCAATTTTGATGTGTTTTTATTTTTTCTAGTTCTAAAGAATTGAAATTTTAGTGGTAGGTTATAAATCCTACTTTATTTATGTAGTACAATAAAGAAAAAATATGTTCACACATCTGGAAAGATTGATGGATGGATTTTCACCAGAAAATTTGTAGATAAGATTATACATTGGAGGAATAATTTGCCACAAATTGATAACCTGTATACTTATATATAAATCTTGAGAGGTGTGAAATTTTGCAGGATTAGATCTCTTTTTTCTTGTTCTGTGCATTTCAAACCATGTTCTAGTTATAAATGGTGATGGACAAGGATGTGATAATGGTTCAAATTTGCTTTTCAGATTGCTTGGCAAACTTTCTCAAAAGTCGGTATTTTGTCCCATATAAGTTGAGAGATAGGATAGGATGCCACATGAAAAAACAAAACAAAACGACAATGTCAACTTATTGAGGTAGCTAGATAACATTGTTGTCATTCAAATAATGTAATCTTTTTCAATACGTATTGATTTATGAATAAAATATATTTGAAGGAGAATTTTGAGTTTGATTATGACAATGGATTTAAATGGGTGATGCAATCTTTACGTGAAAGGTGGAAGTCCCATAAATATAAGTTACGATGTAATATCTTCTACGCCAACAAAAGTAAAGAAGAGCTATTGGTAAGCCTCCTGAAAATGTGGATTCTATTGATAGGACTGCCTCTGTGTATCACTGTAATGAGGATAAAATGAAGGTAACTGTTGTTCATAATTTGATTCTTTCTTCTCCTATTTTTTGGGTAAATTATTTTTAATATTAATCAATGGACTTTACAACTCAAGGAAAAAAGAAAAAACAGAATAACTAGGTTTGATGTTCATTCAAAATCTTTAGGCTTGCATATGTAGACTCTTAACCAAAAAGCAATTTCAACACAGTGTACATTGGGTATACATTCAGTTCTCCTAGTTTCCTAGCCGACCAGGTCTCAAATTTCCTCTCAAATATATTTCTTGAAGGATGATTTTGATCAGGACTTTATCTATTCTTCTTGGCTTGTGAATATCCTTAGTTAGTCATCTGCGACAAGTGTTAAGTTATCTTTGTAAGTATGATTCTTTAAATAGCATCCCATGAAACATTTCCTTTGCATTGGTTTTCAGCACATCGCAATTCACCCTGCTACTCCATTAGACTCCTCCTACATAACAACTTTACTTCATTGAAGTATGGAAAGAAAGAAATATGAAACATTCGAACTCCTATGTTCTGTACATACACAATATAACTCATTTTGTACATTTCAATGTACCTTCAACTATAACTACGATATTAATTAGAAGTGATAACTTATAAGCTAAATCTGTACAGACAAAAATAGCTGAAATTACTCAATAAATGCTTCAAATATGTTGGTATGTTCTTGTTTCAGCTTTGCAATGTCTGTTTTTGTTCTCTCCCTTCAATATGATTAGAGCTTAAACTCTTTCCTCGCTCCGATATTGTCCTTTTAAATTTTATATTGCATCCTTTGTGTGGACATAGATACTCCTTTTAAGATGCCATCAATTATAAAATAGGATATAGTTTATGATTGTTGAGCAATCTAAGTGAATGTTCTATAAAAACTATTGTGAGTCTGAAAGTTTAAGACAAAATTTTGTTTGCTTTCATTTAGTAATATTGTTGGTGCTGGTTGTGTTATAGCGATTTATATAGCTTTAAGAACTTGTGTCCTACATCCTGTGAAATTGTGCCCTTTTATTACCTGTAATTAAATTTATGTTTGAGAATTACATAAACAAAGTGCACAAAATGTAAAAACTAAAAAGAAACTTGAAGTGTCGCATGCCGATGAAAGCAAAAGCAATGCAAGGAGAGGTCGTCAAATGGTATGTTTGTTAACCTTGAATTATCTTTGCAAATCATTTTATTGTATCAAGTGAAATGTGTTTCATGTTTATTTTTTATTTATATATACTTGATTAATGATTGAAGCAAAAATTGGGAAGACATGTTTGTCGGACTGAGGTTATTTTGTCAACTTTACTGAAGAATATTGGTATTTATGTGAAATGAAGAAGGAAATATTTTAGTTGTAATATTTGTATACTTGTCCAATTTAAAATTACAGTTATGGTGTTGATTTATTCTTGTCTTTTTTATTCAGTCTGTAGCCTAGCATAAGACTCAACTAGCTATCAAAGAATAACAACAAAGAATAACTAATGTAGGCGAGAAGTGATGTTATTGTTCTAGCAATTGCCTTGGTGCTACAAATGTGTCTGCCTAGGATGCTTTTCATCTTTCCTCGTCTAAAAACTTTGAAATTGTGATCTTTTGCTTTGTGTTCTCTCATTACACTTTAGAAAGTGGATTTTGATTAAATTTTAGTCAAAATAGTTGACGTCTTATAGTAATACTTTTGTTAATATTTTGTTTGTACATCTTCTGTTAACTTCTGTTAGTAGTAGTGCTTTGGGGTGTGGTCTATTTTATTTTAGTATTGTGAAAATATCCTTCCTTGTAGCATAAGATATCGGAACATCTACCTAAAGATCAGGAACTTGCTGCTAGTTTAGGTGTTCCTATGAAGAAAAGCTCTCTTTGGAATGTCACATTCCCTTACTCTTAACTGATGGTAGCAGATGGTAGCAGATCTGAGATCTATCTTAGAAAAAAAGGTGGCACCCTGAAGTTGATTGAATAAATCATCAACTCTTGGGAGGGGATACTTATTCTTGATGGTAACCTTGTTCAACCGATAGTAATCTATACACATCCTTAGGGAACCATCTTTCTTTTTCAAAAACAAGACTAGAGCGCCCCAAGGTGACACACTTGGTCGAATGAAACCGTTATCTAACAGATCTTTCAACTCTTTCAACTTTGTTAGTTCCATTCTATATGGCGGGATAGAGATAGGGCGAGTATGTGGAAGAAGATATATATCAAAGTCTATCTCTCTCTAAGGAGGGATTCCGGGAAGATCATCTGGAAAGACTTCTGGAAACTCTTTTACTACTAGATCTGACTGAATAAGAGGTATCAAAATAATAGAGTCATTAACTCGGACTAAGTGATAGACAGACCCCTTAGAAACTAACTTACTTGCCTTAAGCTACGAAATAAAACGACCCTTAGGAACCGTTGAACTACTTTTCCACTCTAATACTAACTCATTTGGAACTTGAGTTCTACAATTAACTGAGGCATAACAGGCATGAAGCCAGTCCATATCAAGAATGACATCAAAGTCTACCATGTCTAACTCAATTAAATCAGCCATGGTACTCTTAAGATTGAAAGAAATGAGACAACCACGATAAACTTTCTCGGCTAGAATGGACTCACCAACATGTGTAGAAACACTAAATGGTTCACTAAGTTGCTCAGGAATAATATCAAAGTTCATGGCAACATATACAATTACAAAAGATAAACTCACTCGTGGGTCTAGCAATGCATAAACAGTAAAGTCAAAGACCTGAGTCATACCAGTGACAACATCTGGTGAATCCTCATGCTCTTGGCAATTATTGCGAGCATAGAAGCGGTTTGTTCCTCCGCTAGTACCGGAAGTAGCTCCTCTAGGTGGATCCCTCTTTGTTGGAGCAATTGATGAAGACTGGGCTCTATTGGTCCCCATTACCACTTCTCCGCTTATTCTTTGGACACTCTCTCATGAGATCCCCTAGTGTGACTGCACTAGAAACAACCAGCGGAGCCCTCACGACAAACACCAGAGTGGTTTTTACCACACTTTACGCAGACTAGGCTTACTAGCCCCTTGCACCACACTACCCTGTGAATATGTAGATTTAATTCTGGAATTCTGACCATAGTACTCACCCTTGTTCTTATGTACATGTTAACTAGCAGATGACAGCAGGACCCTTTTATTTCTATCGGAAGGATGACTGGTTGGCATTACTCTTGTACTGCTCGAACTCATTCGCTGTCGTAGCTCTCTTGTTCTTGAACTCCTCTGTGTCCCTTAGCTTTTCCTCCTCTACCTATTGCAGATAGATCATCAACCTTGAAATGTCCATGTCCCTAACAAGCATTGCTGCCCGACCCTCTTTGATTGAAGAACGACCCAATCCAGCAACAAACAAACTCATCCTACTCCTCATGTCCTGAAACATTTTTGGAGTAGAACGATATAGTTGGGTGAACTTCAACTCATACTCATGCACAGTGTGAGAATCCTACTTAAGTGTGAGGAAATCACGTAACTTGGCCTCTTTCAGGTGTCGAGGAAAGAAACACCTTAAGAAGGCCTCCTCAAAACAAGCCTAACTCGCATGTGGTGTATCTTCATCTCTACCGTCTTTCCACTTAACAAAACAAGTTCTAGCAATACCTTTGAGTTGGTAAGCAGCTATTTTAACTCTCTCTGTGTCAGCAACATGCATCACCTCGAACACCTTTTTCAGTTCCTCAATGAATTTCTTTGGATCCTCAGTAGGGCTCAAACCAGTGAAACTTGGGGAATTCATCCTCAAGAACTCACGAATCCTTGAAGTGTCGGCCCCTTATTTTTGAGCTCTTGTTTGCTGACCAACCTAATTTTCCACATCCTGAATCAACATCCCAATTGTCTCTTTGAATTTGGCATTAGTGACTTCTCCCTGGGGTTGAACTTCAGGTGCATTGGGTACCCGTTATTCCTCAACGTTCCTTCTAAGTGGACGACCTCTTGCTGCTCTTCGTGGAGGCATGGTTATCTAAAAACACGCGCAAGCACGAAGTAAACAAAAACATTTAGAGATATACTCCAATGCACGAAGTGATTATTAAAGAAGTGAGGAATTTCCTAAATGTTTCAGCTTCCTAATTATAGACGTGGTGCGCTTCACACTAATAACTAGGATTCTACAAACACAGATTCATAGACTCCCTGGGACTCTTGAACTCTGTGCTCTGATACCAAGTTTGTCACACCTCAAGCCTACACCTTTGGCGGGACTAGCACCCGTAGACCATTGCTGGCCTCGAGCGGACCCTTAGACTGACTTACATAACTCAGTGGAAGACAATAATCAATAACTAGAATTATCAAAACTCAACGAAACTGATAGATCATACTAACTTACAATATTATAAAGGTTTAAAACATTCAACTGCCAGAAGTGGCAACCCACAAGTAGAAAGAAATGTAAAGACTAAAGGACTAACATCTGACTGTCTATCTAGGAAGCCTTTTAAAACTGAGATGGATGTTGGTACAGACCCCACAACATCCTAATAAATAAAATACTAAAAAAAATAATAAAAGGAGTCCTACAAAATGCAAGGAGGCTCACCACCTGACACTGGAGTGCTTAACTAGATCAACGGTGCGCCGGATGGCATCCTCGTTACCTACATTTACATCATGATACCATGCTGGACAACTGGCATAAGTACATTGAATGTACGAGTATGCGAGTTGGAATGCTAAAACAACTTAAGTTTGAAAAGAGTAAGAAGAAACTCTTACCTTGGCTCTGCTCAACTCATGAATAACATAACTCAATATAACTGACTCATTTCAGTTTAAAGAAATTTAAAAGCAAGTGCAATATAAAGAAATGTTGTTTGAAAACATGACGTAAACTCTGAATATATACAAGGATACAATTAACTCTGAGATGTATGTAAAAAACAAATAAACTAATGTATATATATATATATATACATCTAACTTTTGGGAGTTTCTCTAACCAAAAACCGTCACTTAGGAGCTGTAGTGATGAGGCAACGATCTACCTCACGCTGTCAGCGCATTTTATACCCCGCCAAAGGCATAAGACCTGAACTAATGTGAAAAGAGTTCATCTAAAAAGTATGAACCTTTTTTACCCATTGTGGCTACAAGGTTTTATGGAAATGTGAGTTATCTGAACTCATGCTCATCCCCAATTCTGTGCTCAATACTACTCTCAAAATATAATGGCTCTTATGTTATTAAAACATACTACTTCTGTGATTTGAGGTCAGTTCTCAAACCCTTAGCTCAAAGTCTATCTTGAAAATCTCAGTTTCCCTTCTTGCTTTATTTAGAAAGCTATTACTCTTTTCTGAAAACTAGACCGAAGGCACTTTGGAAATCTCAATTTCCATTCTTTGTAAATGTGAAAACATTTTAAACTTCTTTTGGAATACTTAGTCCCCATATACTGCTTTGAAGAAATACTTCACTTTACTCTGAATTGAACTCAAACTTAAGTCTTAAAACGACATTTAAAACGTTTTTGAAAGATTTATCAAACATGAAATAAACTTCTTCTCTTTATGTTACACTTTACTCAACATGATCTTTAAGTCTGAAAACAAGTTTAAAACCATTTGTAAAAGACTTCTTGAAAGGGCCCTTAAGAACTTTCTAGACTTGGCTCTAAACTTTCCTTGTATTTGAAGTTATGGATTCAAGGTTGTAATTCATGTTTCTGGATGATTTCTATATGACTATAAGTCATTTAGAGTAGTTAGAATCATTAGGAAGTGTTAAAACACTTTAAAAAGGCTTAATCGGACTGAATTACAAAAACTAGGCGAAAAAGCCGATTCGGGCGCGTCCTGGGCATGCCGCGCCATGCCTCAAGTTCAGATGCCTCATTCTGGCGCACTGCAGGAGCGTCGACCCAGGCCCTCTGGCGCAAATGGGGTGCGCCGCTCCTGGCTTTGCCTAGTTTATGCCTTGCGAATTTCTCAACTCGTTTTCTGACTTTAAATCATTCTTTTTTTCGATTTCCTTCCTCAAATTCACTTAGATTTTTAGTACCCACATCATATCTACAATGATCTAACCCAATGAATTCAAGAACAACACTAAGATCATCAAAGATCTCCTAAATCTCAACTCATGTTCAAGAACGAAAGCAATTCAAGAAACCACATTCAAGAACATTCAAAATCCAATCCTTTTAGAATGAAATCACGCTAAATCAAACATGTTTGGCACGTGGTTGAACAAACCAAATGTTGAGATAGACCCACATACCTTTTTAGGGATCACCCCCGACGAAATCCACAAGTTAATTCGACAATCTTGGTGAATCTTGCCCTTCTTATTCTTCCCTTCTCTTCTCCTTTCTCCTTAGCCCTAGCATGAAATTTCTCAACTTCTAAACCTAACTAAATTCAGGCATGAGCCTTATTAAACTCCTAAAAATGGATTAAATTAATAGGCGTGAAAAGAGTAAAATACCTTTTAATCCAACAACCCAACTTCCAAAGGGCATAACTCACTCATACGAATTCGGAATCGCGCAAACTCGTGGCGTTCAAAAAAGTATTCCAAGGGATTTTCAACAATATCTGGAACTACTCCTTACTCATCCTGAGCTAGGAGTTATGGTTGTTCGAAGTTCACCAAAAAATCACTTTTAACTTATATTTTCCATATCTTATACTTTCCAAAAACAAGTATTTCCAGATTTTAAACTCCTTTCTAGTTCGTTCTAGTTGCGAGATGTTACACAAAATGGATTGAATCAATTAAATTGGTCAGTGTCCAATCCAACAAAAAAAATTATTGGATTGTGATGGGTTGGATAAAAATATGATAAATAATGGGTCATAATACAACCTGCCCAACTATTACCATTATGTAATTTGTTTGTTTATTTTTTATTTTTTTAATCAAGAAAAATATTTCATTGATAAATAAAGGTCAACTTGTTGTACACAAGGTTATACAAAAAAAAAAAAAAAAAAAAAAAACCTGCAAACAAAAATATAAAGGGTCGTTTGATATGGGGTATAAGAATAATGATGAGTAGAGTGTATTAGTAATGCTTGCATTAGTTATGCATACTTTTTTCTTTCTAATGCACTCTAACATCTTTCTCGGTCTTTCTAACCAACCTTTATAATTGAATTAAGATAAACAACTAGTTACCTCCGGAAGCATTTCAAAACAATGACTCTTGACTATGAGATTATATTATATAAGCTAACTCTTAGATTTTGGACATTCATTCTACATATCTAAGATATTTGACCTTTTCCAGCTGGCATTGGTTATCTAAAAGGGGGTAAACCAAATGGAACCAAGAAACAAGGGTACCACATTGGGCTCAACCATAAGATAGCAGATACATAATGGACTTGAACTTCCAAAATATTATGCCTTGCACCAGTAAACTAATGTCACAACTAACATGATCAATTGACGGTTATCCACACCGATATTCCTTGTGACTATTCTAGGGGCAAGGAAATCTTTAATATTGGCATATTTCGCCATAACGGGATAAGACTTCAACTAAACAAGATGAAGTTAATTGCACGAAAAAGTCATTTATTAGTCAATCAAAAGCGCAAATATAATATCCTATTATGTAAAATTACTACCAACCTCCAGATTTCTTTACAACAACTCGTCTTGGTTGACATCTTCTACAGGCAGATATGGAGATGCAAGAAAATCCATACCTGAGTATCCCAGATAAATTGTGTTCTCCGCATACCTGAATAGGAAGTATTCGACTAATAAACCATGGATTATGTAATGTCCACAATAAGTGAAAACTACTGAATTAATTTAGCTTAGAAAACAGAAGGGAACTTGGCATTCTAAACGAGCACAAAGAGAATAGCCGAAAAGATAAATAACTTACTTCACAATTTCCAACATCCTCGACATTGATCATGGTACAATTGACACATAACCACTATATAACTTCTATTTGCATTTCTGATGGTTCTCGGTCACTTTCATCATAATCCTTGTTAAAATTATACAAAGCATTGTACTTATCCTCCAAGGTCTTATATTTTCGCACTTAGCACTTCTCTGAAGTTCATAAAAAGGTTACAACAAGATATAATCAGATGCACGCCTTCAAAATCAGTGAAATAAACAATATGAACAAATAGCAGCTCCCTCAGTGCTGTAGCAGCTTGATCAGCTAGCGTTTAAACCGGAGATCCCATCTTAATCTCTTTGTACAAAGTTGTGACACCTTCCCAGATCGTCCATCATTATGACAAAAATAATCACAAACATCTGCTGTGCCAACCCCATCCAAAATTTCATTTAAATCTTGACAAAAAATAACTTCCAATTGATTTGAAAGATTGTTTTAAGTTTTCCACCAGTTAAATTGCTCATTTTAGATGATTCTGAGACCTCATTGCCTTCAAAATTAATAACACATTTTTTGCACTGAGATCATATCTCCACAACGATCACAATCTACTGTGACAAATATCAAATACTAATTAGTAGCCATGAAGTTTATTTAGACAGAAACTTCTAATTTTACAGAATGCAAAGGCCAAAGCATTCATCTTTGATGGAAGTTGTGCTAATTACTTTTGATAATGACAAATGCTCTTTGATCATTCATGAACCAGGTTCATTTATTAAAACAAAAAGTAAAAGAAGAATGAAAGAGTTGTCGTTTTATGAAACAAGAAGTGAAGGAGAAGAATTGAGGCATAGATTTATTTACGGAAAGAAGGAAAACAAAAGTATTATATTTCCATAAATAAATACCATAAAACCTTTTTCCTAAAAAGGTGGTTTACTTTATATATGAAAAAGGAAAACAAAACCTTTTCCTAAAAGGTGTTTTCCTTATACAACAAAATAAAAGGAAACCTTTCCATATCAAAGGAGGACACAGAAAACAGAGTTATTGTCAACTTTGAAGAGAGGCAATAATTCTTGATTAAAAAGAGTCTATATAAACAGAGATGGCAAGGCCAAGAGAATCAGTTCTTGCAATCAAGGAGAAACATAAAGAGAGGTGAGAAGAAGAGAGAAATAGCAAGAATAGTTTTTGTGAGTTTTGTGAGTTAATTATTTCGTGAGAGTTTTTGTGAGGCTGTGTGATTTGTAAACAAGGAGTAGGTTTGGCTTCTTGTGGAGAGAGAGTGTTTAACTAAAAGGAAGTGGGTTTGGCTTCTTTTAAGTTAAAGAGTTTCGATTAGAGTTAATCGAAAATTGTATTTGAGTTTGAAAACTTAATAAAACAAAGTTGTGTTTTTCCTTCCTTGAGAGAGGAAGGTTTTAGTTAAAAGTATATTGCTTTATTTACTTGTTTAAGGCAAATAATCAAGAACCTGGTTCTTGATCTAGGGGTAAGGTTTCTTCAATTGGTATCAGAGCGGGATCTTTTCGTTAAAAGATTAACATCTTGAAAAGAAAAAATGGCAGCACCACCTACCCCCCAAGAAGGAGCTTCTCAAACTCGACCACCACTGTTCAATGGAAAATATTATGGATGGTGGAAGAATTGCATGATGGATCATCTTATAGGAGAAAATCCCGATCTCTGGAGTGTAGTCCTAGATGGTCCTACTATTCCTATGAAAAAGGGACCCGATGGAGTAACAATGGTACCAAAAGAAAGAAAGGAGTGGGATGCTACAGATAAACTAGCAATTCAAAATAATGCAAAATCTAAGAAAATTCTAATTTGTGGCATAGGACCAGACGAGTACAACAGGATATCGTCTTGCCAAGATGCTAAATCAATCTGGGAAACCTTGCAGACTGCACATGAAGGAACAACTCAGGTTAAGAAATCAAAGATTGATAACTTGAATAGACAGTACGAACTATTCAGAATGATGGAAGGAGAAACTATTCAAGATATGCACACTAGATTCACGGCAATCATCAATGAGATCTACTCCTTAGGAGAAGTAATTCCAAACGGAAAGGCAGTCAGAAAACTCTTGAGCGTCTTACCTGAATCATGGGAAAGTAAGGTTGAAGCAATTACTGAAGCACGTGACCTAGACAAACTTGCTATGGATGAGCTCATTGGAAACCTCATAACATACGATCTAAAGAAAAATCAAGACAGAGAGATTGGTAGTAAAAGAAAAGAAAAAAATTTAGCCCTTAAAGCTACTACTTCTGAAGACTTTGAGGATGAAAATATCGCTCTCATGGCTAAAAGATTCTCAAAATTGTTAAAAAAGGGACAAACATTTCAAAAAAGGAATCCTCAAAAGAATGTTGAAAATTCAAGAGAACAACTGTGTCATAAATGTGGTAGTCCAGACCACTTTATAAAATTCTGTCCACTATGGGCCCTTGAATACAAGAAAAACAACCCAGAAAAGGCAAGAGAAGGAAAAAGTGACAGATATATTCCCAATAATCGGAGAATGACAAATCAAGAAGCCGACATATCCATGAAAAAGGCATTCGCTGCAATGGGAGGATTATCTGAAGATGAATCTGAGGATGAGGAAATCGAGAATCAATCTCTACTTGCAATAACGCAAGAAGACAAATACGACTTTCTTGCACTTGTGGCTATAACTGAAGAAGCAAACAAAGAAAGTAATTATCAAACACAAGATACAATTCATGCTCTAATGGCTGGTTCAAATTCTGAGCAAGAAGAAGAAGACCAAAACAAACAGGTTAGCTCAACTTTCACTAAAGAAAACAGTGAAAACTATACTAAAAAGGAGCTAGAGTCACTACTGGAAACTGTCATAAATGCATATCAGGCAACCTGCCATGAAAAGGAACTACTAATGGAAGATTACGCATCTCTAAGAGAAGATAACATGATTCTAGAACAACAAAATTGTTCCCTGCTTAATAAACAACTAGAATTAGAAAAAGAACTGAAGTCTAGCATCTTGAAAAATCAAGCCTTACAAAAGAAACTAAACATGACTGAACAGAAAGCAGAGAACAGTATGAGGTGGACCAGGTCCTCCATAATTCTCGATAGTCTCCATAAAAGTCAATCTAGCACAAGACATGGAATAGGCTTTTCTGAAACAAAAAATCCCAACATAGACTGTCTATGCTCTCACTGTGGCTTGACAGGACATAAGAGTCATGCATGTGATAAAAAACAAATTGCACATCAGAAATATTTTACCTTTTTAAGAAAAATTCAAAAGAAAATTGATCTTGAACCTGGTTCTACTTCTAAGGTCCTTCCTAGATGGGCTAAAAAAGTTCTCATACACCCCCTTAATCACAAACAGGCACTCAAATGGATATGGGTACCTAAACTAACTCTGTCTGAATAAAATTGCAGGCTTCAGTGGGAGAAAAACGAAAGCACTGGTACTTGGATAGCGCCTGCTCAAGACATATGACAGGAAATCAAGAAAATTTTCTCTCACTGAAAAAGGTTAAGGGTGGAAAAGTAGCCTTTGGAAACGGAAAAACTGGGGAAATACAAGGAATTGGAAAAGTAGGAATCAATCTCAAACAAGTCATTGATGATGTATACTACGTAAATGGACTTCAACATAACTTACTAAGTGTTTCTCAAATGTGTGACAAAGGGAACAATGTAGTATTTACTGCAGGTGAATGTAGAGTAATAAACTCAACAACTAAGGAACTGATACTTCTGGGAAAGAGACACAAGAATGTATACACAACTCAGATAATAAGGTCAGAAAATTCACTCACTTGCCTTAGTGCTCTCACTGAAAACTCCGCTCTTTGGCACAAAAGGCTAGGACATATCAGTCTTTCCACAATTAACAAATTAATATCAAAAGATCTGGTTAGAGGATTACCTGAGAAAACTCTGCAAAGTGAACAGTTCTGTGGTGCCTGTGTCAAAGGGAAACAATCCAAATCCTCCTTCAAACCAAAGGGAATGGTTAGTACAACAAAACCTCTAGAAATGCTTCACATTGACTTATGTGGACCAATGCGTGTGATAAGTAGAGGAGGCAAAAGATACATTCTTGTAATAGTTGATGACTACTCAAGGTTTACTTGGACTCTATTTTTGGCAACAAAAGATGAAACATATGAAGTATTTGAAATATTTGTGAGACTAGTTCAGAAGAAACTCAATACAGAAGTCATCAACATAAGATCAGATCATGGTTCAGAATTTGAAAACTCAAAGTTCTTAAGTTTTTGCACTACAAATGGAATTGATCACAATTTCTCCGCACCAAGAACTCCACAACAAAACGGTGTAGTTGAGCGTAAGAACAGAACTCTTGAAGACATCGCTAGAACCATGCTAATAGCAAGCAAAATACCACAATTCTATTGGGCAGAGGCTATAAACACTGCTTGTTATCTGATAAACAGGTGCACAATGAGGACTTTTTTAAATAAAACCCCATATGAACTACATAAAGGAAGAAAGCAGAGCTTAGCACACCTTCGACCGTTTGGATGCATCTGTTATGTGCACAATAATGGAAAAGATAACTTGGGAAAATTTGATGCCAAGAGTGATGAAGGGATATTTTTGGGATACTCAACACAAAGCAAAGCATATAAGGTACTCAACAAAAGAACAAATCGAGTGGAAGAAAGCATGCATGTTGTATTTGATGAAAGTACATTAGAAGAATCTGATAATTCTGATGTACATATTCCAAAACCATTGGAAGATTTACAATCAGATGAGGATAATGCCATAAATGAGCCAAATCTTCAAGAAATTCAAAATATACCAACAGAGACAAGAGTAGAAACATCAGATACTCCAATATCTGAAACAACTCAAAATACTCAGGCTCATGGTTGGAAACATCAGAGTTCTCATCCAATTCAAAACATCCTCACACCACTGGAATCAGGGATTCATACCAGATCCAGAGTACAAAATATGTGTGCCTTCTCAGCTTATCTATCTCTAGTTGAGCCCAAAAATATTAAAGAAGCCTTGGGAGATCCGGATTGGATTATAGCTATGCAAGAGGAATTAAGTCAGTTTGAGAGAAGCAAAGTCTGGAAGCTGGTTCCAAGACCACATGATCGAACAGTAATAGGTACTCGATGGGTCTTCAGAAACAAATTAGATGACCAAGGTCATATCACTAGAAACAAAGCTAGACTAGTAGTTCAAGGCTACAACCAGGAAGAAGGAATCGACTATGATGAAACATTTGCACCAGTGGCAAGAATGGAAGCTATAAGAATGTTAATTGCTTTTGCAGCCCATATGGAATTCAAACTCTACCAGATGGATGTAAAAAGTGCATTCTTAAACGGTTTTTTACAAGAAGAAGTATTTGTGAAACAACCCCCTGGTTTTGAGGACCCAGATAAACCTGAACATGTCTACAAACTAGAAAAAGCACTTTATGGACTAAAGCAAGCTCCAAGAGCATGGTATGATCGTCTATCCACATTCCTTCTAACACATGGCTACTCCCGTGGAAAAATAGACAATACACTTTTTCTTCAAAAACAACGTTCAGATCTGTTCATTGTACAAATTTATGTCGATGACATCATTTTTGGTGGAACCAACCCCTCACTTGGAATTGAGTTTGCCAAACTCATGAGTAGTGAGTTTGAGATGAGTATGATGGGTGAACTAACCTTTTTCTTAGGTCTTCAAATTAATCAGTCGCCTACAGGAACTTTAATTCATCAACAGAAGTACATCAATGAATTACTGAAAAAATTTGACATGAATGAAGCAAAAACCATAGACACTCCCATTGGCACTACAACAAAGCTAGATAAAGACGAAACAGGTTCTCCAGTTAATGACACAAAATACAGAGGTATGATTGGATCACTCTTATACCTCACCGCAAGCAGACCCGACATCATGTTTAGTGTTGGACTTTGTGCATGATTTCAGTCAAGTCCTAAAGAGTCTCATCTAAAAGCTGTTAAAAGAATACTTAGGTACCTCAAAGGTTCTGTGAACCTGGTGCTATGGTACCCATCAGGAGACTCGTTCGACTTAGTAGGCTTTGCTGATGCTGACTACGCCGGATACCTAGTCGACCAAAAAAGTACGTCTGGAATGGCAAACTTTCTAGGACCATGTCTCGTCGCATGGGCCACTAGGAAACAAAATTCCGTTGCTTTATCAACACCAGAGGCAGAATATGTAGCAGCTGCATCATGTTGTGCACAATTATTGTGGATCAAACAACACCTAGAAGACTTTGGGGTCAAAACAAGTTGTATTCCCACCATGTGCGATAACACTAGTGCTATCAATATGGCTAAGAACCTGGTTCAACACAAGCGCACTAAACATATTGACATCCGACATCACTTTCTGAGGGACAATGTTGAAAAAGGATTTATCATAATGACGTTCTGCGCTACTGAGGTCCATATTGCTGACATTTTCACTAAGGCTCTTGGGCGAGAACCATTTCTTAAAAATCGCCTATCCTTGGGACTTGTGTTTCAGAGCTAATCTCCAAAGAACCAGGTTCTACTCATCACACACTCAGGTTCTCATATTTTTCAAACTTGGTTATGCTGCTTAATTTAATTATGGCGGGAAAAACATAGTGACTCATTAAAACTTCAAAGTCTTTTCAATGTGCCCGCCGTCGCTTCAAACGTTTCTTTAAACGAGGAGTCGGTTCAGAGTACCAGTTCATCATCATTGCTTTTTCTATTTCCCATAAAATCTTTTTACCTTCCCCACACACAAAACCAAAACCAAACAAAAATTTTCATGGCTTCCTCTCTCCATCTCGTCGATTACTCTGACAATGACGATGAACCTACCCTCACATCAGAAATTCCGGCAACTACTCAGGGGGAAACCCCTATTGAACCCACTCCACCACTATCACCATCAGCCCACAATCACTCCACATCATCTCTATCATCTCCTTCATCCATTCCCACAGAAAACCTCACAACACCAAACCCTATTCCATCCTCTCCGGCAACCATGCCCGTATCTCCTGCTCCTCAACCACATGCATCTCCTTCGTCTACACCAGTTCCTAGGCGTCCTCGCAAACACATTGATGTCAAACGCAAAGTGATTCGTCCTCCTCGAACTCGACAGGCAAGTCAAACTCAACTAGAGATGTTGGCAGAGTCAACCATAAAACACCATCGCACTGGTAAGTCACCTGTCTGTTCCTCTTCCACCCCTATTATTTCAGATACAGATGATAAAGTTTTAGAATCTGCTCCATCTTCAAACCCTCCCTCATCTAAAACCCTAACCAAAAATGAAATAAAATTTCTCGCCATGGGTAAGGGGGCTTATTTCAAATCCTAAAAAATCTTGAGAGGTAGAACAATTCATCCAGATATTCGCGATTACACTGCGATAAAGAAATTGTTAGCCCTACTTGCAGTACAAGGGTGGGTAGATATTTTTCTTCAAACTGATAACCAAATATTTGATGACGAAGTGGCTGAGTTTTATGCAAATCTAACTATGATAGATGATTCTGTACTCTCCTCATCCGTTCATGGTGTGGATATCGTCTTTGACAAAACTAGGTTGGGAGCAATACTTCGTATTCCTTGCATAGGGTTGGAAGAATACCACTGGTGTAAAGATGACAATTGTGCGCTCACCTCAAAATTCACACAGGGGAGGGTCATTGATCAACCTCGAAAGGTACTAAAAGGAGAAATGTCTCCTTTTCACAAATTGGTGTTTGAAGTCGTTCACAAAGGTGTTGTTCCGAGAGGAGAAAGAAGACATGAGGAAAATTTTCGTGATATGGGTCTTGGACATGCTCTAGATACAATGCGTCCTATTAATTGGCCATCTCTTATTATTAAACATATGAACAGAATAATAGATCCTAAGAAACCTCATCAATTAGCTTATGGGAATCTGTTGACTACTGTGTTTAAAGAATTTGGGGTACCTTTGAAGGGTGGTCGCTCTCTGAGAAAATATGATATGTTCACTCAGACTACGCTTGCTGAATGTAATCTTTTGGATGATATGGTAGATCCAGTTCCTCTTCGTTCTGCTGGTCCTGTTACTGCTCTTCTTTCTGACCTTAATAAGGCTCGAGCTCAGAATGTTCTATTAAAAGATGAAGTTGCTATTCTTAAGGCTAAGTTGGCTGCTTCTCAGGGGGAAGTTGGAAGATTGAAGGATCAACTCATTCAACAACAAATTGACAACAATGCTCGTGTTGCTCATATGTTTAAAATGTTTTCTAGGCATTAGTTAGTGTCTTTGTTGGCCACCGTTTATAGCTCAACTATTTTGCTTGGTTATGTTGCTGCTTTTGCTCCTGTGAACTTATTGTAGTAGTCTCTTTTGATGCTGTGGATATTTTTGTCATCTCTATCTTGGGCTTTTTGATATGTCAAAAGGGGGAAACAGTTTCTCAAACCTGGTATTATTTGTCATCATCAAAAAGGGGGAATTTGATGGAAGTTGTGCTAATTACTTTTGATAATGACAAATACTCTTTGATCATTCATGAACCAGGTTCATTTATTAAAACAAAAAGTAAAAGAAGAATGAAAGAGTTGTCGTTTTATGAAACAAGAAGTGAAGGAGAAGAATTGAGGCATAGATTTATTTACGGAAAGAAGGAAAACAAAAGTATTATGTTTCCATAAATAAATACGATAAAACCTTTTTCCTAAAAAGGTGGTTTACTTTATATATGAAAAAGGAAAACAAAACCTTTTCCTAAAAGGTGTTTTTCTTATACAACAAAATAAAAGGAAACCTTTCCATATCAAAGGAGGACACAGAAAACAGAGTTATTGTCAACTTTGAAGAGAGGCAATAATTCTTGATTAAAAAGAGTCTATATAAACAGAGATGGCAAGGCCAAGAGAATCAGTTCTTGCAATCAAGGAGAAAAGAGAGGTGAGAAGAAGAGAGAAATAGCAAGAATAGTTTTTGTGAGTTTTGTGAGTTAATTATTTCGTGAGAGTTTTTTGTAAACAAGGAGTAGGTTTGGCTTCTTGTGGAGAGAGAGTGTTTAACTAAAAGGAAGTGGGTTTGGCTTCTTTTAAGTTAAAGAGTTTCGATTAGAGTTAATCGAAAATTGTATTTGAGTTTGAAAACTTAATAAAACAAAGTTGTGTTTTTCCTTCCTTGAGAGAGGAAGGTTTTAGTTAAAAGTATATTGCTTTATTTACTTGTTTTAGGCAAATAATCAAGAACCTGGTTCTTGATCTAGGGGTAAGGTTTCTTCAATCTTTCCAGTATTACTTAATAAGCAATGCAGGTATTATCTACTTAAATGCAAAACCACTCCACTAAAATAATTAACTCATGTATAACAATTTTTAAATTGTTAATGACCACATGAACCCAAAAGTATGGCCTTGTGGTCAATGAAGAGGTTGAAAACATGAGGTCTCAGGTTGGAAAAAAAAAAAAACTAGCTAGGTCATTCTTCTCATTTGGCCTAGACTTGGTGGACAAAGTTACCAGGTACTTGTTGCTTATGGGATGTCGTAGGTATCTCGTGAAATTAGTCGAGGTGCACATTAGTTAGCCCGGACACCACGCTCATCATTAAAAAATATTAGCAACCACATAACAACCCCTTCATTTTATGGATTACAATCTAAGCATAACTAATATCTCCATTTATAGTGGTGCATATTTGTCACACTCATTTAATGTTTTAATATTATGTAAATATGTTATGAGATTACCATGAATCACAACTAATGGTATCTTTTATTTATTGCAGTTGCATAGTAATTCATTACAACAAATATGATATATAGCTACGACATCAAATTTGTCACTCATTGTTCGCTTTTAGCGATAAAATTTAGTTTTTGTGCTTAAATATATCAAAAAAAATTCTTTTTGTGATGAAACATAAAAACCCGTAATAATGTTTTGTCCACTAAAGTTTATCACCAAAAACTTTGGCGCCATTAGTTAAGTAGTGTTAGTCACTAATTTAAAGTTATCTGTGACATATTATTTCGTCACTAATAATGTATATAATTCATGACAAATTAATTTTTGTCTTAAATTTATTAATATTTGGAAACCAAAAAATTTCATCTAAAAAATGTGTTGTTACAATATCGACCTATAAGAGTTCGTAGTTAAATATTATAAGTTTTATCTATAAAATTTTTAGATTTAATTATAACATTTATTTTCGTCACTAATAATATAAATAATTTGTGACAAAGATTATATTGTCTCTAATCAATCTGTGATTTAGTGATAACGAAAAAAATGTTACAAAATATGTAAGGTGTTTAATAGTGAGACTTAAAATTTGTAGTGAATAATTCTATTATTTGCTACGAAAAAAATTCATAGCTAAATACATTTTTTTGGCTACAATTGTTCAAAACTACAGTGCCAACTTACAAAAAGAATAATACAAGTGCTTCATAAGATATAGACATTGTCCATTAGTTAATTGGAGAGGGAAAGTATCCAACGAATTGGTCGATTATGTAAAAATGAAAAAGTTCAATTCATCAATTTTCTTAAATTATGAAATTATTAAATGCATCATCTGAAAAATACAATTCAAGTTATAAGTATCGTGAGTGGGGTACGGTTCTACTACTATATTGCTAATATTTGTTGGTCAAAGATGTATGTTTTATTTGATACACTTTCATCGATAAAGACGATAGAAAAAATAATTTCTCAAGTCTTGGTGCTACTTTTTTAGCGTGTCTATTGATTTGTGATTAATAAACTGCATAGACTAAGTCGATATATTAGCCTCCTCCTAAAAATATGTACATATTGAATAGTAATTTCACATACGGACGTAGAGTAACTATACTGAGATAACATACGTACTTACAAATTTAGACTTTGCAAATGTGCGAAAGATATCTTTAATTTCTATTAACTTTTTCCATCAGTGTGAAAATTGAAATAAACTAAAAAATGAAAGCATAATTGAAAGAAATGAACTAGCTAGGATTTTAAATATAATATGATGAGTTACTATAGTTATGGGTATCGATGTTTTTTTCAAAACAATTTATTTACTTATCGAATTGAATAGATAATTTTTTTTAATACAATCAAAAGTTTAATTTTATATAAATTTATAGTTGTACTAAATAATTTATAAAATAAATAAAATGACAAAATAGTACTGAATATATTTAGAAATATTTTAAAAAATATATAGTTTAATTAAAATATATCTACACTTTAATGAATTGTGGGTGGTAAATTTCATACATTTGTTTACGTGTATAAATAATCATATAATATATTATTGTATAACTTACAGTAATCGCATATCTAAGACCTAAATTACATCTTATCCTTATTTTTTTCAATTTTACAAAATCCTTGAAATTATAGTCATCCGGATACATTAGTTGTGATTAGGGGTGTCAAATGGGCGGGTCCGGTTGAAATTGGAGACATTAAAATGCATTCAAATAGAAATCAGGTTGGGTCTTAACCTGCCCAAGTTTACTTTGGGCTCAAATGGATTGAAAACGGGCTGGATCTTGACCTGCCCAATTTGACTCGCTTATTCTCAATAATTTAACATAGTGATATTTCACTTTTATAATCCCAATTTGAATTTCAACTCAAGAATTTTTTTTTTAAAATAAAAAGTAAAAAATGGATAGATAAATCCTAAAAGACATTAAATAGATAATAATTCATACATTCAATATAGGAATATATCTTAATAAAGAGTTTTAAAACAGGTTCAAATTGAAGATTGAATTGGACTCAATTGAGGATTCTCTTAAAATGGCTTAGGCTTGAATGGGTTGTGATTGAACTCAATAAAAATTATCTTGAGCCATCCTTAGTTGTTATAAATTATAAAACTTGTTTGTTAATTGATTTTCTTTCCCATAAATGACGCAGAACTGATTGATAAAATTCCATTCCTTTCAATTTTGATTCAAAATAATTCAAAAGTTTGAGATTCAAAAATCATCTACTAGTTCATCGAAGATCCTTTCAATCTTGATTCAAAATTGTTATAAATTTTGAGATCCAGATTTCTTCTCCCAGTTCATTCAAGATATTTTAAATTTTTGATTCAAAATTATAAAATTTTTGAGAATATACATCATGATGATCTGCGCTAGTCTTGTTACTATCATCTTTCTGGGTTTGAAGAAGTATTTGAGTGATTAGGCAAGAAAAGATACCTAACAAGATTAAGGACAAAGTACTCACTTCATATACATAGTAGACAATCAACCTAAACATGCAAAATCATGTGTGTGGAAATTGTGACTAAGCAAATCAAGGATATGTATATGAATACTCTTAGTGCCCCTTAGCGTCCTCAAAATCACTTCTTGTTATGACTTTGTTATGTTATCAAATCTCTTGGAGTAATTAATTCATCAATGAGAATATAATAATATCACTATTCATGTTATCATACTTTTACTTGAGGCCCAAAATGTTAAAAAAATCCATAGAATCCTGATGCTTGTTCACGTTGTTGTTATCGCCTCTAAGGACACGTGTTTGTGGGGTAATTGTTGTGTATCAGATACATTTATTATAAATTTGAATTTACGTATCATGCCTAAAAAAATTAGTGCATGATATATGACTATTTATGTATCCTATTTTGTTTCAGAGATACTGTATTTCATAAAAAGATACATTATATATGTTATTACTTCAAACAACATTTTTTGTCTTTGATACATAACGCAGTGGTGATTAATTGATATGTATATAATACATGTAATAAAGTTTGAAAACAATTGAATTTGATATATATTATGTATCATGCACACACTGATTAATTTAATACACAATACCTTAGCAATAGAACATAAAGGATTTATGCATAGAGTGTATTTATTGGGTAATGTATACAAACACATAGTCTTCAAGATAAATAATTTTGAGTGTATTTGGTGGTAAAATATTACCACTGATATGTATAATATACCTATTGTTGAATCTGATATAGAACTATCTAATTTTAGAAAATTATGATTTATGTTTCACGATTAAAGATACATTATATAAATTGACACAACTTAATGATAAATTTGGTAGTGCCTATGGAACAAGTACATTTATATTGAACATTATAAATACTAATCGGAGATTCGACAATTGAAGTTCTGAGAAAGAAAACTAAGCTGCAAAAGCTAAAAAAAAAAAAGAGGAAGTAGAATTCATATGAATCAGAAAATTGTAGATGAAAAAACTATTTTTTTTTTTAAAAACAACAATTGAAGATATGGAAAAAAATTTAATGAAGAAATAGTTCTATCTAAAGCTCTTTAGAAACTTACAATCGATGAACTGGAGAGAGAATATATTTGAAATTCAAAAATAGAGTGATGAATGTAGTTGGATGCTTTATTGCGGCAATTCGTGATCAACGACACTAGCATACAGTCTTAGCGTCTACGAATCGAAGCGAATATAGTAATGTAGGGACTCTTTCAGAGAGATACTATAACTTGACAAGAAACCTAATTTAATATTTGCAACATTAAAGAGATTAACGAAGGCATACTAATTTTAATATCGTTGAAGGATTAGGTTCATAACGAATAATTTAGTTAAGGATGTGCATCTTGCCCATTTAAAAATTTATTTGAGGTTAAAATTGATATGGCACAGAATTTTAACTCATGACGAATAAGCCTCCTAAAATATGTTAAGCAAATAACCGACAAGCTTTTCATGCACATATTATCCTCACACTTAAGGATGAAATAACAATAATATTACCAACTTCCGTGTAGCGAAATCAGTCTGTTCATGCCTCACACAACTTACAGAACATATAGTGAATTTGTATAGTAAAAGACTTGGGTTTACACACCCCAAAAAGATAAAAACGTATATACCATACTTATATTACAACCCATGGTGACATGATCAAATAAGACCTCAAAATATCATGTTGTTAGACAATTGACATTTTTTCCAGCTTATTATTATTTTTACTGTTTTTACTTATTTCAGTTTAGTGCTTCTTATTTTCTAGTTAGACTTAGTCAACTTTAGTTGCTCAACTTTCTGAAGTTAGTGGTCCCATTTATGGTAGTTCGTGACACATGTTCTTATTTAGTTTTAATGTTTATGTTTTTTCTTGTATAAATTCAGACTTTCTGCAGATTAATATATAGAATAAGTTTCATAAGTTCACTCTATTTTTATTTTTCAAATCAGTTTCTTGAGTATTTTTTTTCTAACAGTGGCATCAGAGCCTCTAGTTGATCTTACAAGACCAAAAAGTTTTAACATGCAACACAAATCCATCCAACAACCTACCTTTAAATCCACCATTCACTTTCACCTGTGAAAATTACCAAATCTGTTCTGTGAAGATGCAAGATTATTTGGAAGCCTATGAAATTTGGGAAACTATGAGGGCAGATAAATCACTTTCTGCTCTACCAGCAAATCCTACCTAGGCTCAGATCAAATCTAATAATGAAGAGAAGGCAAAAAAATCTAAAGTCAAGTTGCTTATGCAGCATGTTGTGGCATATTCTGTGTTTTACAGAATAATGGCTTGCAAAACTGCAAAAGAGGCTTGGGATAGGTTGAAAGAAGAATATCAAGGCAGCGATAGAATACGTCAAATGCAAGTGTTGAACCTGAAAAGAGAGTTTGAGTCCTTGAATATGCAGGAGGATGAAACTATCAGTAAGTATGTTGATCGAATCTCCTTAATTGTTAATAACATTAGACTTCTTGGTGAAGAATTTACACACAATCGAATTGTGTAGAAAGTTCTTGTGACTCTTCCTGAGAGGTTTGAATCTAAGATTTCCTCTCTTGAAGAATCCAAGGACCTGGGCAAACTTTCATTAGGTGAACTAATGAGTGCTCTTCAAGAACAAGAGCAAAGGAGGACTATGAGACGGGAAAAGTTCAGTGAAGGAGCTTTCTCTGTACCAAAGCAAAAAGGAAAGCAACAATTCCACCAAAATAATAAGGGCAAGCATGATGGAGGAAACAATAGTGGAGATGTGAAGCAGAAGTTCCCTCCTTGCAAATATTTTAAAAGAAATACATATCTGGAGAAGTATTGCTGGTGGAGATTCGATGCTATATGTGGCAACTGTGTAAGCAGATGGGACACATATCCAAGGTCTGCAAATCAAAATCAAAGGCCTATGGTGCTTTGCAAGCACAAGTAGCAGAAGCTACCGATGCACATGAGGAGCAACTCTTTGCAGTTTCATACTTTTCAATCAATGAATCCTCTGATTCATGGCTTCTTGACAGTGGTTGCACACATCACTTGTGGAATGATGTTGAACTGTGCAAGTTCCTCGATGATACTTACAAATCTAAAGTAAAAATGGGAAACGGTGTGGCAGTAGAAGTCAAAGGCAGAGGTACAATGTCTATCTCAATAATATAAGGTGTCAAAACTATTCCTGATGTTTTGCACACACCTAATATGAGTCAAAATTTGTTGAGTGTTGGACAAATGCTTGAAAATAATTATTCTCTGCATTTTAAGAATCGTGAATGTGTTGTTTCTGACCCTTCTGGAGTAGAGTTATTTTATGTCAAGATGAGCAACAAAATGTTTTCAATTGATTGGGAGAAAATAACTAAGCGATCTTACACTATTACTTCACAAACATGTACAAACCTATGGCACAAAAGGTTTGGTCACTTCAATTTGAGAAGCATCACGGAGATGAAAATAAGGAGCTAGTGGAAAATATGCCTGAATTTCTTTCTATTGCCCAAGTTTGTGAAACTTGCCAACAGGGAAAGCAAACAAAATTGTCATTTCAAGCAAATCAAGTATGGAGAGTTAACCAGAAACTTCAGCTCATTCATACGGATGTTTGCGGCCCAATGATAACAGAATCACTGAGTGGTAACAAATACTTTCTCCTCTTTATTGATGACTACACCAGAATGTGTTGGGTTTATTTCATAAGACTGAAGAGTGAAGTCTTTGATGTTTTTAAATAATTTAAAGCTTTAGTAGAAAATCAACGTAATCTTACTATTAAGGCTTTAAGGTCTGACAATGGAGGAGAATATACTTCTTCTCAATTTGTGGAGTTTTGTAATAGCACATGTATTGAACACCAATTGACATTACCATACACTCCACAACAAAATGGCGTGTCTGAAAGGAAGAACGGTAATGGAGATGGCCAGATGTCTATTGCTCGAAAGAAAGATCCCAAATTAGTTTTGGGCTGAGGCAGTCAATACCTCTGTATATTTGCTGAACAGATTGCCTACTAAGGACTTGCAGGACATGACTCCATATGAAGCTTGGTGTGGGAACAAACCATCATTACACCATATCAGAATCTTTGGGTGTATATGTTATTATTGAGTTCTAGAAACAAAGAGGAGTAAACTGAACAACAAGGCTCATAAAGGCATTTTATGGGCTATAGTTCATCCAAAGGTTACAGGATTTTCTGTTTGAAATCAGACAAACTAATTTTCAGCCGAGCAGTGTAGTTTGATGAAGCAGCTGGTTGGGATTGGAAAAATCAGAAGACCTCTTATTCTAATTTATTTTCAATATAGCAGCCTCAACTTTCAGAAGATGAACTAGTGGATGATGTACCAGTGAGGGGAACTCGATCCTTAAAAGATATCTATCAGCGGTGTAACTTGGTTACCTCTGAACCAACAAGCTATGCTGAAGCACAAGACTCTCTGGCGTGGAGGATAGCTATGCAAGATGAACTAGACATGATCAAGAAGAAAGGAACCTGGCAGCTTGTTGATAGACCTAGAAATCGCAAGGTGATTCGTGTAAAATGGATTTTCAAGACAAAACTCAATCATGATGGAACAATTTTCAAAAATAAGGCTAGATTGATGATGAAGGGATATGCACAACAATATGGTGTGGATTTCCATGAAACATTTGCTCATGTAGCAAGGTATGACACAATCAAGCTTATTCTTGCATTTGCATCTCATAGTTTCTGGCAGATTCATAAACTTCTACAATTAAATAACTTCTTTAATTCCTAGAAGATCAATAATGTTGATTTAAACAGGATTATCATCACAAGTAAGCCTAGCATGTACAAATACGAATAAGTTCCCAAAACAGTAATTCTGTCCAACAAAAGCACTTCATGTCGCAACTTAGATTTGAAACAGGAAACGGCAAAACTGGACTTTATATCCTACATAAAAGATGTAGGTACATCTTTTTAGCTTGAATATAAGCAGGAATCACCCCAAAATATGTTTTGTAAAAAAAGATATAATCAAAACACTAACAGTTGCACATACAAAATTTCTAATTCTAGTATCTAGACAGAACTTGTCATATGTTACGTCCCATATTTAGAATCTATAACAGAAATAATAGAGTTTAACATAAACATAGGAGTTGTAGGTATATGAATTAGCTTTCCAAAACATATTTATTTACTGTAAACGAAGTTTTATATAATGAGATATCCTTGCAATACCAAACACTACACTGCATAGAAGCAGATTTCGTCACTTACCAAGAGGGAGTGTGTGTGTGTCGGATTCAATCCAAAAGGAGCTAGTTTTTCTCTTGATTTTTGAAGAAAAACTCTTTAGATAATGTTATAAGTTTCCTATACTTCATGTGAGACGAAATTCACTACAAGAGTTGGCAAAATATAGTCTCAAAAGTGAGGCTATTCACATATACAACTGTCTCTAAAAGGTGCTGCCCAAATAATTGTGTGCTGCACAAAATGCATACATATACACCTATATCTATATAATTGATGCTAATACTTTCAAATTTTTTTAAATTCTAATTAGTTAATTTATATAAATACCCCCATACAATACCTTAAATTACGATAACACTTATGTTAAGCAAGGTTGTAAGTATCACAAAATTTTAAGTCCCCAAATGAGAATAAAACATGTTATAGTAATTAAGGAGTGGTGTATGAACATGAAAATCTTGGTCTAGTATTTAGGGGAGTTACAACTCTCTTCCCATTAAAGAAATTTTGTCTCGAAATTTATCTTAGAATAGTCGCGAAACAAGTGCAGATATTGTGTCCTCATGTCTTCTTCTCTCTCACATGTAGCTTCTTTTCCAGAATGGTTCCGCCAAAGCACCTTCACTAAGGAGATTCTCTTGTTCCTAATCTTCTTTACTTCCCGAGCTTGAATTAGGATAGGTTCTTCATTGTATGTCAAATCATGATTAACCTCAGTAGATTCAACTGGAAGAACATGAGATGGATCAAAACGGTATCTTCTGAGCATAGAAACATGAAAGACATTGTGTATCTTTTCTAACTTAGGTGGTAAAGACAATTTATATGCAACTAGTCCAACCCTTTAAATTATCTCATAAGGTCCAATAAATCGGGGACTAAATTTTCCTTTTTGGCCAACTCTCATAATCTTTTTCCATGGAGACACATTTAAGAATACTTCATATCCAACTTGATATTCAATGTCACGCCTTTTTAGATCAGTGTACAACTTTTTTCTATCCAAAGAAATCTTTAAACGATCCTTGGTAATTTTTACATTGTCCTCTGTTTGCTGTACAATTTCAGGACCAACAAGCTTTCTTTCACCGATTTCACTCCAACAACGAGGGGTCCGACATTTTCTTCCATATAAAGCTTCATAAGGAGGCATTCCAATACTTGATTGGTAGCTATTATTGTAAGCAAATTCTATCAAAACCAAGTGTTTGTCCTAACTACCCTCAAACTCCATAATGCAAGCTCGAAGCATATCCTCCAACATTTGTATCACTCTTTCTGACTGGCCGTCTGTCTGAGGATGGAACGAAGCGCTAAATTTCAATTTAGTACCCAAAGCTTCCTTCAAGCTGCCCCAAAATTTAGATGTAAACCTTGGGTCTCGGTCAGATACAATAGACACAGATATCCCATGTAGTCTTACAATCTCATTAATGTACAGCTCGGCTAAATGCTCAAGTGACTAATCCATTCTGATTGCTAAGAAGTGAGCACTCTTGGTTAGCCTGTCAACAGTCACCCATATTGCATCATGATTTCTCTGAGTGTGAGGAAGTCCAGAAACAAAGTCCATAGTTATTCTCTCCCATTTCCATTCCGGCATCGACAAGGGTTGTAGTAAACCGACTGGGACTTGATGTTCTTCCTTACTTGTTGACAAACCAAACATTTTGAAATGAACTCCTCAATGTCTCTTTTCATACCATTTCACCAATAATTTTCTTTGATGTTCTAGTACATCTTTGTACCTCCAGGATGCATTGCATATGGTGAAGTATGTGCTTCTTTCAATATTTCTCTCCTCAATTTATCATCATTAGGGACGTATAACGTGTTTTGATAAAGTAAGACACCATCCTTTGTTAATGTAAAATCAAGCTTTTCCCCATTTTGGACTTCTGTAGTCAAATTTACAAGTTTCTCATCTAACTTTTGTGCTTCCTTCACCTGTTCAAGTAATATTGGCTTGATTTGCAAATTAGCAATAACTGAACCATTTGAATTAGGTGTTAAACAAACATTCATGGCTCTTAACTCAACGAGCAATGTCAAAGGACTCAAAGAAATGCTTGCGAAGGATTTTCGACTTAAGGCATCAACAACCACAGTAGCTTTACTTGGATGATAATCAATCGTGCAGTCATAATCCTTGATGAGTTCAAGCCATCTACGTTGTCATAGGTTTAGCTCTTTTTGAGTACCCAAGTACTTTAAGCTCTTGTGATAAGTGAATATATGACATTTCTCTCCATACAAATAATGTTGCCATATTTTTAACGCAAACACTATAGCAACAAGTTCTAGATCATGAATCAAATAGTTCAATTCATGCGGTTTTAATTTCCGAGAGGCATAAGATATTACCTTCCCTTCTTGCATCAAAACGCATCCTAGACCATTGTGAGAAGCATCACTGTACACTACATATTATTTCCCTTCAATTGGTAGAGTAAGTATAGGCGCTTGAGTCAGCAAGGATATGAGAGTTTCAAAGTTCTCCTGACATTTTTCATCCCAAATAAACTTTACTTCCCTCTGCAAGAGTTTAGTCAAAGGGGAGGCAATAATGGAGATGCCTTTCACAAATCTTCTATAATATCCTACTAAGTCCAAGAATTTTCTTACCTCAGTCGGACTTTTGGGATGTCTCCATTCAACAACTGCTTGTATCTTACTAGGATCCACCTTCACGCCTTCACTTGATACAACATGTCCCAGAAAAGACACTTCATCAAGCCAAAATTCAAACTTAGAAAGTTTAGCATAAAGTTCTTTCTCCTTCAAAATCTGCAAAATAATCTGAAGGTGTTTATCGTGGTCATCACTACTTCTGGAAAATATTAAAATAGCATCTATGAAAACAACCACAAACTTATAAAGATAAGGCTTGAATACTCGATTCATTAGATCCATAAATAACGCCAAAGCATTTGTCAATCCAAATGGCATCACCAAAAATTCATAATGACGATAGTGAGTTCTAAAAGCAGTTTTAGGAACATCATTCTCTCTAACCCGAAGTTGGTGATATCCAGACCTTAAAACGATCTTTGGGAATACTTTAGCACCCTTCAGTTGGTCAAAAAATATCAATCCTTGGTAGTGGATATCTATTCTTTATTGTTATTTTTTTCAATTGTCTATAGTCAATACAAAGCCTAAGAGTGCCATCTTTCTTCTTTACAAATAACACAGTGGCTCCCCAAGGAGAAACACTAGGTCTAATAAAACCATTCTCAAGAAGTTCTTGCAATTGAGATTTCAATTCTTTGAATTCTGCTCGAGCCATTCTATAAGGAGTGATGGAAATAGGGGTAGATCTAGGAATAAGCTCATTTGGATATTCAACCTCTCTTTCCGAGGGCAATCCAGGAAGGTTTTCTAGGAAGACTTCTGGAAAATCACATACAACAGCTATGTCCTTGATATAAGGACTCTTCAACTATTTATCAACTATGTGAGCAAGGTATGCTTACAACATTGACGCATCAACTTTCTTTCCAAGGTCGCAGAAATAATACTAGATGTCAATGATCTTTCACCTTGTACGATGATGTATGAAAATGTAGGATCTATTAAATTCACATGCTTTGACCTACAATCTACAACTGCATGATATTTATAAAGCCATTCCATCCCGATAATAACATCAAAATCCTTGAAGGGCATTTCAATCAAATCAACAGGGAATACTAGGTTTTGAATCACGAAGGGACAATCACGATAAATTTGATTATACACAACTTGATAACCCAAAGGACTTTCAACCAGCACATCATCATTAAATCTCATAAATTTCACATTTTTAGGAAGAACAATAGATGAACAAATATATAAATGTGTAGAACCAGGATTAACCAATGTAAACACACATAAGCCAAATAAGTGAAATTTACCGACAACCATGTCTTGTCCATCTTGATCATCCCTCTGCCTCATAGTATAAGTGCGTGCAGTACCCCTTTGTCCACTAGCTTGATTAGCTCCACTTGCACATGCTGCTTGGGTGGTTCTAGGCCTTGCACCTTTATTAGTTTGAGGAGGATTAATAGAAGGCTTATGAACTGAACCTTCAGTTTTCAAGGAAGGAGCATTATTAGGATTAGGACAGTCCTTCACTTTATGATCAAAGCTCCCACAATTAAAACATGCACCAGAGGCTCTCCTACAAGTACCATAATGATTCTTTCCACATTGTGGACAAGTGGGAACGCGAGGCTTGCCTTGCCCATAATTTGGAGTGCTAGCTGTAGAAAAATTTGATCCCTTTTGCTTTTGTTGAGCTTGCATGTTACACTACTAACAATTATCAAATCTTCCCCTTTTTGACGGACCTCCAAAATTTGGTCTAGGCTTTCGGAATCTGTTTTTATTTCTACTAGCTTCTTCTTTATCAAGTCGTTCCCAAATAAAAGTAGCATACACTAACTTACAAAAGTTCTCATGTTGCAAGATCGCCACATTCTTCCTAATGGAATCATTTAAAACATCTTCAAATTTTCTGCACTTGTCTTTTTCCTCTTTAATAATACCTCCAGCATAGCGAGAGAGCCTTAGAAACTGTTGT
This sequence comes from Solanum sitiens, assembly GCA_016801875.1. Lineage (NCBI taxonomy): Eukaryota > Viridiplantae > Streptophyta > Magnoliopsida > Solanales > Solanaceae > Solanum > Solanum sitiens. The sequence goes on along the minus strand of JABWTJ010000312.1, from coordinate 413,557 downwards.
TCATATTCAGCAATAAATATGCCTCGTTACCTTAGATTCAAAATTCCTTTTTCTTTGCATCATAATAAGTAGGTGGTACATACTTCATACGAACTTCCTTAAGAAAATCATCCCAAGTAAGAACAGGAGGTTTTACCTTGGCATTCAGAAAACTTACTATTGTAATAGTGAAATAGCATAATTAAATTTCGCAACATCTGAACACTCCAACTGCTCAAACACCCTCTCCATATGATCTAGCCATTGTTCAGCATCAGTGGGATCAACAGTGCCTTCAAACTCCACTCCACCCATTTTCCTTCGAATCAAAGTGAGTATAGTAATGTAGAGACTCTTTCCGAAAGATACTACAACTTGACAAGAAACCTAATTTAATACTTGCAACATTTAAAGCAGATTAACGAAGGCATAGTGATTTTAATCTAGTTGAGGGATTAGGTTTATAAAAAATAATTTAGTTAAGGATGTGCATCTTGCCCATTTAAACATTTATTTGAGATCAAAATTGATATGGCACATAATTTTAACTTATGACGAAAAAGCCTCCCAAAATCTGTTAAGCAAATAGCCGACAAGCTTTTCATGCATATATTATCCTCACACTTAAGGACGAACTAAAAATGATATTACCAACTTCAGTTTAGCGAAATCAGTTTGTTCATGCCTCACACAACTTACAAAACATATAGTGAATTTGTATATTACAAGACTTGGGTTTACACACCCCAAAAGATAAAAACGCATATGCCATACTTATATTACAATCCATAGTGACATAACCAAATCAGACCTCAAAATCTCATGTAAATATACAACACATAGATCATGTACAAGCCCCAAGGTTTATATAAAATATATATGCCTATATGAAAGTGTGATATTCCTTAAGGCTTTCAAAATCTCCATCTTCAGTGGCCAACTTCAAGTGTCCTGTCGAACATTCCCTACGATAGAAACAACTATCGCTAAACATATAGCTTAGTGGTGTAAAACTACAGATCTCGAGCCCTCAGATTAACTAAGTTATCATTCTCAAGTCAACGGCAGCAAAATTAAAACAGAATCAGTAAATCGAGTAAACAATATTCAAGGAGTATCAAGTTAGATATTTAAAGCTCCAAATGTCAATAACGCTCATAGCACCATTTTCCAAGTGGTTCAATAACAAGACTCGCCCAATACATACATCATGTCGTCACACCAAGCACGAGCAGGTATCAAGAAGGGTCGACGCCCTATATCAAGAAGGGTCAAAGCCCAATAATCAAGAGAACTAAGAACCATATTAAAAATGGCTTTCTCGTTCATACTTAAAATGGAGAACTCCCACACTTAAGACGAACTGAAAAATCCAGAGTCAGTAAATGATCCGAATCAAGAGGCAAGCCACTAGTGACAAAGTCACAGCAACAAGCAGAACAAGGTCCCAACAAGAGTGCCAAGTGATCAAACAATTTGTACAAGTGGGCGAGTTAGACAATAGTCTTTAACGTCTTAAATGACAACAACACGACAATGCAAAGTGACAAGTGGTAACCAAGATACCAATGTAATATTTCAAATATACCAACAGGTAAAAATAGTCCAAGGACAAGTTTATACACAAACCTCAGTTCTTTAGAAAAGAAACAGTCCAACACCACTTCAAGAGTTCAAATCGTAAACCAACCAACGTATGAAGGTCCTCAACTTGTTCACGATTATTTACAACCTTAAAAATACAATTAAATAACTTCTTCAATTCCTAGAAGCTCAATAATATTGATGTAAAAATAGGATTATCATCACAAGTAAGCCTAGCCTGTACAAATACAACTAAGCTCCAAAAACAATAATTCTGTCCAACAAAAGCACTTCATGTCGCAACTTAGATTTGAAATAGTAAATGGCAAAATTGGACTTTATATCCTTCATAAAATATGTAGGTACATATCTTAAGTTTTAAAATAACCAGGAATCACCACATAATACATTTTGTACAAAAAAAATAATCAAAACACTAACAGTTGAACAGAGAGGATTTCTAATTCCAGAATCTGGACAGAACTTGTCACATGTTGCGTCCTATATTTTGAATTCATAACAGAAACATTAAAGTTTAACATAAACAAAGGAGTTGTAGGTTTATGAATTATATTTCCAAAACATATTTATTCATTGTAAACTAAGTTATATAGAACGAGATATCCTTGAAATACCAAACACTACACTGCATAGAAATAAATTTCGTCACTTACCAAGATGCAGTGTGTGTGTGTCGGATTCAAGCCTAAAGGAGATAGTTTTTCTATTAATTTTTGAAGAACAACTATTTAGCTAATGTTCTAAGGTTTCTATACTTCAGGTGAGACGAAATTCACAACAAGAGGTGGCAAAATATAGTCTCAAAAGTGAGGCTAGTCACATGTACAACTGTCACTAAAAGGTGTTGCCCAAATAAATGTGTGCTGCCCAAAATGCGTACATATACACCTATATGTATATACTTGAGGCCAATACTTTCAACTTTTTTGTAATTCTAATTAGTCAATTTATAAATACCCCCATACAATACCTTAAATTACGATAACACTTATGTTAAGCAAGGTTGTAAGTATCACAAAACTTAAAGTCCCTAACTGAGAACAAAAAAAATTATAGTAATTAAGCAATGGTGTATCAACATACAAATCTTCGTAGTATTTTAGGGGTGTTACAAGTAACCCAACAAAAGGTTGAGGTCGTGTCTCAAGGGAGTGGTAGTGAAAATAGTAGCTAACTAGAACTCGGTTCTAAATAGTAATAGCTTAAGAATTTCTCAAATAAAACAACATAAATGCAAGTAGTGGTACCAAAGTGTCGAATCTCGAAGGTTTTTTTTTCACAAGTAGAAAAAACGAGTACAATAAAGGAAAATCAAGTATGGGGGAATGTTTTTTGGTTGTGACTGCAATATATGTTGACATAAACTAATGGGTACATGCTTGTGATAGGAAAATTAGCAGAACAAAGGTAACTAGGATAAGCTTTAGGTGAAAGTAAATTTCCTATTGGGCAACTTATCCCACATCAAATGGGTTCCTCTTGGACACCCACTCATCTAAACTATCCAGCCTACGTCTTATCCACACCCGCTCTTTCGATGAAAGGTGCTTAGATATGAATCTAGAGGCTCACATCTCGGGCTGAGCCTCTTGCAACCTCACTCCTTAGGATATCAATCTGGCTGTCTTGGTTTAACGACCTCTCTCTCTCGAGAAACACATAGGTGATTTTGTATTTGCAACTACAAACCGATTAACTTAAACCACAATCACTAGGTGAAATCACCATTAAAATGCATCTAATCCTATCAGCAAGCAAGACCCAACAATAATATCAACACATATTTGCAAAATCACACCAAAAGAATGGGGTTTTTATCCACACATCAAGCAATTATCAAATACACCTAAAATGATAAAGAAATCAAATGGCTATAAGAAATTAAACCTTAATATGAGCAAAGGAAGAAGAATGGAGAAGAACCACTTCCTATTTGATTAAGAAGAACCTCTTTCTGCAAGTCTCCCACAAAACCCTCTCCAAACTTGAGAGAGAAAAATAAAAACTAAAGTTCTAAAAGTGAAAAATAGTAATAATGTTCTGACCCCCTAATAAATAATAAAGATTTTAGTATTTATAGACTTCAGATTAAGTGCTGGAGAATCCATTCGGCGAATTTAATCATGAGCGCCAAGTGATTCAGCGATTCTCCCTTCTAGTCGTCGCCGTTTGTGCTTTGCCTTCATCATCTATGCATGCTGTAACATTTGGTGAAATAACTCTACTTCGCGAAACTATTTGGCGAAGCGTCAACTGCTCCTTTTCATCGCCTTTTGAATCCACTTCCTTCAGGCTTCACTTGATGGAACAAAGGGTGAAAAATCTCTATTCAGCGGATCGCCAAGCGTGCTTGGCAATGCTCAAGCTTCAACTTCAGCTCTTTTTCATCCTTTTTGTTCAGTTTCGCGCCTAAGTGACCATGCTCGCACTAAAACTCCAAATACCTTAAACTTAAGAGCTTTCATCATATATTGAGATAAAATGAGCAATTGAAGACACTATTTACATTAAAATAAAGCCCTAATCGAGTCTGATTTGAGGACTCATCACTGGCGATATATGAGAGTGATTCTAAGCATGAAAATAGGAAAAAAAACTGTTGGGTTGGAATTTGGAAGGGCTGTGAATAATGTATTCGAAAAAGAGGGAAAAAGAGAAAAAAGGGGATATTTGTAATATTTTTAAATGGTAGGGAATTTTAGAGAATATGGAATGATAGGTTGTGCAGTTAGGTAATTTTTCCAATATTATCTCTAGAGAAGTTAAATTTGAAAGAAGTGAATGAAATTAAATATAAATTAAAAATGAGTGACAAGAGAGAGTTGATCGGATGGTTAGCACTCCTCACATCCAACCTTAAGGTTGTGTGTTCGAGTCCCCAAGAAAGCATAATGTTGGAGCCCCTCTTAGGGAGGGGTTAAAAAAATGAGATGGGGAGATAATAGGTTAACCTTTTTATGATATAATAAATTTATCCCTAATTAATATATTTAATAACAAAATAATTTCTTATATATAAAATATAGTCATTAGTGACGAAATTAGATTTTTCAACTACGAAATACATATAACTTTAGATACAATTGATGTTGTTACTATTTGAAGTAAAATAATAAGGGATGATATAATTTTATCGGTGGTAATAACCTTTTTACTGACAAAACATACTATTAACTACAAGAAAAATATTTTTTACGACAATCACGAATGTTTAAGATTTGGGGAAAGATTTTTTCTTTTTGTAGTTAAATAATACTTTTAGCCACGAAGCACAAAATCGTATCTATATACTTTTAGTGACACAAATTTAGTGAGGTTTGATTATAAAAAAATTCGTACCAGAAGATTTTTAGTGACGAAATATGATTTATAAATGACGAAATTATTTATCCCTAACAATCTAATTTGTTGACTTCAATCTAAAGATAACTGAAAAATATAAATTCTTTGATTACTTGACATATATAATGTTTTTGAAATAGGTAACTTTGTACTAAACTATATGTAAAATGTGTAACATCTCGCAACTAAAATAAACTAGAAGGAAGTTTAGAAATTGGAAATAGTTATTTTTGGAATGAAATTGAAAATATGGAAATTTGGTAAGTAAGTTAAAGTGAGTTTTGGTCAACTTAAAACAACCATAACTCCTAAATCATGATGAGTTAGGTGTACTTACAGGTATGGTTGGGAAGATACTTGAACAATCTTTCCAACGACACCTACTTTAGGCGATTCCGAGTTAGGATGAGTTAGTTATGCTCTTTGGTAGTTGGGTGGTTGGTACAAGGAAAGTCCCATCCGGAAATTTTAAGGGTAGTTTGATGTTTTCCTTATCCAACTTAATTAATCCGTTTTTGGCAATATTTTTAGGGTCTAAACTGATAGGATTCAGTTTACGCCTTTGAAAATTAGAGTTAGGCTTTTTGGAGAAAGAACACAAGAGAAAAGAGAAGAGGAACAACTAGTTTCACCAAGAACGATCGGTTTTGATTGTGAATTTCTTCAAGATTTTGATACTACCAGGTATGTGAGTCTCTCATAGAGTTGGGTTCATTCACCCATGCTCCAACAATATTTAGTTCAGAATTCGTCCTTAAAGAGTTTGAAAGTTGATGTTCTTGACATAATTCTTGAAATTGAATGTTGTTCTTGAATTGGGCTGAATTGTAAAATTTATGAAATCTTTAGGTTGGGTTTTACAGTTGCTTTGAGTTAGGTTCGTGAGTACTAATATTGGGTATCTGAATCCAAAATGAATTTGAGCAAAATATTCAATTTAGGCGGATTGGGGCTGAAAAACGAAGAGAGAAAAGGTCGAGTAAGGTTCATGAACTCGCGGACTTGTTCCCCCTATGAAAAAAAATCTGCTCCGCATCGCGTAGAGGAAGTGGACTCCACTATCTCAAAATTAAATTTCACGAATTATTATTTAGGAACACTCTTTGTCGCGGACTTATTCCAAGATAGAGATTTCGTAATTTTCTCATGTTTAGCTATTCCAAATCATTCCTAAACATCAAGAAATCTTTCCTATCACAAATCATAATCCTAGAATGCATAATTCAAATTCAAGGAAAGTTAAGGGAGAATTCAAGTAAAACTAAGAGTCAATCTAAGTAAAGTTAAGAGTCAAGTCAAGTGAAGTTCATCAAAGTTTTCAAGGGTCTTTTACAAATATTGTAACTTTGTTCTAAGACTATAGTTTCAAGTTAAGTAAATAATAAAGAGTTGAGTTCATTTCTCAAAAGTTTATTAGGGAATTAAGTATTCCCTTAAGAAGTTTGTAAATGTTTTCATATTTAAACAAGAAAGGAAGCTGTGATTTCCAAAGAACCTTTGGGCTAGTTTTCAGAAAAGAGTAATAGCTTTCTAAAATGAAGCAAGCAGGAAAGTGACATTTCCAAGATAGTTAAGTTTTTGAGCACTAATCTTAAATCACAGAAGAAGTGTAATTCAAAAACATATGAGCCAATATATTTCTAGATTAGTATTGATCACCGAATTGGGGACGAGCATGAGTTCAGATAACTTCCATAAAACCATGTAGCCACTATAGGTAGAAAAGGGTCATACCTTTACATGAACCCTTTTCACAGCAGACTAGTGGATCCATTTGGCAGTTTAAGTCTTATACCTTTGGCCGGGTATAGGATGCGCTAGCAGCATGAGGTAGATCTTTGTATCATCACTATAGCTCTTATGTGTTGGTTTTCGGTTATAGAAACTCCCATAAAAGTAATTTTATTTTTATATACATCAGTTTATTGTATTTTTATATACATTTTAGAGTGATGTTGTATCGTTGTATATACACATAGAGTTGACATCATGTTTTCAAACAACGTTTCATTATATTGCACTTGTTTTAAACTGCTTTATATTAAAATGAGTTCAGTTCAGTATTTATGAGTTTATATGAGCCAATGTAAGTGTTTCTTTCATAATATCTTTCAAGCATATGTTCTTTAGCATTCCAACTCATTTACTCGTACATTCAATGTACTGATACAAGTTGGCACGCATCGTATTATGATGCAGACACACGTAATGAGGATTGAAATCCAATGCATCATTGATCCAGCGAGCAGCTCAGAGTCAGGTGTTGAGCTTCTTTGCCTTTTGGAGGATTATATGTCAAGAATCACTCTTGATTGTATGACTTGAAAGTATACTTGTGTTTGTGATTGTTGTGTGTTGGTGGATAGGATATTGACGTTCCGGCATACTTAACTTGCATAGAATTCCCATATTCCGGCATATCTAACTTGGATCAGATTTCCACGTTCCGACATAACTAACTTAGATCAGATTGTCACGTTCCGGCATAACTATGGGATTGGGTAGTACGTTCTATTGCACTAACAGTTTGGGTTTGGGTTCCATGAGAGGACCATTTAATTGGTTCCATGAGATTACCATTGACATGTTATATATTGGATTATTGTTATAAACAGGAACATAGATTATAACTTATGAAATCTCAAAGAAGTTCTACTTAGTGTGAGTGGGGGAATTAGACTTCATTCATGCATTGCACAAGTGGATTTTAACAGTGGTTGTGGTTTTGTTCTCTTATGCTATGTAGATTGTGTTAATTAACGTTGTTGATATTCGGTATGTTACATGGTTATATTGTTATAATTACTTATATATGTTTCACTTAGTGGGATAGCCGTGTGATCCTACTTGTACATTGTGGTTGTTATTGATACTTCACTTGCTCTTATTTTTGTTGAGTACATGGCATCTTATGATGGCTATTGATAGACCTCAACTAGGTGACTATTGAGCGTGACCGAATTCAAGGGTGAGCCCGTTCTTTCAGGGACCTCCCTTGTTTAAGTTCACTCTCTTCGGACTAAAACTATTTGCTTAAGGTGGTTGTTAAATTTCGGGGTTTTACCCCTTGTTCTTAGACTTTTCGTTGTTAGAATTTTGGTGCATTGACTTTCAGGTTCTAGGGGTTATATTTCTGCATTCGTGTTAGTTCATTTGTTTTATTAAACTTTCAGACTTTACGATAATTTATTAATAAATAATTTAGTCAATTAAACTTGCTTTCGTAGCTTTAAATTGTTAGTTGGGTTATAGTAATGCTTCTCCCACAGGAGCGTTAGTGTGGTGCCAATTTCTGGGGTTCTTTTCTTTTCTAAATTCCCCAACGATTTCTAGCTATAGCACATGCAGTATAAAAGTAGTTCCCTTAGTTAGGATAATCATTGTCTACCCCTCGGTCAACCTAACGAACTACACATTTTAGAATGCCTTTATATTGTTTCGACACTACCACACGTATATCCCTAGGATACACCCAGACTGTCACGCGGTTATCAGTTGGTCGCAATGCAGGTCAACGTTTCTCTTTTATGAACCTCGTCGTTATTTATCTAATCTCGTGTTGACTTTATTTTTAACAACAAGTTTCACGACACTCAAGTGGTTACACCTTGAACAATTTCAAAATTTAGGCCAACACATTTCACATATCAACATTCAAAAAAGCAATAGTGTGCACATAATCACATAAAAAAAGGCAAGTAATACACCCTTAACATTCACCTTTCCAAGTTACAACTCGCAAACTAGTCCAATTTATTTAATTAGTTCGTTCCATAGACGGCTATTACTATTCACTTATGTCTTATATGACCCCGAAGACCAACCAATTGGAACCTTCTCACTTCCAATTAAAGTTGTTGTGTCCCTCCAGCCTGGACTATACATCTAGTTCACTTCATTGAGATTACAATTGGAATCAGGAGATACCAATTGGACTCAACTCATACCACAAGCGAAAATTATAGCTAGCGAACCCCATAAAACTGCTAATTTCAATCAGAAAACTTGGTCGAACCCAATTCTTAACCGCTTCAATCTTTAACTGATGGTAACTAGACCATAAATCAATCTTAGAGAAAATTTATGCACCTTGCAATTGGTCAAAATGGTTACTTGTTTTTAATGCTAACTGTATTCAACTATCAATCATATATACAGATTCTCTCTTGCTAGTTAGGGTGTTACCAACTCTGTTGCTCTAGTGCAGACATAGAATGAAGGAGGAAAGATACAAATTTATATCACCCAGATTCCAATTGGATTCAAGTCATAGCATGAAGGAGTAGAAAGAAGTGTGTTTTTCGTAAAGTCCTATAGCCTCTTGAAGAAAAGTACGGACGTCATCGTACCATTTCACTAGACTCGTTTAGGTACAATGATATCAAAGAACCTAGGGCTCTGATATCAACTTTTTCACGATACAAATCATCGTGAGTGGCACCCACAGTAACCCTCTGGTGGGAGAACCATTACTACAACCCAACTAAGAAGATTATGACAAACTAGGCATTTAAAGATACGGATGCAGGTTTAAATGAAAATATATTAAATATAAAGTCCCAATAAACTCCAAAGGTTTAACAAACATCTACCAACTAATAACAAATGCGGGCATACCCCTAAAATCTAAAAGACAATGTACCAAAAATCTACTAACGACAAGTCTAAGAACAAGGGGTACAACACCAAAACTAAACAACCATTTTAAACAAATAGTCTGAGTCCGAAGAGAGTGGACTTACACAAGAGAGATCCATTGAAGGCTGAAAGAACTGGATCACCCTTGAATCCGGTCACGCTCAATAGTCACCTAGTTGAGGTCTATCAATAGTTATCGAAAGATTCCCTGTGCTTAAAAAAATAAGAGAAAGTGCAGTATCAGTACACAACAACAATGTACTGGTAGGATCACACGGCTATCTCACTAAGTGAAACATATATAAGTAATTACAACAATATAACCATGTAACATACCGAATATCAACAACATTGATTATCACATGGTTCAAGAATACACATTTATCAGAAGTAGTCGCTCCTCTCATGGAACCAATTGAATGTTCCTCTCATGAAACACAAACACACACTGTTAGTGCATGGGAACATGGTACCTATCCCATAGTTATGCCGAAATGTGGCAATCCGATCTCATATTTTAAGTAGGAATGTGGAAATCCGATCCAACTTAGTTATGACGGAACGTGGCAATCCGATCCAAGTTATTTATGTCAAAACATGGCAATCCGATCCATCAACACAACACTATAACAAACACAAGTATACCTTCAAGTCGTACAATCAAGAGTGAGTCATGACATATAATCATTCGTCTATCTCATTACAATTGTGTGATCAATAAAGAGACATTTGCATACATACATACATCATAATGAAGCAAGAACAAACATATATCACACAATCATGAAATAACAACCATCACTACCTCGAATCCAAGCTTGAATTCCCCAAGGCACTTGAATATTTCCTTTCAATATTCTTTCCTATTAATCTAGGCTACAAACAATTAATATATGCAAGGATCAACAATCAAAGATCCACTTATCAAAATTATAACAAACCCAGTAACTCTAGACCAAACCCTTGGTACCCATACCTAAATTAGGGATTTTTCCACCATAATCCTCACATCAAAACCCTGCCCCAGTGATAATAACCCAATAAAATAGGTTTTACAAATCAAAAATTGTTTTGGGGAGTTAAAATCTTACCTTAAGCCTCAAGAAAGGTGGAAAACAATCAAGGAAACCCCTAGAATCATTCCTTACCTCTCAAAGTCAAATAATGCAGATTTTTGGGGTTTATTTACTACTTTAAGTCATGTTCGCTACGGCGGATCCCATCCGGCTCTTGCAGCCCTTCTCTGGCGGATTGACTAAGACAGAATGTTACCTGTTCATGCTAAAATCATTTCTTGGAGTTATACTCGCCCGAATTTATTTTCGTAAAGTCGTACGTGTTCCTTATCGTCATAGTTATACATTCATGTAAACAAATTCATAATTCTCATTCCTTACTAGATTTCCCTAGACCTTACTAACTCAGATTTTGTCCACATATTGACTAGGCTAGGGATTCCAAGTTACTACCGAAAAATTTTCTGTCTCCAATTCTTTTCTCGTTGGCTTTTCTATTACGGCGGAACCCGGTCGTTACAATAGAGTTGAGTGTTGATTTAATTTAGTGAGTCTAGTGTCTTGCTATGTAATTCTATTATTTATTCATGAATTTGAGCTATTTAGAATGAGCTCAGTTTATGTTTTAAGGTTGCAAACTTAATTCTAGCATGGATCTTCGATTGATTCTTGAAAGAGATTAATTGAATTGGATAAATAGCTTAATACTTGCAAATTGGGTTTAATTGTTGTAGTTTGCTCGGAACAGAAATTGTAGTTCAATTCTAATTGTCTAATCTTCTTGAAAGAGAGATTTTAGTAAGGTATTGTGTTTATTTGTATTTTAAATGGATGAGACCAAAAAGAGATTCTATAATATGATGCATTGAAATCGAAAAAAGATTTATGTCGTTGATGATTACCCAGTCTATCCATGTTTGCCTAGTATTATTGAGCAAGCAGTTGTACCCTTATCTGGTGCTTTTACGAACTCCCACGCCCCTAGATCATCTTTTACTTGTTTAAATTCCTGTTTTAGTAAATTGCAATAATTGATTCCAAAACACTTTAATTTAACTTGGTTTAATCATCCACACATTGCTACAATGAATTGGTATACATATGTAATTTCCTAATTGAATTCTTTGAAATATATCAATCCTTGTAGGATTTCATCCCGACTCTTTTGTAAGGTATTTATATTGCTAGCAACCGCGTACTAATTTAATAGGTTTTGTGACTAATTTGAGTGTTATCAAAATACACCCCATATTAAGTAGTTAAATAATCTATTGAGGTTGTGAACTCAATATATGTGTAGCAATTTTACAATTTGTTTATTGCATGATTTTTGAGTTTTAGAAAATTGAGTTATTTTTCGTTGGTGGTTGCACATAGTAACCTATGTTATGATACTTTAGTTTTAGGATTTGGTGGAATAATTAGTAGAGCTGTCAAAATGGGCTAGCCCACCCCATTCGGGCTAACCCATACAAACTTTGACGTGTTACGGGCCAAACCAGGCTAGCCCATTTTTGGTGTGGGCTAGAAAACGGTCGGCCCAACCCATAAGTACGTGGGCTACAGGCTTGCCTGGTCAGCCCACTTTTTCAAATATTATATTTTTTATAATTATTAAAATAAATTATAAGTTATAATTTAAAATATTATCATAAATATTGATAAAATAATATTACATGATGTTAATGTTACTAATTGTAAATCAAATACACAAATAACATTATCTTTATAATATTTATTAAGTATTTTTTCACATAAAAGTATAAATATTTAAATTGAAATATTAACTTAATTGTTTAGAACTTGGACTCTCTTTAGTTTTAAATTTTAATATTATATTATACTAGGTAATTTGTCCGCGCTTCGCGCGGTCATAAATAATAATTGCATTGAGCATGAAAATTATTTCTTATAATATCCATACATTAAAAATAATAGAAAAATAGGTTCTTAAAAAAATATTAGCAATATTTCAACATGAATTTCATTATTTGTCATTATCACATAACTCGAGAACCTCTAATGAATGAATTTCTCAGGAAATAATAAATCATTTGTTCTTTAATCAACATTAAAAGGAAAATCAAGAAGAATATATATATACAAAGACACGTAATAGAAAAAAAACATTTAAGTTGCATAGATTATACAATTGTGATATATGTCTTAGGAGAAAATTCAATTTTTTTTAACATATTCAAAAAAGAAATTATGCTTGAAACATGAAAGCATTATAACTTTTGAACTTGCATACTGAATTTCTTCAATTGATAAGTGAGAAATTTCATATCTATGTAAAAATAGATAATATATAAGCTTATATATAGTACTTTTAAGTTATAGAATTTAATATAGAATATCAAAACATGACTTCTTGGAACTGAGTACAATAATTTTTTTCTGCACAATGAATATGCATACTATATGTGTATATGTTCAATATAACCGGAGATAATAACTTTGCAGAATCATAAACAACAGAGTTTAAAACATGTATTCAAAAACAACAATTAATATCATAAGCATAAATTAATGAGTATAAAATAAACATACTAGGATATATAAAAAATAGAAGGAAATAGAAGGAAAAAATCGAGTCCACTTAGTGCACAATGTCATCTTAAGAAAACTATTCCCCTCCAATACAAGAGGTTTAAAGAATTACATCCTCTCAGGATGAAGCTATTTTATTCACCAACTTATATTGATACAAAAAAAGTGGTGTTAGTAAGTCACTCAATAGAATCAAAGTACACGAATATTTAATTTTGCGAAAGTAGAGGAAGAAGATCATAACTTTTGTTGTTTTTAAATGACAGGAAATCCACTATTTCTAGACAACAAAGTGTAGTGTGAACAATCTTTATTGTGCCTTATCAGCAATTTGGAAAAGTTACAACCCTTTGAAAGTTCACAACCTTTCATAAAAGTCACAACTTTTCATAAAGTCGCAACTCTTCATTAAAGTCGCAAACTTTCGTAAAAGTCACAACTTTTGATAAAAGTCGCAACTTTTCAGTAAAGTCACAACTTTTCATAAAATTCACAACTCTTCATAAACTCGCAACTTTTCATAAAAGTCACATCTTTTCATTAAAGAGGAAGGCTAGTTTTGGAGATAAATAAATATAAAAGGAAATTCTTGCTTGTGGTGGCGCTATGTAGGCGGGCCTAGGGTTCTCTTTTATATAAATATATAATTTTTTAATAAATTTTTATTGGCCCACGAGCCAGCTCTACCGATATTTCTCAAGCCCCTCAAATTAGCAGGCTTATTCAGGCCCGACTAAAATACTCTTTTCTTAAATGGGCATCAAAAATCTTAGTCCAGACCTATGAAATCTCGGGTTAAGCCAGGCCGGCCCAACGGGCCTAGCCCATATTGACGGCTCTAATAATTAGCAAGAACTCCAATGTTAAATCTCATTTGATAGATTTTGTAAAAATATATTTATTTACTTGGCATATATCGACTGTTCTTTTTAAATAACTCGTACAGATTTGGATAAAACAGATTGAGAACAATCGTTCTATTCTTGATAGAGATTGTGTGATGGTATATGGATCGAGTATATATCTAGAAAATCAAATTAGCTACAGTTTCATGGAAACCTAAAATGATGTATTTCGTAAAAGGGGACGCAACCCTAGTTCTTTAATCGTAATAGTTTTATAATTAATTCAACTAGCAATTTGAGTTATTAATTCACACACAATTTCTCTATCATAGGGGATAGAAATTAGACTTTTAGTCAAGTATTAATCCGATCGGTAGCTTTTCTTGATTTTTCTCTATTGAATTTCGTCCCAATCTTATTGAATTATTGTATTTTCATACAAACGTATATTACATTATCTCTTAGCTATAATCTGAAGCATATCATGGGGTTATTCTATTGATAATAAGGAGGGAATACACATTTGCTTGAAATAATTTCCAAAATAATTGTTTTGTGCTTTTGAACCCACAAAATAAATTCATTCCTTCCATGTTACATAGACTTGAGCAAACAACATATAACTCTCCAACAATCAAATACAACTAAACTTTTGATTTAAAGTTTTATATATTTCATTCAAAAGTCCATATGAACGTTTAAAGTAATAGCAAGTAAGAGAATTCATCGATGTAAATCAACACATTTTTCTTTGCAACAAAAAGAGCAAAAACATTTTTCACCAATGCAACTTCCTCCAAGAAGTGGCCCTTTGATAGCACCTGGTGGCTTTTGTCCAAATTGTTGCTTGCATTGGGTATCGCACTTATTTGAGTCACACGGTTGGGGGACTTCAAAGGGAACTAGACATACTTTAGCTCCTTTTGTTGTAGTAACTACATTTGTTTTGGACACACACACAAAAAAGAAAGAATAAGATTTAAAACAATTAATTATTTAATGAATATGAAGTTAGTACATAAAGTTGAGGCATGCAATAGAAGACATTGGGAAGAGAAAAACAAATATAAAACACTTGTAAAGTAAAAAAAAAACATTATCGGTATAATTGATTTAATTTTGTCTATAAATTATTATTTTTTTCAAAATTAAGACACTTTAAGATAAATGACAACAACATGATTCACCTATAAACACAAAGTAAGGTTGATTCTTATAATTTCAAATTGCTGGAAGAGTTTCATTTTAAGAATTAAAAAAGATTGTACTAAAATAACACATATATATTCAGAAGAACAAAAGTCTTTGGACACGTAATGAATCTTGAAGTACTATTTCTGGAGCATATTATCTCTTTGGATTTAGGGTGTTCAACTTTTGTATTGATATGTTGTTTATACAAGTAGTCTTACAAAAAAAAATACTATTTAACTTTATATTTTATACATAAGATGATTCATGGATTTCATGTCTTTATCATTTGCCTAAATTTCAATAATCTATAAGCAAATATTCAAGTCCTCACTAAACAAAAAATTCTAAATCAAATTATAATCATATATACATACTACTACGTTGGAAATATTATATGCAATAGATTCACGAATTTTCCTGAACATTTTATTAATTAAATAAAATATAACTTACCAAGAATAATGAAGAGGAAAAAAGCAATGACAACTACATTGGAGAAGTTCTTCATGATTCCTAATCAGTATCTCAAGAAGTTTACTTATCAAATTGTATCAAAATGATCAGAAAAATTGATTAAGGTGTTGTGGACTTTATAGGAACGAATGAGCTTTAGATGAAAATGGTCAAGAATTAGTTTTCAATTTTTTGTAACGTTTTTCAAAAGGAATTACAATACTAGTCAAAATTATCCATATCATTAATAGTTAAGTCTAAAATTGTTATTATCATTTCCCAAAAAGAATGACATATTGTCAAAATTATCCTTTATCATTAATAGTTTGGTTTAAAATTATAATTATCATTTTTCAAAAAGAATGACAGTATTATTATCAAAATTATAGTTATTATTAATAGTTTGGTCTACAATTATTATTATCCTTTACCTAAAAGAATGACATTCAGTCAAAGTTATCCTAATTATATATGAATGGTTTAATAAAAATTACAATTATCATTAATAAATTGGTCCAAGTTATATGTATTGTTACTTAATTCGGACAAAAATATTATTTTTCTATCTCATATATCTACACTGGTCTTTAGGTATTGGCTTTGCACGTAAATTCCCTATGAAAATCAATATTAAAAAATATTATATAATATTGGAAGGACATGCATGTTTGTTACAAGTGCTTGTTAATATTTTTTATGTTCTCTCTGTTAAGTCTACAGCAAAGAGAGCTAAAACCTAAAACAATAACACAAACAATTCGGGATTTCAGTGATAATATTATTGAGATTACGCTTGGCTTCATATAGCCTTAGTATTAACAAGAAGAGAGAAAATAGACCGGTAATAACTCTAAGTAGTTAATATAAAATAAACGTCGAACAACCCAAAGAAACATGACTTTATGCAACAATCAAATCAAAGTTAACACCTAACAGAATAGGACTGTATGCTACAGTCATTGACCAAATCAAAATTTCCTAACAATCCCTCCCTTGAACTTATTCCTCTTGTCATGAATTAGTTAAAATCTAAATGGAAACACATGCAAAGCTCTTCACGCAGTTTCTGAAATGCTTCCACTTTGAGAGATTTTGTCTGCAAGTTGATCTCGAGTGCCGCAAAAAAGCAAATTAACAGCTCCTTCTCTAGTAAGATCCCTTAGGAAATGAAATCTTATCCTTATGTGCTTAGAGCAACTATGTAAAACCGGATTCTTGGACAGCTTAATAGTTGAAGCATTATCATACATTAACTTTGTACCAACTGCCTGCAAATGCCCAATTTCTTTTAGGATCCTCCTCATCCGAATAGCTTGACAAGCACATGCAACAAACTCAGCCTCTGTGGTTGACAAGGTGACGATGGGTTGCTTTCAAGATGACCAAGCTACTGCTCCTCCACTCATCATAAACACATAGCATGAAGTACTCTTGCTATCTTCCATGTCACCAGCATAGTCACTATCAGTGAATCCAACCAGCTCACTAGCTCCTTCCCTTCTATAAAACACACCATAGTTTACAGTACCTTTTAAATACCTTAATACCCTTTTTGCTTCTGTAAAGTGTTGTTGTGTTTGGCAAGCCATAAAACGACTAATAAGACTTACAATAAACATGAGATCAGGACGAGTGGTTGTGGGATACATCAGACTTCCCACTATCTGCTTGTATTGGGTTGCATCCACCTTTATGCCATGTTCATCTTTTTTGATCTTTTATCCTGGAATGATAGGATTACAAACTGAATTATAATTTTCCATTCCAAATCGGATTAAAACTTCAGTTGCATACTTCCTTTGGCATATGAAAATACCATCAGGTCTTTGTATCACCTCAATTCAAAGAAAGAACCTCATTTGACCTAAGTTTGTCATATCAAACTCCTTTTCATGGAAAATTTAAATTCACCCAACAACTCTTCATCATCACTAGTAAAAAAAGGATCATCAACATAAATACTCACAATGAGAATTTTACCTCCCTTTCTGTAGAAAAATACTGTTTGCTCACTGGAGCTACTTTCGAATCCTTCATTCATGAAGTAGGACTTTTCGACTAAACCAATCCCTAGGCGTCTGTTTTAGTCCATAAAGTGTCTTTTGTAGCTTATACACCAGCTGCTCACTTCCCTTTTTCTTGTAACCTTTTGGTTGTTCTACAAAGACATCTTCTCTCAAATCCCCATATAAGAAAATTGATTTGACGTCTAGTTGATATAATTTCCAACCCCTTTGAGCCGCATAAGCTTCTGTATAATCAATCCATGTTCCTAAGCATAGCCTTTGACCACCAATCTTGCTTTGTATTTGCCGATTTCACCAAGATCATTTAGCTTGGTTTTTAAACCCACTGTACTCCAATCTTCTTTGCATCAACAGGTAGTTCCATCAAATGCCATGTTTGATTTTTTTCAGTGGATTTGATTTTTTCATCCATGGACAATCTCCAATAATCTGCCGACCACATAGGTGGACGTCGATTTCTGCTCTCCCTTACTGCCATGTCTGGTGCAACATCTGATGAATTATTTTCCGACGGTGAATTAATGTCAGCTTCTGTGACTTCTCTTTCTTGAGCTATGTTATCTTCTTCAATGTTGTCTCCCCACTCTAATTCCATTAGTTGTTCTCCTTCAGAATTTGCATTCCAATCTAACATATGATCTTCTTCGAAAATTACATCACGACTAACTTTAATTCTTTTGGCAATCGGATCAAATATTTTGTACCCTTTGGATTCACCACTAACACCAAATAGAACACAACTCACACTTGTATCTCCAAGTTTGGTTTTCCTAGCATCTGGAATATGAACATATCCCACATATCCGAACATTTGAAAGTAATCAACTGATAGCTTCACTCCGCTCCACGCCTCTTCTTGGGTCATATATTTTACACGTAGGGTATGTGATCTATTCAAGACGTGAATAGTCCACTTAACTACCTCTTGCTAGAAAAGCTTAGGTACTTCCTTATATGTCAATATAGCTCTCACGAAATTCATTATTGTACGATTCTTGCGTTCAGCCACTCCGTTTTGTTGTGGAGTATACGTCGTGGTCAATTGTCTCCTCACTCCATGTTGTTTGCAAAAATCATTGAATTCTGCAAAATTAAATTCTCCTCCTCTATTTGTTCTTAAGCATTTAATGGGCATCCCTATTTCCTTCTCCACAAGTATTTTGAAACATTTAAAGTGATAAAATGTTTCTGATTTTTCCAAAAGGGAATAAGTCCATGCTTTCCTAGAAAAATCATCTATAAAACATAACAAGTACCTCTTCTGGCTGCTTGAGGCTGGTGAAATATGACCACAAAGATCCGCATAAACTAGACCCATTTTTTCAGTAGCTCTCCACTGACACCTTCTCGGAATTGGAGTCCGATGTTGCTTGCCTTGCATACATGCCTCGTAAGTGGCCTTTGGTGCTACAATTTGTGGAAAACCTTTCACCATATTTTTGTTTTTCATGGTGCACAGACCTTTGTAACTGACATGCCCATAATGGTAGTGCCAAAGTGTTGACTGTTTTGTATTTCTGATTTGGAGACTTCTTGCTTCAATCTTTGTGGATGAGAGCTCAACAATCAAAATAAGCATTCAATTTGCACTCATAATGGATTCTGCCATCTTTCTTTTTTGTGGATGATGAACACTGCACACACCATCTTTAAATGGCGCAGCTAATCCTTTTTCTTGAAGTTTCCCCATGATCAAAAGATTATTTATGAGTCAGAAACCCAATATACATCACCAACGGAATAAAAAACTCCCTGAAAGAATAATTTCACAATGCCCATTCCAGTAACCTTCATTCTTGTATTGTTTCCAAGCTTGACAGTGTGAGAAAAAGTTTTGTCCAAGCTTGAAAACAAATCTTTATTTCCACACATGATTTGAGCATCCAAAATCCAAAAACCACGCATCCCTCCTCTTTGCTTCATGTAGTTCTATATAGGCCATTAACAACAACTCATCTTCTTCTTCCAATTCTGCATAATTTGCTTCCTTGTTCCACATTGGACATTCATATTGAAAATGTTGGCATCTATAACATTCAACAGTTGCTTTGTTGAAAGTTGTTCTTCCTCATCCTCGTCTCTTTCCTCTGTAGGGTGCTCTCCCTCTGTTTCTTGTTCCTAAACGGCCTTCTACTTTTAGAGCTTGATCCTCATCATCATTGCTTGGTTGATGGAATTTTTGTTCATGCACCACTAACGAACACTGTAATTCATTGATGGATATGTTGTCAGTATCTTTTGATTTTTCGATGGACACTAAAACACATGTGAACTTATCAGTTAGAGTTCGCATAATTTTTTCAACAATCCTTTTGTCAGGCATATCTTCTCCATTGCTCAACTTATTTGAGATCATCATCACTCTTGCGAAGTACGCAGTGATGGTTTCGTCCCCCTTCATTTCTAGAATCTCAAACTCTCTTCTTAATGAATTTAGAAGAGATTTCTTCACCTTCGAATTTCCTCCAAACTTCCGCTTCATTGAGTTCCAAACAATCTTGGATGTGCGGCGGTCCAAGATTTATTCAAAAACACTTCAATCAATGGCCTGAAATATATAATATTTGACTTGGTCATCCTTGATTCTAGCATCGTCGAATTGTGCTTGTTGTGCTTCAGTCAATCTCATCCCTTCTCTTGGTTCTTCAAAACCAGTCTCCACCAAGCTTCATAGACCTTTTGCCTTAAGCAAATTTTCCATCAGTTCATTCCAGTGGTAATAGTGACCATCAAAGTGAGGGATTTTCATCAGAGTCTTGTCCGCACTCATTCTCTCAACTCTTCATCACTCGAAGATTGCAACTTCCTTTCCCTTTTTTTTTCAAACTCAGTGGGAGCTCCCATACCAATTGTTAAGTTCTACAGCAAAGAGAGCTAAAACAGTAACACAAACAATTGGGAATTTCAGTGATAATATTATTGAGATTATGCTTGGTTTCATATAGCCTTAATATTAACAAGAAGAGAGAAAATAGACCGCTAATAACTCTAAGTAGTTAAGATAAAATAAAGGTCTAACAACCCAAAGAAACATGACTTTATGCAACAACCAAATCAAAGTTAACATCCTAAGAGAACAGGACTGTACGCTGCAGTCATTGACCAAATCAAAGTTTCCTAACACTGTGGAATACATAAATTTAAAATAAATTTATACACCTCATTCAAATTTCTTTAGATTCCTTCGAAATCTTAAAGTGTTATACTTTTTAATTATTATTTTTATTGCTGAAAAATTATGACTCATAGAGAGATTTTAAGTATAAGAAATAAGTCTAAAAAAATCTTCATGGAATAGTTGGTCAGAAGGACAAAATTTTCTAAATTCTAGAAAGTTATAAAGAACACCATCATACGTTAAAGAAGAGACCAAAAAGTCTCGAACAACAACACTCTCAAGTAAAGTGGAACATCATGTCCATAAAGGAACAAAATTAACTAAATTCAAATGGAGAACCTTTAACTCGTTTCTTATGAACCTTCATCAATCTCTTTTTTTATTATAGTATGATGTATCATTTATATGTCAAAAATTAACCCTAAAATTGTTAATATCATAAATATTTTTCCATTGTCTCTGAATATTCATTATTGTTGGTGAGGTTTCATATCACTGACACCAACATATTTGTAATTAAACCATAGTGATTGTTATGGTTATAGTATGCAATTACAAAGAATTAATGCAATGATTAATCAATGGGTGGCATCTGAATGGAAATGTTCATAACTGGAGTTACTAAATAGAAATTTTGATACATAACATGTTACAATCTCACAACATAATTTGTGAGTACTTGAACTCACAAATATCAACAAATAATAATAAATACGAACTTACTTTCCTAACAATCAAGAAGAAAAAGTCATGTTGATAAACAAGTTTTTCAAAAATATAGTCTATCGGGTTTTATCCAAGTTTATAGTTCACAAATTTAATTGAAAAAAGTCAAAAGAAAGAGTTATCACTTCAGCAAAAATAATCATTAAAAATAATTAATAGCTTACTTGCCACTAAATATGTATTTTCGCAGACAGTTAGTACTCTCTAAAATGTCCCTAAAGTCTATGGTGACATTAAATCTAATGACGATTAATTATTATCGGTAAAGGCTCTAGCACTCTTCGCTAATGTTCTTATTTATTTTTGATAAAAATTTTTGTCATAGTGTACTTTGGGCATATTTTAGTTTCAAGTAAAAATTATCTTTTACTATGCCCAAAAAGAAGAGACGAAGAAATATAACAAATTAGTCAACTTGTGATAAAAGAAGTAGACTAATTGTCTCTATACTAATATTCTAGAAAGAGTGAAGTGGCATACAAAATATTTGTACTTGGGTAAAACAATCAAAATAATATACTAATTGTGGCAAGCGAGAGAGAAATTTGTTTGGTTCTTTTAACAAACTTTATCATTAGTTCTGTATTAGTTATCACAATTTGTTGTTGTGTGCTATCAAATATAGAACAACCAACACTCAATTTTTCCAAAAAAAAAAGTATATGAAGAAGTATGTAAAAAGAGAGAAAAAATCATATCAATTTTCAATCATCATTGTTGGGATTTTAACAGAGTTATAAAATTACTAAAATAGTAAAATCAAATTGCATTAGTTATGAATCACTATGATTTACGGTAAAAGATTAAGTTTGATGAAATAGTAGGAAGAAAATTTTGAGAAATGAAACACATTTCATAAGAAGCTTAATTAATGTATTTGAATTTGACTCACCTATAGATGAAAAAAACCCTACAAATAATAGAGGTAGAAATAGAAGTTTTGTTTACTAAAAGTCAAATGATATGAATTCAACCATTCCAACATCATTATGAGTTGTTGACTAAGAGGCGCAAGAGTAATAATATTGCATTGCAATTGAAATCAATTTTTTTGTATATTATTTCTTCTATTAGTGTCTTTGAATTAAGTGTTGTATTTTAAAAGGTGTGAATGAAAAATGAAAAGTTGTGACTTTTGTGAAAAGTAGTGACTCTTAAAAAGAGTTCTAACATTTCTGAAGAGTCATGCCTTTTATAAAGGTTGTGACTTTTTCGTAAGGTTGTGACTTTTAAGAAAATATTTTTTTGTCCATCATTTTTTTATCCAAATATTGATAAAATATTTAAATAAAATGATGGTCAAAAAGGATGGTGTTTGTTGCTCCTCATTTTATATTACACACGTAGATACTCATTTTTATTTTCTTTATTCTCTCTTTCTCCTCTCATCTTCTCTCAAAGTCTCTCCTTCCCCTCCTACAACCAATTTCGACTTTCTTGATGCTACCACCTCTCCATGTCCACTTTACCGCTAACAACCCACCTCCATTGTGCCGCCAACCTCCCTCCTCCAAACCCCTATTCTCTCAACTAATTATTAATGTTAGGATTTTAAATTTTATGATTTTTTTAATTTATAATTTATGATTTATATGTTAGTTTATTGTTTTTAATGTTTCTAATTTATGTTATCAACATATTTAATTTATAAATTTGTGTATGATTTAGTTTATTCACTATAATTTTTGTTGTAGGATTTTGGTTTGAATTGGGATTTTTTATATTAGATTGTGAATTAGGAATGTTTGAGCTTGAATCGAATAATTTTTATTTTTAGAACTAATTAGAAGTTAAAACTTAGAACTTCATGTCATGAACTTAAACTTTAGAATACTTGAATGATAGGATGTTTGAGCTTGAACTTAGAATTTTTTTTATTATGTTTTGCCCGATTTCACGAGAAACAACTGTTGTGTGTGCAATGACTATTTTGTTCATTCCCCTTACTATTATCATGTTTGTAAGGTGTTGCGGGTATGGTTGACATGGTTCTGTAACACCCCACAACTTCTAAGCAAAGATTATACCATCCTATGTATGTGTCTAGTCCCCAATCCGATGTTTTCTATGATATAAATATATGTTAAGGTCCTTCATTGAATGTATAATATAGGCTTTAGGGTCGTAAGGTACCTCAAACAGCAAGCCAATTTCACAACTTTCCTATCGGCTATGTTTTTTCATGACTTTCTATTTAGGTCAACTTCAAAAGATCATATCTTTCGCCATATAATGAATAGGTGTCTCGCAACCAATCAAATTAAAAGTCTATGAGTTTTCTTTCCAACTCTGTCAAGTTTGCCTAATTTTCATTTTACGATAAAATGTTATGACCGTTTTACTAGAAACTACGACAACAAAATTTTTAGAGTCAGTAACTATGAACATCATCTACGCGTGGTTAATTAAAATTACGACCCGTTTTCAGTTGAGGAAAAAAGCTTCTACAAGTCATTTTTTGTTCTAGTTCTTATAAACCCGGTTTTGTTCAGGTCCTTTACTAGGTTTATAAGATAGGCTTTGGGGTCATAAGGTACCTCAAACACCAAGCCAAGTTCAAAGTTTTTTGATCGGCTAAGTTTCGCATGAGGTCATACTAAGATCAACTTAAAAAGATTATATCTCTTGACATATAATGACTTAGGTGGTACATGACCTATCAAATTAAAAGTGTATGAATCTTCTTTCCAACTCCACCAAGTTAGCCTCATTTTGATTTAGAGTAAAATGTTATGATTGTGTTACTAACTATCAACCTCATCCTCGAATCGTAAATCAAATTGGCCTCATTGCTGTGGAAAAACTTTTGAAAGTCATTTTTTGGATCAAAGCTTTTGAAAGTAATTTTTTGGGTCTAATTCCTACAAACCCAGCTATGGGTCATAAAAGCATCTTTGGTACGTAGGGCTTGTAGAATGAAGTTCTAAATCTTACTTTTGAGTCTTATTTCCACATATTTGATTACGGGTGATAAACCCAATTAAGGGATTCAATTTAGGCCCATAGTGAACTTCAGAAACTCAAAATTTCACTCTAACTTCCAGATGTGGAATCTACATCTCGTAGATCAAACGATAGATTGTAGATAGCATCCTGAAAGGTTTTCAACATATTTTTAATAGGAGTTTCTTTTGTCTTTTTCAACTTCTCTTAAGTCTAAGCCACAACATTACACATATCCTAGAAGGGTTTTACACTCAAGACTCAATTTCTATACTCTTAACTCCCTCAAACTAAGAAACTTCCGCAACCAAGTAAAACACTAAGGTTCCAAGTCTCTCAAGGAAGTTCTTCTTTCAAATGTTAATATCTGAGGTATGTAAGTCTTGAATGAGAGTACCCTTCATCTTGATGCCTAAAGTATATTGATTCTCAAGAATTTCACTAGATTGTTTGAAGTAAAGCTAAGGTTCTTTTTATGAAATTATAATATTTCTTCAATAGGTTACGTTTTCATTATTTCACTTTGGTGCCAATTTAGCATATTTTTAGGTCGTTCAAACCCTTATGGATTTTAAGCATGAAACAAGCATGATATGAATTACAACTTTTGTACAAGTTATTTTAAGATGTGACTTTTGAGCGTAGTCTCATATATTAGTCAAGATGATAAGTGGTTTTCATACTTATGAGCATTATATGAACATGTTGTTTTAGGAGGAAAATTTAGTACCGAAAGGACTCAAGTTTAGTGAACTCAAGTTTCATAACTACGCAGAATGTAGGATTATATTTCACCGCTTAGTCAATTAGTGAATCTATATATGATAAGATATGGTACGATACTTTGACAAGCCCATCCAACTGAATTATAAGTTGGGCTTCATGAGCTCATTTGGGGACTCCATGGATTTAGAATTCTAGACTTCAGTTATGTTATCTTTGGTTTTGAGGTTGTTGCGGGTCATGTCTCGACAAACATATAGTTTCATTCTAAGTAGTATAGGCTTTATTCAAACAATAGTAATGTAGACTCGTTGATTTGTTACTCACACTATTATGTATATGTTAAAATATATTTCGGTGTCCTCCTTAGTTACATATGTTATGCCTGATATGTTAAGTCAAAGATTATCCCGAAATCACTCATGGTACCAGGTATCATGGCTCGTTTGGGGGTAGACTTGAGTTGTGATAAACTTCATATTAGAGCACTAGGTTTAACTGTCCTACAATGTCTGAAAATCCGCATCCAGTGGATTCTTTTTTGTGGGTGTGAAGCACGTCATACTTATAAGGAGGAGGTTGGGATGTTTAGGAAATATGTTTTGTTCTTTAATACTCTGGATTGTGCAATAGAGTTATCCCCTAAGAAACATATGCAAATTCATGTGTTGTTCTAATTCATCTAACTATTCCTCAATTTTGAGGTGATAGAAGTAGTAAAGCTTAATTCCTACATATAGGGTGTCCTTAAGATATAACTATGAATATTTCAAAAGGGGTTGAATGGGCTTGAGAGGATCCCATTAATGTGCTTTATCTCATAATCTTACCTCCTTATTTATGCAATCAGATCCTTTTATAATCCTTTGTTACCATAGAACATTCATGGAAGGAGAAAGTATGTGTCCAAAATCTTTGGTTGATATTGTCACCCATAAGATAATGTGATTTAGGATGTTATGATTTTTTAGTCTATTGAACCAAAATTAGGAGCATAAATCTTGAAGTATAGTATATGTATATATGCATGGAAGTTACGTATCCAATAAGTAAGAATTGAGGTATATGTCTTTAGGTGTTAATCAAGAGATAGGAAGTTGATTTGGATTTCATGATAGAATCTAGAGAAAAAGTTGTTGGTTAAGGTGACTTAGATTATGATTGAACAAGAGAAGGATTTTATGATTTAGGTCATTAATGAAAGTATAAGGTGGTTAAGGATTGATAGATCTTGTAAGAACTGAAAACTAATAGGCTAAACTAGAGACTTATGTGAGGGTTTATGTACTTGACGTAAGGGGTCGAGTCATAAATAGGGCTTCCCATACTTAAGGTGAAGGATTATTGGGGTAGAACGTCAAGATACGACTCCGCAAGGACCAACCAAGGGTCCTTAGGAGGACCCTAGAAAAACAACCCAAAATAATCCATTTACGTGGGGATGTACTCCCCCTTGGTCCACCCATGCCCTATGGGTGAGTGGTCGTGGATAAAGGACTCAAAAAACATGTTCCAGTAAGTCCACCCAAGGATGACCAGCACGCACCGTGGGCGTGGTCTCAAGGGTGATGCAGTGAACACGATTAAGTCCATTAAGGAGGGCTTTGTGGTACTTTACGAAATTAATTTGGGGATAAGTGGTGTAGTTTTATTGGAGTTTATAGCACCTATATAAATATTTTAGACCCCTAAATTTATTGATCCTGGACATTTATTCAACTAACCAAAAGATCTCAATTCCCTCCAAGAAATTTCTCTGTAGAAAGAAGAAGAAGAAGGAGGAGGAGAAGGAGAAGGAGAAGGAGAATGAGGATGAGAAGGAGCGAGAAAGGAGAAGGAGAAGGAGAATGAGGATGAGAAGGGGCGAGAGGAGGAGGAGGAGAAGGAGAAGGAGAAGGTGAAGGAGGAGAAGGATGAGGATGAGAAGAAGAAGATGAAGAAGAAGATGAGGAAGAAGAAGAGAAATAAGGAGGGGAGGAAGATGAAGAGGAGGAAATGGGATAAGATGAAGAATAAGAGGAAGAGGAGGAGTGGGACGAGGAGTAGGAGGAGAAGAATAAGGAGGAGAAGAATAAGGAGGAGTAGGAGGTGGAGAAGAAGGAGGAGGAGGAGGAGGAGGAGGAGAAGAAGAAGAAGATGGAGAAGGAGAAGGAGGAGAATAAGGAAGAGAAGAAGAAGCATAAGAAGAAGAAGAAGGGGAAGTATAAGGAGGACTAGGAGAAGGAGGAGTAGGAGAAGGAAGTGAAGGAGAAAGAGAAGAAAAAGAAGACAAAAAAAAAGAAGCAGAAGGAGAAGGAGAACGAGAATAAGAAGGAGAAGGAGTAGGAGGAAGAAGAAGAAGAAGAAGAAGAAGAAGAATAAAAAGGAGAAGGACAAGAAGAAGAAGAAGAATAAGGAGAAGGAGAAAGAGCAGGAGGAGTAAGAGAAGGAGAATGAGGATAAGGAGGAGAAGGTGAAGAAGGAGAATGAGAAGGAGCGGGAGGATGTGGAGAAGGAGAAGGATGAATAAAGCTTCAAGTGTGGGGTGGTGATCTTTGGTGTGTTTGTATTCCTATGAACCAAATAACACCCACATTTTGGCAAAGTTCGGAATCATTTTTTACTAATTGATAGTAGTGTCAAGTCATATGAATTCATTTATATTGACAAATATGATTAGTTGTGTAGGTGAGCACATATGAAGAAATGAGTGTTGAAATAGGCATTGGGAAGCATGAGAGTATCAAAGTAAATGAGCAACAAGAAAGGAGAACGAAAAAAATAAGATGAAGGCATATTTGTATCCCCTCCGCGTCGCCGGAGAGGATATTTATTATTTGGTCGCGAATTTAAGTTGGAGACAGGAGACTCTGTATCGTGCATGCGTCACAGAGAAGAGATGCTCGCCAAGAAATGGAATTCTGAAAGCACTCCGCCTCGCGGACCTCACTACCACATTTGGTCATTTCTGACTAAATATAAATAGACTCGGATTTTATTTTATTAATTATTCTTTATCTGGTTATAAAGAATTATGAATTTGGGAGCTTTTTCATCTACTCTTAAGGTTCATTCCTAAACTTTTCGATTTTTTATTTCTGTATGAATTTAAACATTGCATAATTGATATTCTTGATATGAGTAGCTAACTTCCCAAGTTCTAGAGTTGTGGCTACTGGATTATAGTATTTTATTGAAGTTTTATGGATTGAAATTCACATGAATCAATCTTGTTTTCTTGTTTGCGTATTTTGTGCTTGATCACCACGAGGGGCATATAGATCACGATTATCTCATAAAAAGTACAGTTAATTTTTCACGACCCGAGCCTATACCCTAGATGTGGCCGACACTCGAGAACCACTGTTGGTCCCCAAGCGAAGCCTCATCCTAGCTGGATACAAGAGGAACACTAACCTAAGCATACAAAAGCTTAAAACTTAATAAAATTCAATAACTCGAATAAAAAGCTTTAACTCAAAAGATTAAGTCTAAATAAAAATATATTCAACTCGCCATAAAATACGCAAATTAAGTCTTTAAATCATTTAATAAAATAAATGAACAAACTTCTGAAACTTTAATGTCTATCTATGAAGCCTCTAACTCACAAATATGGGAGTCCAGACAAGACCCACGACATCTTGACGAAACTGAAAAGTAAATCAGATCCTCCAAAATCAAGGAGGCTCAACATAGCCAACTAGAACTACAAGTGCATTAACGGAATGGCTGTTGATGATCTTGAATACCTGTATCTGCATAATGAAACGATGCAGACCAAATGGCTTAATATATGGAATATACGAGCATGTAAGGGGAATTTTAAAGCCAAAACATAAGCTTGAACTTGATAAAAGGAAATATAGTTACCTCTTCTCAACTCACTCAACTAATAATAAGATACGCAACTCAAAGATTAGATATCAAACTCAAGGATATGCTACTCAAATCAAAGGTACTCAATTCAAGATATTCAACTCAATATAAAACAACAGTAAAAGAAGCCATAGATGGAAAGATGTTAAAATAGTATCTAGAAACTCAATGTATTTAAGAATATAAAACACTCAGTTCGTATGCAAGGAACAAAATAAACTCTATTTGTATATGAAAATACAAAATGTCTCTATGGGAGTTTCTCTATCCGACAACCATCACAATGAGCTAGTGATGATACACTTTCTCGCTCATGCTACCAGCACAGTCATATACCATGATGGGTATAGAACCTCTCTACTATGTAGATCCACTAGTCTATGCTAAAAAGTATCACCCATTCTACCCACGTTGGCTACATGGTTTATGGAGACTTGAGTTATTATAAACTCGTTGTCATATCAGTGCTCAATACCACTTCCAAAATATACTCAGCTCCTATGATTAAAAACATAACTCTTTCTCTGGTCTCAAATTATTACTTAAAATCATTCTTAAAAAAGAGATGTTACTAGAACTGCTCAAAATTCTTTTACGAATCTCAGTTTTCTCCCGTTTTAAATGTGAAATTATTTACTCTTGGGAATACTTAGTTCCTTTATATCATTTTAAAGAAAATAACTCGACTCTAATCTTCCTCAACTCAAGTGCTCAAGTCCTATAAAAATTCTAGAAAATTTGTAAAAGACTTTTCAAAATAAAGTTCATGTCGAATTATGGACGTGAAAGACTCAATAAGGTTTTCAATAACCATACATACATATATACATACATACATACATACATATATATATATATATATATATATATATATATATATATATATATATATATATACACACACACACAAAAACTCAAAAACTTTAATCGTAATACTCGTTTCAAGAATGCTCCATGATCTTAGGCATATTTATATGCCTAAGTAGTCAATATTTGCCCATGATTTGATGGTGTTAAAGGACGATCTTTAGTTTATTAGCTTGATTTTGTGATGCTTCCGATGATTATGCACTAATAAATATGATTAGAAGTTTTCAGAAACTCTCGTGAAAATAGGAGTTGGAACAAAGAAAGGACGATCAAAGACGGACATGAAAATGGCTAAGGTGGAAGCACTTGAGCAAGGCACACTCTTAGGCGCACCGCGCCAAGGCCTGACACTAAGAATCATTTCTCAGGCGCAATGTTAGGCGGGCGGTGCCTAAGCATGTAGCTCAGAGTCATTTCGTTGGTGCGATAGGGGCGCGTCGCGCCAAAAAGCTACACACTGCAACACTTCCCAAATGCACTGGCACGCGCGGCGCCCCATTAAAATTTTGACTCTTCCAAGTTTCAAAACATTGCCTAGGAGTTCTAATTTGAGTAGGATTTGTTCTTAACTTTATCTTCTATTATGAATAGATCCTGACCGCCATTGTTAGAGTTTGACTTTTTTGAAGCGTGTAAAAGCAAGAATTCAAGTTTATAATAGGTTTTGATCTTCTAAGTCTTCTATTTTTTGGAAATCGCATGAACAATTGTCTTTTGTGGTTTTCAAATAACATGAGTAGATAGAGACCCTATTTGTGGTGTTGTAGCTACAATTTGAATGTTGAGTATTATTGGTTTATGAATTGATCTTCCGTTATCAGCACAAGTTACTTCTATATTCCTGTTCTACTATTTTATGTTTGCGCACTATAAGATAAGTCTAGTGTCTAATCTTAAAATCGACCCGAGGAGAGGTTAGATAGAAAACATGATATAGAGAGCTTGATCGACCCATTAAATTGAGGTGATTTGTATTAAGAAGCGACGCCCGGATGAACAACTCGCTTGGTTATGAAATAGGATGAAATATAAATGCTCACCAATTAGTTTACTTATTACCGCCCAACAATGTAGTTATGTATCTAATTGGGGTAAGCGACGAGAGATGTGTATCCCGACTCATATAATTAATCCTATAAACCAGTAACTTGACAACCGAAATCAGTTCTAAGCTAATACCATAATGCATGAAATTCAATATATGTTGCAGCCTGGAATTGTTTTTTCTTGCTTGAAACATCGTCTTAAGGTCGTTCACATTTGGTAACGTTTATTTGGTTTATAATTCATTGTAGTTAGCCATAAATCATCAACTCTTGAAATAGTTACTTTTATTTTTAGTTGTAGAATTAAGTGTTAAACATAAATTTATCATAATTCCCTTGGTAACGACAAATCTTTTCTTAAAGATTCTATATTACTTGCACGACCACGTACACTTGCGTGTATACTGGGGAGTAACAAGTTTTTGGCACCGCTGGGGGACTTAGAAATCAACTATTCCTCTAGGTTATACTTTTTGTTTTTATTTATTTAAATTTTATTTTGATGTGAGCTAGTTTTTTCTAAACAATTTAATTGTTTTTTTGTTTGAATAATTTGATACTCTTATTGATAAGATGATTGGGATAAATCGTGGTTGAGTGATGAATGTTCTTTATGTCATATATGTGGTCGTCAATATATTCATTGGAATAGTTGCCCTAAATATTATTTCCTTCCCCCGAACCCCTATTATGATTCTTCTGGTATTTGTGATGTTGGTAGGTGCGATGAAGTGGAGAATGCGAAACAAGAGGCGCCAAATGTGAATTCACTTATGGAATGTCCAGACATGTTCAACGAGGTTAATTCAAAAATCACTGAACAATTATTTGAATGCACGAAAGGGCACTGTCACACTTTTATTTTTTTGCGCGCGGAGGCGGTAGGGTTTTTTCAATTGAAGTGACGGTATTGATTTAGAAATTATTTTAATTTTTTCAGAGTCGCCACTTGGAATTGAGTTATGGTGTTCCAAGTCACATTTTTCTTTAATCCCGAAACAAAAGGAAATGACTCTTTGTTTAGTTTGCGAACTAGAAATTCGGGTAAGGAATTCGGTTGACGGAGGGGAAGGTATTAGGCATCCCTCGAGTCCCGTGATTCTAGCACGATCTCTTTTATTAACTTATACTTATTTCAACTATCTTTCAGATATATTATTATAGGCCATGATTTGCTCACATGTTTATTTGTTGAACTTTTATTTGATCTCGACCTAGATACGTAACCGTATTTTTGGTCATCACAATTAGAGACAAAACTGTCTTCTTTCCACCATACTTATTAACCGTATTTTCTATAGATCTTTACTTTATATTAATAAAATTTAATTGAATTATTGGACTAGGTGCATCACTGCATCCTTGAGTTTATTTTTAATGTCTCAAAAAAGATGTGTAACCACATTCTTTATGAAAACAAATATTTTTAATATTCCTAAATGTTTGTGTAAAGTTAAAAAAAATACTTAGTTTTTCTAAAGAAATAAAATAAAACACTCAAATTCTAGAATAAAATTTTGGATCATATTCATATCTCTTTATTTTATATTTTAATATTTGTTTTACTCTTACAATTAACATCAACATTAATTATATACTTTCTACTCAAACCAAAAATAATACATTGTTAAAATAAATGTCATTTTTTGTTTGTTAAAATAAAATAACAATAATTTTTTTTAGCTTAACTATACGTACTTTATAATTGTTATCAAACTCAAGACCAAAATAACGTTATGATCTGTTTATTTTTAAGATATCACAACTAACGAATAAAAGTAAGTAAAAAATAAAAATAATCACCAATTAAACTATCCTCATTCATCATACAAAAATATAACACGTAACTTATTGTTCATTTCAATCAAATTATGAATAAAACAAAAAATAAAATAAAACATATCATAAAATTACATCAAATTCCATGATTAAATTAAAGAGATAAGGCAAAGTTGGACCTTAAATGAAGAAGTAAGAACCGCAAAATCTTGACCGAACCACGATGAAACACCCACAAATCTTTTGTTGTTGTGTGTGGATATTGGTGAATTTTTTTCTTTTTTTTCTGTACGTCGTGTTGAAGGTATGTTTTTGTGTTGCTGTGTTGTTTTTTGCCCCTCTCGTGTGAGTGTTTTTTTTCCTTTTTTTTGTTGTGTTGTCTGTGTGTATTTTCTTTTGTATAATTTTTTTCTTTTTTTTTCTTGTTCCATTTTTCCTATATGTTGTTGTGGTGTCTTAATGAATATGTGTGTGTTTAGTAGTAGGGTAGTGTGTAGGTATGTATGTGGAGTGTGGGAGTGAAATGAGGTTAGTGGGGGTAGTATAGGTGGGTTGGGGTAGTGGGGTAAATCGGTTAGTTTCTTTCTTTTTTTGGTTACTAAATAAAAATAATAATAATATTAATTAAGAAAAATTAAATAGCTAGATAACTATTAAAATCACTAATTTATTATTAAAACTTTGAATGAATAAATAAAGGTTTACCTTAAAGTGTGATTCTATTTTTATAGTTTTCATATCTTTTAAAAATAAACTTAATAAAATAAGATAAAAGTCAAAATATTATAAAAAATATTTAAGCTCTATAAAGGGTATAAAATTTAAATTCGGTCAAAAATTACGTGTATACAGTTTGCCCCTCTTTGACTGGAAACACGAAGAGTTTTCAGATAAAGTAGTAGGCAAAGTGACATGTTTTGACCATACTCTTATTTGAAAGACAAAATTTGTGCGACCGAGTCTTTGTTTTGGACATCCTGCATATCCGGGGTGATTAGGGAATCAGGTCACATGTAGTTCAAGGAGATGAGGTGATGAGTTGGAAGTTAAGTGAGATTCTATCGAGGCTCCATATCGCGGCTCTTATCCTTAATTACATAAAAATGAAAACTAATAGTTAAGAGGAAAATAAAAATACAAGTTTCCTATCTATGCAGCTTCAGATGAGTCTCTACTTTCAGATATCACCTTGATTTTGGTGAGTATCTTGATCTTGAATGGATTTGATGCTTAACTTGCCACTTAGATTGAGTTTTTGACTCCCTCCAAAATGACAAATTTGAATATGTTCATGAATGACTGCATTTTTTCTCAATCAGTGGCTGAATAGAAATATACGTCAGGAAGTCAGGCTGCTACATGCATTGCGTAAGTGGATTTCTAGCGATCATGGG
Organism: Solanum sitiens; assembly: GCA_016801875.1. Taxonomy (NCBI): domain Eukaryota; kingdom Viridiplantae; phylum Streptophyta; class Magnoliopsida; order Solanales; family Solanaceae; genus Solanum; species Solanum sitiens. The sequence continues at coordinate 379,448 of JABWTJ010000312.1, read as the reverse complement.
GATTGATCATTCTGAAAAGAATTGAAACTTTGTTCTTGAATTTCAAATCCATATTTCGCTTGAAAAAATCTGAAAACCATCACAAACAAAAGAAATAAACAAAATTTTTGCCACAATTTTCACTGGAAAATTTTTGTGAGTTATTAGCAAATGTGAATTAAATTAAATAAATAAAAAAATAAAGAAATAAACTCACCCTAGGAAGTGTTTATCCTAGAAGAAAGTAACTAAATTTCATTATGTAGGAAGGTCCTACTAATCCCATTGTTCAAGAGGATACTCTAGTTCCATTATCCAAGAGGGTCCTGCTAATATCATTATCCAGGAGGGTCCTGCTAGTCCCATTATCCAAGAGGGTCCTGCTAATCCCATTATAAGGAGGGTCCTGCTAGTCCCATTATCTAGGAGGGTCCTGCTAATCCCATTATCCCGGAGGGTCCTGCTAATCTAATTATCCAGGAGGGTCCTGCTACTCTCATTATGAGAGGGTCCTACCCATTATCTAGGAGGGTCCTGTTAATCCCATTATGTAGGAAGGTCCTACTAGTCCCATTATCCAAGAGGATCTTGCTAGTCCCATTATGAGAAAGGTCCTGCTAATCCCATTATGTAGGAGGGTCTTGCCAGTCCCATTATCCAGGAGGGTCCTGCTAATCCCATTATCTAGGAGGGTCCTATTAGTCCCATTATCTAGGAGGGGTCCTGCTAATCCCATTATCTAGGAGGGTCCTGCTAGTCTCATTCTCTAGGAGGGTCCTGCTAATTGCATTATCTAGGAGGGTCCTGCTAGTCCCATTATCCAGGAGGGTACTGCTAATCCCATTATGAGGAGAGTCCTACTAGTCTAAATCATCAAATATAATCACCATATCATTATTTTTTGCCCCAGTTTACACCAGGAAAATATCATTTAAGCTATTAACATAAATGAGAAATGCTTATACCAAAAGAAAAATACAAGACATTGATGCAATTAGGGTGCTTGTTCCTTAGAAATAAAAAATAGTATCTCTAAGGTGTTTTCTCCCTAAAGTCAATTTGAAACTAGGGTATTTGTTCCCTAGAAATGAGAGTGATTTTTTTAACTAATAAAATATCCCAATTTTTGTATTAAGGAACTTTTAAACACTTTTTATTTATTGTTTTTTTATTATTTTAAAAAAATAATAATTAATGATTTAATTTCATTCCTTCAAGGATATAAAATTTTATCTTATGAGACCGAGCCCATTATAGGACTGCATACGTATCTGGTATATCAAGAATCAGCTCAAACGTAGTTCATAAAGATTTTAAAAAATATTTTTTTCTTGATTTTTCCTACAGAAGACATCTTCTGAGAAACGAACCAGTTCATGGTTGACAATGTTTTGACTTTAGTTGGTACCAACAACTAGTATGAGATGCATATGAGTCATTTTCAACTACTTAATGAAAAATTGGAGGTCAACTTTGAGTAATCCCTATAATTTCAAATGTTATCTCAAACATATTGAAGTATTTGATCAATTAATCTTGCATAAATTAATTAAGAGATTAAAATTATTCATATCCTCATGTCTCATGTGCCATAACAACAAGTCCTACTTCACACAATAGAAGTTTTATGAACTTAGGACGTTTTAGAAGTCACTCACACTCAGAAAGATTTTCAATGCATGAGATCGAGATGACATATGCTTGACCCTCATGTAAAAATCCACTAATGTGAGAACACAAAAAAAATGAGATCAAATAAGACTTGTCATTGACTTGTAATGTAGGCTTAAGGAAAGTTAGGATATTCATTTGAAATAAAGTGATTATTTCCTCCTTTAAGTTTGCACAATCCTCTCAATATTTTCATGTTTTCATTTTACCTTTGTTTTCTTGAAAGATTCTCGTCATTTATTTTCTTCTTTTTCTTTTATTCCCTCTCCTTTTTGTTCGAGATTTTTCATTTTTTTGTCATATTTTTTTCACATATTTGGCCTTTTTAAATAGGTCTTTGGCACTGTGTATCTAATTGATAGTGCGCTTAAGGAGGTGTAAAATTAAGAAATAGTGCATTTATGCGCTCAAAGTTATTCGACTAAAAATGTCTCAGGCTATAAATGGGTGTTCTATGGATAACATGTCATCCGGTAGGCATGAAAGGAAAAATCGGATCAAAGAAAGTCTATAATCCTTTCCCAAGTTAAATGTTGCTCAAAATTTCGTTTCAACCAACATTCGGGCCAAGTTCTAGATTAACAAAGTAATGTCATTGAATTTTATATATAAAGTTCACCACACAATGCACATGATACATGAGTTCGAACTTATTTTAGCCTTATCTTTAAGCAAAACACTTTCCCAAGTATTACATAAATATATTAGGAGATACCAAAAGAAGTTTATTGGTCACAACAAAGTTGATATGTATTGCCAAATAGTTTAACACTTTATTATTTTTCTTAAGCATAATCCTAAGCATGTTGGTACCAACCAAGTCAAATTTTCTAAAAAAACTATTTTATTTTTTTTGCCCCAATTTTTGTGACGAGGGCTTTTTAGATTTTTTCTTGGTTGTATCAAATCTCAAAATAAGCTTGTCTACGTATCTTGTCAAAGCAAGAATCAGATCGAACGTAGTTCCAAAAGATAATAAACACAATATTATTTTTAGTAGGAAATATTTCTCTTTTATTTAATTTTTTTAGATCACCGAACCCGAAGAGGGTTGCCTATGCATCTCATCAAGGTGAGAATCAGGTGTGCGTAGTTCGTTCAGACTGAACAAATTGACTTTTATTTTATTTCATTTTTTGAAAAGTTAAAATATTGTTGAAAATGCATTAAAATTTTTTGTTTAAAATGGTATAAAAAGTTTTGAAACGGATTTTATTTTATTTTATTTTTCTTGTGATTTTGTTTAGAAATGATTTTCTTGTTTTTTTGAAATTTTCATTTTTAAGAAATTCTAAAACAAATTTTTATGCACTTTCTCTCTAACTGTGTTGAGTCCCACTAAGTCAAATATAAATATTGCAAATAAGCGGAGCCTACTAGGGATAAGCATGTCTATAAAATTCAATTACTGGGTTCGAACATGAAGGAGATAGGTATCTAGACTGGCTTAATCGAGTGGACAACTCGAGTCAGGGAGGGACAACTTATCGGTAGTTGCGCTTTTCTGACTTCATTGCTGATCCAACCTCACCTAATATGTGTTATATAAAATCCTTCTCTGGGTGTCAACACACTCCAGCTTTATTTCAAGAGAAAGTAAGATGCATAACTGCATTCATGTGAATGTGTGTGAAGTGCTTTCAGAGACACATAAGGTGTACGCGTAAGAAAATAATTCAACATAGTTCAACAATATAAAAAGCAATAAATTAGAAGCGTGTAGCACATTAGGCCAATATACACAATATATGCAAAAAAATACAATAATGAAATTAAGTAAAAGTCAATATAACAAAACTCGAATTCTGGTTATTCCCCAGCGGAGTCGCCAGAGATGTCACACCCTTTTTTTGCGCGCGGAGGCGGTAGGATTTTTCAATTGAAGTGACGGTATTGATTTAGGGATTATTTTAATTTTTTCAGAGTCGCCACTTAGAATTGAGTTATGGTGTTCCAAGTCACCTTTGTGTTTAATCCCTAATGAAAATGAAATGACTCTGTGTTTGGTCTATTGACCGAGGAAAAGGTATTAGGCATCCCTCGAATCTTGTGGTTCTATCACAATCGCTCTTATTAACTTATACTTATTTTAACTATCTTTCAGATATATTTTAATAGGACATGATTTGCTCGCATGTTTATTTGTTGAACTTTTATTTGGTCTCGACCTAGATACGTAACCATATTCTTGGTCTTCACGATTTGAGACATAACTGTCTTCTTTCTACTACATTTATTAACCTTATTTTCTATAGATCTTTACTTTAAATTAATAAAAGTTAATTTAATTATTGGACATGGTGCATCACTGCATCCTTGAGTTTATTTTTAATATCTCAAAAAAGATGTGTAACCATATTCTTAATCAAAACAAATATTTTTAATGTTCCTAAATGTTTGTGTAAAGTTAAAGAAGATACTTAGTCTTTCTAAAGAAAAAATAAAATAAAATAAAATAATCAAATTCTAGGATAAAATTTTGGATCATATATATTTCTTTTTATTTTTTATTTTTATATTTTTATTACTCTTATAATTAACATCAACATTAAGTATATATACTTTCTACTCAAACAAACAATAAGACATTGTTAAAAATAAATCTCATTTTTTGTTTGTTAAATAAAATAACAAAATTTATTTTTTTATTTTTTCAGCCTAACTATACGTACTTTATCATTATTATCAAATTCAAGACCAGAATAACATCATGACCTGTTTATTTTTAAGATATCACAACTATCGAATAAAAGTAAGTAAAAAATAAAAATAATCACCAATCAAACTATCCTCATTCATCATACAAAAATATAACAAATAACTTATTATTCATTTCAATCAAATTATGAATAAAACAAAAAATAAAAGAAAACCTATTATAAAATTACATCAAATTCCATGATTAAATTAAAGAGATAAGGCAAAGTTGGACCTTAAATAAAGAAGTAAGAACCGCAAAATCTTGACCGAACCACGATGGAAACACCCACAAATCTTTTGTTGTTGTGTGTGGATATTGGTGAATTTTTTCTTTTTATCTTTCTATACCTCTGTGGATGTGTTGAAGATATGTTTTTGTGTTGCTGTGTTGTTTTTTGCCCCTCTCGTGTGAGTTTTTTTTATTTCCTTTTTTTTGTTGCGTCGTGTGTGTGTTTTCTTTTGTATAGTTTTTTTTTTCTTGTTCCGTTTTTCCTATATGGTGTTTTGATGTCTTAATTAATATGTGTGTGTTTAGTATTAGGGTAGTGTGTAGGTATGTGTGTGGAGTGTGGGAGTGAAATGGGGTTAGTGGGGATAGTGTAGGTGGGTTGGGTAGTGGGGTAAATCGGTTAGTTTCTTCCTTTTTTTTGTTACTAAATAAAAATAAAAATAATATTAATTAAGAAAAATTAAATAGCTAGATAAATATTAAAATCACTAATTTATTATTAAAACTTTGAATGAATAAATAAAAATGTACCTTAAAGTGTGATTCTATTTTTTATAGTTTTCATATCTTTTAAGAATAAACTTAATAAAATAAGATAAAAGTCAAAATATTAATAAAAAAATATTTAAGCTCTATAAAGGGTATAAAATTTAAATTCGGACAAAAATTACGTGTCTACAGGCACAAAGAAATCATGGAATTACAATATGAGCTTGATGTAATGCAATTAGAAATTACAATCCAAGATGAATTAGAAGAGATTGGAACCAACAAGGAGAAAGTTATGGTGAAAGAGATATAGTGAGCCAATATTGGATACACGAGCAAATTCAACTTCTAAAGATTGAACAGTCTCTCTGTGATGAACTAACATACATGACAACCCAACAAATCGAAGAAAGAGTTGAGCACACGCAAGAAATCGATCAATTTGGCTCAGATACTCATGACTTAGAGACTTACTTGAACAAAAAAATTGAGGCGTCTGAAGCTCGATTACCAATTGTTGTGGATTATAACCAACTAGTGGAACAAAAATAGAAATTCCAACCATTCAATTATGTTTTATTCTGTAATATCAATGTTGAGAAAGAGTACAAAAGTGAAAATGTTGTAAATACTGTTGCTTTGTTGTTGAGGAAACTTGAATCTCATTCTAAACATTTTTCTATAAAATCTGAATTAATGGATGAGTGTATTGATAAGGAACAAGACTCCTACATTCTAACATTTTTTACTTCATGTAGACAAAATGACATTCTTCACTTCAGGGCCCAGAAATGCAAGATGCGACATATATTACTTGGTTCTTTTATCATTATACCCCCCCTAAGAGGAGTAGAAAAATAGATGTAAAGTCAGGGGTAAAATTTATAAGTTCAAAGTAGAAACAAAAGTGGTGAATTTATTTGTGTCGTTCCGCGACATTAAATTAAGCGCTTATTGTGTAACTTCTTATTTTTGTTTTTTTTTCTTATTCTTAGTATTTTTTGTGTGTGTTGTTTTTACAGGTTTTGGAGAACTCTGAGTATCCAAAATTTGGAGTTAAGGAGAACGTTTGAGCTTAAGTGTGGGGTGACGACTCTTGATGAAAATTGAGAGAACATGCTACTAGCTAGGCCTAAAGGCCTCAGGGAGTTTTCCTAACCCTTGTTTTAAATTTTATTTGATGCTTTTGGGGACATAGCATTTTTTTAATGTTGGGTGGAGGATTTTTTATTGTTTTATTGAGTCTTTTATTTTTTTAGGATGGGTTCCTTGGCTTTTGTTTTCGGTTCTTTTCCTGAGGATAGTCCCTTTGAACCGAATGTCTTTTATATTTTTAGGAATAAGTTTACTTTTAGTTTATTTTTCTGAGATAAAAAAAGACCCTTTTCAGTGGTGTGATACTTGTTATTTAGGCCTAATTCTTTTAGTAGTACTTTCTTGTGAATGCTTGAAAAAAATTACATACTCTTTGACGCCTAAGCTCATGGTTGTGATTTTGTGTATAACTTATTTTATTTTTTGTGTTTATTATGATCATGTCTCTATTAGAAGTGAAATATATACATCTTGATTGATACTTGTGCCATGTGTGGTGAGAATTTATTAGTTCCATGTTTTGCATCTTAGTCTTAAACTTGGCCTGCATGTTATTCAAATGAAATAAAAAGTGTTATTTTGTTTAGGAGATGATAATAGGTTTTCTTTTATTTGTCTGGTAAATTTTAGCCTTTTTTGATATTATATCACTAGTTAGCCTTTCTCACGTTGTTGTAATCGGGTTTCACTTTTGCTTGTGAAGATTAGTGAAAACGGTTGAAAATCCTGTGTGACAGGTCAGGGTTTTACTCCCTTGAGCAAGGAGGTTTCCACGTAAACTACTTGTGCTATTTTTTGTTGTTCATTACTCTTTGTTCTTACTTCGAGCTGTGTCAAGGGACCTGGTCCGTTGACTGGTAGTGGACGCACGTATTCTAACAATTGGTATCAGAGCAGATACTCTCTAGCTGGTTAACACTAAGAGAGTGGTTCCTGTATCAGAATGGCTGTTCCACTTAACCTAGAAGAAGGGCAATCCTCAACTCGATCGCCACGTTTCAATGGCCAGTTCTATAGTTGGTGGAAAACAAGAATGCATGACTATCTTATGGCTGAGTATAGTGAGTTATGGGACATTGTATTGGATGGGCCTTTTATTCCAACCTCTGAAGTAAAGGACGGTGAGACAACTAGAGTTGTTCCAAAGAATCTTCAATAATATAGCGAAGCAGACAGAAAGAAGATTGAGAAAGGCTACAAGGCTAATAAGTTGTTGGTTTATGGTATAGGTGCTGAAGAATATAATCGTATTTTTGCCTGTGAATCAGCAAAGGAGATCTGGGATTGTCTCAGGACTGCTCATGGTCCTCATGAAAGTACTGAGCAGGTAAAGGAATCAAAGGTGGATATGCTCACTTCTCAATATGAAAATTTCAGAATGAATGAAGGGGAAACTATTCATGACATGTATACTAAACTTTCCTCCATAACCAATGAGCTACGAAGTCTTGGAGAGCCAATCAGTACTAGCAAGAAAGTTAGGAAAGCTATTCGAATTCTTCCTAAGTCATGGGAAAGCAAAGTAGATGCTATCACTGAAGCCAAGGATCTGAAAGTTCTGACGATGGATGCTCTTATTGGAAATCTCAAGACACATGAAATGAATAGAAGTCAAGACCTCTCAAAGAAGGAGGCCAAGAAAGACAAGTCTCTAGTACTCAAATTTACTCCTGGAGAAGTGTCTAGTGAAGAAGATGATATGGACTATCTTACCAAGAGATTTCAGAAGATCATAAGAAAAAACAGAGGGTTTAGAAAAGGAGGGAACCCTCCTCGAGCTGCAAATGATAGTGACTCCTGTCACAAATGTGGAAAGGTTGGGCACTTTATAAGGGATTGTCCGATGATCAAAGCTTAAAATAAGGAGTATCAAAGGCCAGGAGGTGAAAAAGACAAGCGAAGGGACCTGGTACCTAACAAAAGTACCAGAAAAGTTGTAGCTGACGACGTAGTGAAGAAAGCTCTTGTTGCATGGGGAGACTCTTCAAGCGAGTCAGGACATTCAGATTATTCTGAAGATGCATCAATGCTGGTGATTCAAGACGAGGCTAACGTATTCGATGGGATGTTTGCTCTCATGGATAAGTCAGATGAGGACGATGATGAAGATAAGGTAACTCTTCTTGACTTTAAGCAAAACTTGAATACGTACTCTATTAAAAGGTTGAGAAGGTTAGCAAATGTCTTGATTGACTCTATTATAGAGTTAACTACTGAAAGAGACTCTATGAACAGTAGTCTTGATGGTCTAAATGAAGAAAAGGAAGTGATGAGAGTTCAAATGTCTGTTCTTGAGAAAGAAGTGATGGTTCTAGAATCTGAAAAACTGGAACTCAAGGAGCAACTGGATTTGATGATTGAGAAATCTGGTAAAAGAAAGGGGAAAGCTACTAATCTACAGGCAGAGTTAGAAAACAATCTAAACACGGCTGAAACCAGACTTGCCTTAGCCTTGGAAAGAAATGATCAGATGGAGAGGGACCTGGTCCGTCTTAAGGAGGAACTTCAAGTATCCTTAAAATGGACCAGCTCCACCAAACTGCTATCTAATGTTACAAGTCAAAGCAACTATAACAAAAGGGGGTTAGGAAGTTTGAACATTACTCCTTCTTACAACCCCCACAGCAAATATGTGTTCGTCTCACTGTGTCTTCACTGTGGTCGAAACGGCCATCTGAAAGGAGATTGTCTTGTCTGGAAAGCTTCACAAGAAAAATTCTCTGTCTATTCAAAACAGAAAAGGACTCAGCTAAGTGGACCAGTTCCTACTGGCAAAAATCCTAGACAAGAAACTGCTAGAAACAGAGGACCTGCTCCAGTTCGTAGGGTCTCAAACTTGAAGAAGACAAATTTGCCACACTGGAATAAAAACACTCTCATTACACCTTTGTCAGCCTATTGGGAACTCAGATTGAAGTGGGTTCCCAAATCTAACAACTAATATTCTTGCAGGTGAGTGAATGAAGTAGCAGCACGTGTTGGTACATGAACAGTGGCTGCATAAAGCACATGACTGGAAATACCAAAAACTTCATTTCACTCAAGGCACTTCAAGGAGGAGGTGTCATTTTTTTTGGCAATGGCAAAAAGGGGTAAATTCTTGGCATAGAAAATGTTGGCAAATCTGTTGAAGATTCTATTGAAAATATGTACTATACAAATGCATTGTTACCTGTTTGTCCACAAAAGGGTGATTTTGATGGCCAAAAGAAGGAAAAACATGTACGTGGCAGAATTTGAAACAACTCATGGAGACGATCTGACATGCCTAATTGCTCAAAATAAAGTGCTGACTTGTGGAACATGAGACTAGGTCATGTGAGCTCTTCTCTATTGAAAAAATTGGTTTCTAGGGACTGGTCCATGGTCTGACAAAGCTGAAATTCTATGACAGTAAAGTGTGTGATGCATGTGTCAAAGGGAAACAAACCAGGTCTTCATGTAAATCAAATAAGGAGGTCAATTCTTCAAGGGTTCTTGAGTTAATACATATGGACTTGTGTGGACCAGTGAAGATCCAGAGTCGAAGTGGGAAGAAGTACATTTTGGTGGTTGTGGATGACTACTCAAGATTCACGTGAACTTTGCTTCTCAAGTAAAAGTCTGAGTTGTTGATATGAAGGATGATGATGATTTGATGGAGCTATTCAAATTCCAGAACCATGAAGCGAGTAGGAATGAAGCTGAGGTGAATCTCGACTCTGATGTTGCTGATCTTAGTCCATCTGAGGAGGTGAAAGAGGACGACCAGCCTACTATGGTACCTGGTCCTTCTAATGATGAAAGCCAAGAAGAAACTCATCCTCCTGCTACAAATAATGATTCTGAAGATAAAGAATCTCTGATGGATGTTGATTGGGTAATCTTTATGCAAGATGAATTGCATAAACTTGAGTGAAGCAGTGTATGGTACCTGGTCCCAAGACCTGCTGACAAAACCATTATTGGGAACATATGGGTGTTCAGAAATAAGCAAGTATGTGTATGGGATGAAGCAGGCACCTAGAGCCTGGTATGAAAGGTTGTCAAAGTGTTTACTGAAGAATGGCTTCAAGAGGGGAAAAATTGACAATACATTGTGTTTTATAAAAAGAGATCAAGAATTGCTCATCATTCAGGTGTATGTGGATGATATCATTTTTTGAGAAACTTCTGAACATCTGTATGAAGAATTTGCTACTCTCGTGGGAAACGAATTTGAGATGAGTATGATGGGAGAGCTGAACTTCTTCCTAGGTCTGCAGATTAAGCAAACCTCTAATGGCACCTTAGTCTATCAAGGGAAGAATACAAAAGAGCTTCTAAAAAAGTTTCATATGCAAGCATGTCGGACATGGTATTCAGCGTGAGAATGTGTGCACGGTTCCAAGCATGTCCCAGGGAATCTCATCTAAAGGCAGATAAGAGAATCTTGAGGTAACCAAAGAAAACAGGGACCTGGTCCTGTTTTATCCTGCAGGTAATTCTTTTGAACTAGTGGGATATACAGATGCTGATTTTGTAGGATATCAAGTGGACAGAAAGAGCACTTCTGGAATGACACATTTCCTTGGATCCTCACTCATTCAGTGGCTCTCTCAACAGTTGAGGCTAAGTGTGTAGTTGCTGCTTCCAGATGTGCCCAACTTCTTTGGATAAAGCAATAGCTTGAGGATTTTAGAGTCCACATCAACACCATTCCTCTCATGTGTGATAATGCTAGTGCAGTCAACATGGGAAAGAATCAGTCCAGCACAAAACAACCAAGCATATTGATGTCAGGCATGATTTTTTTAGATATAATGTTGAGAAGGGCAACATCATCATGAAATACTGCAGGACTGAAGATTAGATTGCAGACATCTTTACTAAAGCTCTCACCGAGGATCGATTTGAGAGCAATAGGCTGAAGTTAGGGATGATGAACATGCACTAACCTAATCTCGTCAAGAAGCCTCTACTTCCTATTTTGGCTAAGATCTGGAGGGTAGGTATCCACAAAACTTGTAATGCATTGTTTAAGTAAGATTGTCTTTGTACCTGAATGCAGGTATACACCCATGGAAAGCAGAGAATGGCCAGAACCATTCAGGAATTGTATTTCATCTGCAGTTGAGGACCTGGTACTTCCCAAGGTTATCACTCTTTACATTTATTTTAAACTGTCAAATGAGAACCATCCAGATTGTCACGTGTCAGTCATCGATCCTTCTAACCGTTATCCCATCGCCTCTAATCCAAGCGATGCATATATCTAGGGACCTGACACACCATTTCAAGTTCTTTTTATAATGACTTTTCTACACTCCATCTTATTACATTCCAACTTCGCTATCTAAGTCTAACATCAAAACCCTCTCAATCTCTCTATCTCTCTCTAGCATTTAAGTATTTTCTTTCAAACAATCATGTCTCAATTCCCTTCTTCTTCAAAGAAAATGCTAGATTCTCTAATTGAGATAGATCTAGTGGCTTTTTTTCCACCTTTTGTGAAGCAGCTTCTGTTGATAAAAGGGACAAGTCATCTAAGAAAATGAGAAAGGGTAAAAGCAAAAGAAAACTAAGACTTCTGTGAGAAAGAAGGTTGTTATGAAGAAAAAAAAGGATTGTGGCTTCTACAACTGAGCTATTCATCATTTGAGTGTATTGAAAGGAAGGAAAATCCACTGAGTAAAGTTCTCATTTGATCAAGGAGTTGATCAAGGAGCAGGACCAATTGAAACATGAATTGGATGTGATGACAGTGCTAGTGAGGAACAATGAAGCTGAAATTGCTCCGTTAAAAGAAGACCTGCTCAAAGCGCAAATAGAGGGACCTGGTACTGAGGTTTACCAGAAGTTACAAAAGCAGAATGATGACCTTCAAACAAAAGTTGTTGCTATTCAAGAGAAGATGATTAAAGATAATGATGCAGCAAACTCTAGACTCACCCTTGTTATCAACTCCCTCTCTCATCTACCTCCCTCCTCATCGTCCTTCCTGTGTCCTTTCTTTGTGTGGACAGTGTCAGGGGTTCTCAATTTTCAGTTTAACTTCAATGTATTGAATGCTGATTTTGTTATGCTTATGGTTTGGAATCCTGTTTTGTTGTGCCAAATTCTGTTGCTTTTTGGCTTATTAACTATGTTGGTGTTGTCCTTGACTGTGATATCACTTATTAATCCTACTTCTTTTGTTGGTTTACTGCACTACTTTTTTATGATGCCAAAAGGGGGAATAAATTGGGGGTGTTCATATGATGCTTAGATTGGTAAGAAGTACAAGGGGGAGGAAGGAGAAAACGACAGGGGGAAGGAAAGCATGCAGGTACCAGTGTAACTCAGGGACTTTGAGAAGGTACCTGGTCCATGGTGTAGGAAACTAAGGAGTGTGTCTACGTGACAGGGGGAAGAAATGTAGGTACCAGTGTATGGTTAGTCATCATCAAAAAGGGGGAAAATGTTATTTGTAGTTTTGATGATTTTGACAAACCCACAGACCTTGTGAAGGTTCTTGATCCATTGTGCAAATGTACATGCAAATGCCAGGTCTTTATCGACAGGGGGAAGGAAACATGGAAGAACTTGTAGTCACTGGAGTACAACTTGTCATCATCAAAAAGGGGGGAAATGTCATTTATAGTTTTGATGTTTTGACAAACACAGGGACCTTATGAAGGAACCTGGTTCTTGGCTCAATATACTTTTTGTTGCCAGCTGGAGAAAGTAAAAAAGTTGGTGCACAGTCTCCAACAGTGGCAGAAGTGGCAGACGCGCCAGAAACCTCAGCCAATGGGATTGTTTTACGCATTGTGACCTTTCTACATAAAAAAAACATCCATATATTCACAATCAGTTTTTGCAACTTGAAAACATCTCAAGAACTCTTGCAAAGGCTTACAAAAGGAGTGAAGAAGCATCCTCAAGATCAACTCAAATCTGAAAGAGCTGTAAGTTTAGTTGTCTTAGGATTATTTCTTCTGCACGTAAATTGTAAATTTGTTCCTCCATCTATAAAGGAATCAAATAGTTGTTTGGTGTGAAATATGGATGTTTTGTTTATGTAGAAAGGTCACAATACGTAAAGCAATCACATTGGCTGAGGTTTCTGGCGCGTCTGCCACTTTTGCCACTGTTGGAGACTGTGCACCAACTTTTTGTTCTTTCTCCAGCTGGCAGCAAAAAGTATATTGAGCCAAGAACCAGGTTCCTTCATAAGGTCCTTGTGTTTGTCAAATCATCAAAACTACAAATAACATTATCCTCATCTCTTTGACATGATTATCTGAAGAACCGCATAGTGTTGATTACAAATCGACTTCTTCTTGCTGTAAGCTGTAGAAACAGTATTGATAGTGCCTTATTATAACTGTTCTCGCATGGTTTAACGAATAAGAAGACTAATATATATATGATATTGTTTTACCAATTGGCTAGCCTCTACGTCTAATGTATCAAGTGATTCATGACATGTTTCTAGGATAAAACTCCAGCAGTTACTACTTCAGAATCTTCCAAAAAAATTACTCCCTCTGTCCCATTTTATTTGACATCATTTGACCCGGCACAGAGTTTAAGAAATAATTGAAGACTTTGAATTGTTTACCAAATTGTCCTTCAAAAGTAGACTCACTTTTTTCTCTTCTCATAAATGTATTAGAGTACTATTTAAAATTAAGTGGGACCAACAAGGGTAAAAGATGAATTGTACCTTTAAATATTTACCATATAAGGAAATGTGGCATTATTTTTGGGACTGACCAAAAAGAAAATGGTGCCACATAAAATGAGACGGAGAGAGTAGGAAGTAGTGATGGTAATTTTATTTAGATAACAAACGTGAAAAGATGCATAATAATTGATATAAAGTAATTAAGTAAGTATAAATTAAACTTCAGATAACACTAAATTGTATCATATAAAGTATATGGAATAATAATTAGGAAATCAAGGTGATAATCCCATTGGAACACACAGAACTTTGTAACAAAGAAAAAGCAAATATCATATATAGTCACCCAATAATCAGAGGGAAAAGTCAACCAAAATTTAGTAGTTGAGAGCATATATAGTATAAATTTAGCATTGTCAGGTTCCTTAGAATTTTGGAAAACACTCACCGACATACCATGAAAAATATTAGAGATGCAAGAAATAGATTGAAAAGGTATAAAACATGACATTAACTAACAAAAAAAACTTTAATGGACTATCCAATTCTCACAAATCCTTCAAAACCGTACAAGTCTATGTAGCAGAATTAAGTGAATGATTTTCAACCAATTGAAGAATCTCCAAAAAGGTATAATTCAGGAATAGGTCCTATTAGAACATAAATAGAGTCCTTGTACAATAATACGTGCTAGCCAACAAGAGTCCTTATAGTACTTGTTGTCTTTAAGACTTAAACTTTCTATGATTGTTTATTATATATTCAAGGATCATGAGAAGAGCGTAATGTGCAAAAACATTACTTTCCATATGGTATCAGATAGCCATTGATTGCTAAGGGCCTATTCAATCTCATATTTCCCCTTTCCTGCGCTCTTGTCAAAATATGTCGACTTCTGCTAGTAGCGAGCGGACATCATCACCACTTTAACCTTCTTTACCAATTGACTGTAGTATTCCCCTTTCTACCGCTCCAATTTCAGATTCTGCTCTCCCCAATCAAATAGCCCCGCCACTCTCTTTTCCCCCTCTATCTTTTTTTGTCCCATTCTTGCACATTTCAATCCCTTGTCCTTCTCCGTCATATACTTTATCTCGGCCATTTGTTAGCATTGTTTCTTCGCCCTTTCAGTCACCTTTTGTTGGTACTATCAATCCAACTTCTCTGTCTCAATATAATCCGGTTGCAGCTCTTGCTGCACCTAACGTCACAAATTTGGTTACCATAAAACTTGCCTTTGTTGAAGATTACCTAATATGGCGTACTCAATTTCAATCCCTCTTGTTATCACATGAACTTCTTGGCTTTGTCGATAGATCCATACCACCACCGACTCCTTTTGTTCATGATGCATCGGGAAGCCAACAACCAAATCCTCTTTATCGTTCATGGTTTAGGATTGATCAAAGTGTTCGTTCTTGGTTATTCGTCACACTTTATCGAGAAGTTCTTATGGATGTTCATTTATTGCCTACTTCATGTGATATCTGGAACTCTTTACAACGTCTCTACATTGATCCAAGTCAAGCAAAATCAGTGGAACTTAAGAGACAACTTACAACTTTACGCAAAATGGATTCCATGTCAGTTGATGATCAATATCTTCGGGAAGCCAAGCAGATCGCTGATTCTCTTGAAGCGATTAATTCCCCTGTTCCTTCTCAAGATTTAATTGATCATGTGCTTCTTGGATTAGGCAAGGAATATGACACTTTGGTTGGGATTATTACTCACTTTCCAGGTTCCGTATCACTTGAAGAAATCCAAACTAAGCTTCTACTTCATGAACAACGCTTGCAACGGTTCAAGGATATTGATTCTAGTGTTACTCATCAAGTTTGCTGCTCAAAGTGTTTCTTCACATCGATATAATGTGTCAGGTGTACAATGTACTCAAGGTGGTCGTGGCAAATGACGTTCTTTTAATTCTAAAAGCAAAGGTTGCGGTGGCAGAGGTCGAGGTTCTTTGGGTCGTGGTCAGCCCCAACATGCCTCTTCACCCAACACTTTTCCACGCCCTAGTTTCCCTGGACAATCATCGTCAGGTATTGGTAGATCTCCCACTGCTTCATATAATTCACAATATGTTAGTACATCTTTACCGTTCATGAGAGTTTTAGGTCCCACACCTTCTACTATTTGTCAAATATGTGGAACTCAAGGTCATAATGCATTGCAGTGTAACAATCGTTTTAACCATGCTTTCATTGCTAATGATCTTCCTAAGTCCTTTGTTGCCATGTCTGTTGGTGAATCAAATGATGCTACCTGGTACTTTGATTCCGTTGTGTCAACTCATATGACTCCATCTGAAGGTAATTAGTTGCATAAATCTATTTACAATGGTTTTGATCGTGTATTGGTTGGGAATGACTCTTTGCTTAAAATTGATAATATTGGCTATGCTCAGTTACCCTCTTCATCCCGTCCCATACACTTGAACTCCATCTTTCAAGTCACTCACCTTCGACAAAATTTACTCTCTGTCAAAAAATTATGTCAGGATAATGATTGTATTATTAGTTTTGACTCATCCTCTGTTTCTATTAGGGACAAAGCTTCGGATCAGATTCTTCTTCAAACTTCCAGCAAGGGTGATGTGTTGACAAACTTACACAGTTATGAGGATCAATAAAAGAATCTCTTGAATGATAATCCAAAAAAATTGAAATCAGTCGAAATTTCAGAGTTGATTCATCTGCATACCTTTTTGTTCCAAGGAGAAAATCTTTGAGTAACTGGAACCAAGCGTTCGTCTCTGAATTTGGGCACTAAATGAATTTGATGGAAAGTTTTTTATAATAACAAATATGGAATATGAAGAGGCAATGTGTGGACGTGGAAACACGTGGCAAAGAAAGAGCCAACTCAAAAGAGTAAATTACAGATATATCCTTCGATTGTCCGACGAGACCACCACTTATTTAGAATCACTAGATATCAGGTGCCCGCGCTACCGTAGACCAAACGTATGCTAGTTATTTTTCTTTCCGTTTATGTGACACAAATGAAATTTAAAAATGAACTAAATTTTTTATTATTTTTTTTTAAAAAATAAATTATTAATTTATGTACCTTTTATGTCATTTTCGAATAATATATGTTACTACATCTCTTTAATTTTATGTGATACAAGTGATTTTAGAAAATTCAACGCAATTTCTTATATGATTCTCACATATTTTTAGTTGTCATTTTACTGTGATTCATAGTACTTTTTAGTTCTTACGTTATTTTCAAACAATATATGCAACTTTTTTTGTTTTGATAAAAATAAGGGAGTCAACCAAATTCTATTATGTTTTTAAATTATATTTTTCTAAAAATATCTTAAATTGTTACATTGCGTTTTCAATTTTTTTTTATGTAATTTTCAAATATGTAACAAATTTGAAATTAAAACGAAGAATTAAAGTTTTTAAATCATTATATTTCTATATTAAAATGTTTAAATCTTTAAAACTCCACATATATGTACAAATTAATAGAAGGAAGCCAAATGATTTTTTTTAAAAAAAATAAATATTTGAAAGCTCATTTTAATAATAAGACATGTATACTTCATTTTTAATATATGAATCCCTCCTTTTCAATTTATATGAACTTATTTTTTTATTTTATTTCAAAAAGAAAATAACTTTTGAGTTTTAATTTTTTTATATAACATATTTAAGATTAAAAAATTAAAAAATATTTCAATACACAAAATTTAATATACATATAAATTTTAATTTTAATTTTGATTGATTCCACCTAATATTGTACTTGATATATAATTATTAAGAGTTAAGCGTAATCATTGTTTATTTACTTTCATATAATAAATTGAAATCACAATAACTCATAAAAATGAAGAAATAACAAAAATGAGGTAATACTAATAATAATAACTAAAGATGTTTCTAGAATTATTTTATCTTCTTGTTATCGTTCGTGGTAGATTTTTACTTGCATTAAATTATATTTTTACCTTTGATTATCATTCACTTCATATATAGAAAGATATTTCTAAAATTATTTATTCTTGATAGATTTTGTTAGAACGAAATTATATTTTTATTCTTAGTTGTCTTTAATACAAATATATCATCAGATTCATATTTATTCGTAAAGTTACTTTTAACATCTTTTTCTTGAATTTCAATATAATATATATTATTAATTTTATTACATTTATTTATTTTCAAGGATATTAATTAGAGACAAAATAAAGATGAAATTAATTAATTCATGATAAATTTTTATATAAAAAGTAGGCATTTTTTTATAAGCATAATGAATAAAAAAAAATATTGAGAATTAAATTAAATTAAATTAAAGTAATAGTAAAATAGAGTAATAATAAATAAATATCACAATAACTCACAAAAGAAAAGAAAGTGAAATAATAACAAAATAAGTTAACGGTAATAATAATAACTTAAGATGTTTCTAGAACTATTTAGTTTTCTTATTATCATTCTTGATAGATTTTTGTTAGCCTGAAACTACATTTTTGCCCTTTATCATTATTCACTTCATATATAGAAAGATGTTTCTAGAATTATTAATTATATTTCTTAATAGATTTTTGTTAGCGTAAAATTATATTTTTACCCTTGATCGTTCTCCCACTTCACTCTTCTATATAATAGAATAGATATATACAAAGTATCGTGGTTTTTTTTTTTTGTCAAGCAAAGAATAAGATCAAATATTAATAAAAACTTAAAAAGGAACGAAAATAGTACATATTTAATTAGCAAAAAGTCAACAAATGTCTACTACATATTTAATTAGCAAAAAGTCAACAAATGTCTAGTACATATTTAATTAGCAAAAAGTCAACAAATGTCTACCCTTTTTATGAATAATTTTGGAACGCTGTAAATACGTGATTTTTTATCGAAATTTAAGTTTTCTATCTTTTATAGAATTTAAATATTTTTTATTAGTATTTTGACTTTTATTTTATTTTATTAAATTTATTTTTAAAAGATATAAAAACTATAAAAAATTGAATCACACTTTTAAGGTACACTTTTATTTATTCATTCAAAGTTTTAATAATAAATTATTGATTTTAATTTTTATATATATATATTTTTTATCTAGCTATTTAGTTTTTCTTAATTAATATTATTATTATTTTTATTTAGTAACAAAAAAAAAAAACCATTTACCCATTACCCCAACTCACCTACACTACTCCCCACTAACCCCGTTTTCACTCTCACAACATTACTACATAACACAAAAAAGAAGAAAAAATTGGAGAAAGGAAAACAGAAAAAAGATCAGCAAAAGGGAGGGATCAAAGAAGAGAAAAAAATCAGCAAAAGAGAGGGGAAAAAAAAAAAAACTTTTCACTTTTTTTTTTCCTAAGGAACACACGCACAAAAAAAAAACACAACTCAAAAATAGTGGAATTCGAGGCTTCAAGTTCGTGATCCTTATCGAGGTATTTTCTTTGTGAATTAATTTTCACAAAAGATAACACTTGATCTTTATTACATTATTTGATTTTAGAATCATGCAAGATATGATTTCAATGATATAAAGTGTTTTAAATTTATGCATGTTTAATTTTTACATTATGATATGAAATAGATTAAGATTTTATATTATTAAATTTAGAGTAAATTTATATAACATGTATTTATTCTTGCATGCTTTAAAGTTTCCTTTTATCTTATTTTTTTTAAAATTTGAAGCTTAATATTCTACGGTATGCAGTTAGTAATAATTAGATAAAATTTAGTTTTTATTTGTTAAATTACTTTTCACTTTGTATATTTAATAAAATTATATTTATTTATTTTTAAAAAAGAGAAGAATAAAAATAAAAATAAAATAAATCAAACCTACACTATCTTTACATTTCTTTTAATGCGAAACTTTTTTTTAAAAAAAATCAATTAATTAATTCATGTTGAAAGAATAAAAAAAAAATTTATATAAAAGGAAAAGACGTAAAAAGTTTATAAAACATAAAAAGTAAGAAAATAAGAAGGAGAAAATATAAGAGAAAAATAAGGTAAAGTATAAGAAGAAAGAGAAACAAAATAAAAAAAAAAATAGAAAAACAATATTAAAGTGACCCAAAACGTGCAAAATAAATAAATAAATAAATTAATTTTAATTAGTAGGTTCTTTTCATTTTAATGACTAAAATAAGAAAAAGTAAAAAATTTATATGAAAAGGTTTATTATTTTAATTAATTTTTAACTTATGTTCTTATTAATATATTGTTCATTTTCTTTTAGAAAAATAAAACTAAGATAATATATAATTTAGGCTTATGATAATAATAATAAATATTAAGATCCAAAAAACATTAAACTACTTTTAGTCTTTAAATACAAACAAATAAATAATTTGTGGTGAGGTTGAAAATAGCTGCTACCAATAAACCACATACTAATAAAAATAAGACAATTTTATAAAGTAATTTAAAATAAATAAAAAAAAGCGGGACATAAGTAAATTGTTAGGCTAATAAACGTAATATATTCAAAATTAAGTCAAGTCATATAAAAATTAATAAAGCGACCGTGCTAGAACCACGAGATCGAGCGATGCCTAATACCTTTCCTTCGGTCAACAAAATTCCTTAGCCGATTTTTAATTTCGTAGACCATAAAATAACGAGTCAACTTCCTTTTGATTAGGGATGTAAATAAGGTAACTTGAAACACCAAAACTCAATTTCAAGTGGCGACTCTGAAATAAATTAATGCCTTTTTGAAATATCACTTTAATTGAAAAAACTCTATTTTTTAAAATCACAATTTTGAGGAAAAATAGGAGCGTGACAAACACAATAATACAAAATATATTCTTATACTTCTTAAAATTCGTGTGAACTACATCTCATAAATTGACACGATGAAAATATATAAAATTAATAAACCTCAATAATGCAAGACATAAGCATCATACTGAACAGTAGCATCTCCAGTTTTGAAATCCCATGAATGAGTACTAGCTTGAACATATCCTCTAGCAAATCGGAAAAGCCCACTCCCTCCGATCACCGCCATCTCTCTCACCTTCTCGAACACAGGATTCCGACCAAGTATAGTAAAAGTACTTCCATTATATTTCCCTTCAATAAAAGCAAAATTCATAACCATCATTAATCCAACATCATTAAGTGAAGCAGCACCATAAAACCCTTGTGCCCTTCCAACAATCTTTGAACTTAGTTTTGGTCCTAAGGTTAAGGCATTATCTATCATATTCATTTGTCCAAAACCTGTTGTTGTGTTTTTAGGTGGTGGAATAATCATCATTGATGTTGGTTTTGAACCACTTAGAATATCATGCCAATAAAATCGAAAATGACTGAATTTTTCCTTTCTTAACCTTGTGGGTTTTTTGTTTATGAATTTTTCAAAAATATAAGTATCTTCTTCTACGGTGGCGCGAAAGGCCACCATAGAAAGGAAGAGGGAAATGGTGAAGATTTGGAGTATTAGTTTGGCCATGGAATGGAAGTAAATTCTTTGAGTCAGTTGGTGGAGAATGGAATGATATGGTGTATGGATACTTGTTTTTATAAGTAAGTTAAAGGCCAAAATTTTTCATGTTTTAACTACCCACACTTGGAAAATTATAAATTTTGGACAATGACACTATATATTTTACACTATCAAATATAGCATTATGGGACAAATTTTTGGACAGTGACACTTTTTATCTTTGTCGTTTAACGAATTGTATATTTACTATTTTCGTTGATACACTAAATTGAATATTTTAAATCGAATTTTTAAATTCTAATAACATCAGGCGGCTTAAAAAGTATAACCCCATCTATTTTGTTACCCATCCCAACCCGATCCAATGAAAAAAATTCAATTCTTTGTGTATTCATATTCGATCTCCGAACCCATTTTATCAGTGAGTATAAGAGGAATTGATTATTTTTTTTCATTTGGGTCAGGTTTAGAGGTGTAAAAAAGGGGTGTAAATAATTTTATAAAGTCATCTGACATTTTTCAATTTAAAAATTTAAAATTATAACTTTTTTCAATTAACTTTTTAGAATAGTTTAAATTATAAGTATGGATCATTATGTAAAAATCCATTTACATTATGGGCAGATGAAGCATAAAATCAGACTCTCATTGTTATGTGATCATTCCAAAGTCTACTTAGACTTGTGAGTCTATCAACAATAACTATTTATTTTCTTCTTTGACTATGTTGCGAGAAAATGTCTTGATTAAGAAAATATAATAAGATTATGATTTTTGATAATTTGTTCCATAACTATCAAAATTAGTGGCGCTAGAAGAAATTGCCATTTTTATGATAGATTTGAGCACAATTTTAAGGAGTCGTTTGATTTGGATACTATGATAACATAAGTAAGACGTGATATATTTTGCTGAAATTAGTTATAATGAAATAAATTATCTTGATATTAAATTTTTATGAGTGTTTGATTTATTGCATTCAAAATAATATGAATTGCATAAATTTTAAGAACAAATTATTTATTTATGAATGTAAAAAGTGATGACAAAAAATGTTTAAAGATATATCTTTGTCATTTACCTATTTTATCTCAAAATTACTACATTGCTCAAAAGTAGAGGAATAACCTATCCCGATATTATTATTAATCCCGAGATAAGCTATCAATAACTTACCAATTTAACAATAAATTAAGTGACACTATAATTTACTCCCAAAAATATTTGGTGTTATCTTCACACCAAACGACACCAAAAAAAAATAATAATAATAATAATAAAAAAATATATATATATCCATTCATATTTATTTGTCTATGTAATTTTATTTGGCATATCAATTTCTTAAAACTAAAATAATAATTTTGCTGCTAGAAGTCATTTACTATATAAATTCAACAAGTTGAAAAATGAATTGAAAATAATTCATATTCATACTTAATATATATATATATATATATATATATGTATATATATATATATATATGTATATATATATATATGTATATATATATATATGTATATATATGTATATATATATATCCATTCATATTTAGTTGTCTATTTAATTTGATTTGGCATATCAATTTCTTAAAACTAAAATAATAATTTTGCTGCTAGAAGTCATTTAGTATATAAATTCGACAAGTTGAAAAATGAATTGAAAATAATTCATATTCATACTTAATAATAAGAATAAATTAAATACAAAAAATATTAAATTTAAAAATAAAATTTTATTTTAGTTTACTAAACTAAGTAAAAGTTAATGAAAATAGAGAAGGAAAATTCAACCTAAAATGAAAAGAAATAGTCAAGCGTGTCGGTCCCAACTTCAAAACTCAATTAAATGGTTGAAATTCAAAATTTTCTTATTTCTAGAATCTGTGTGTTTACACTTAAATGTCAACAATATCTTCCAAACTTTTTGTGAACATGTTACTTTCTTCGTTTCATATATAAAGTACTAATTTTTTTAAAAACTTTTTTCTATTCAATAATAGTTGTCCATTATTTTATTTTAAAACGTCTAACAATATTTGTCTATTATACAAAATTAATAGATAATCTTTTACTTAGTTTCTGATTTATTCGTATCAATAGTTGTCATTTCTCTATTACCATTTTTAACAATATGTTCCAACTTTTTCTAAACATGTTACTTTCTTTTGGTATATGTTATTTTTCCTAATTTACGCTTATCATTAATTATAGTTATTTTTTATTATATTTTTATGATATTATATTTATTATATTCAAAGGATTACATAATAAATTTACTTTTATATTTATAATTTCATAATAAGTGTGTAAAATTAATTGTGGACAAATATTATTAGACAAAGGAAATATTTTTGTCATTTCACCAAAAAAATGGCATTATTTTTCACATTTTACCGTTGAAAGTTATTAATCTTGAAAATATAAATTTAACCAATAGCAAAACTAAGTAACTTATTCTTATTGGTCAAATTAGTTAATCAAAATGCATTAATTCATATTTGTTTGTTGAAATTTGACTTTAATAGAACACTAGAAAATGGTATAATGATAAACCTACCTAATTATTCAAGGAACATAAAATTTAAAATAATGACATAAAAATAGAAACACGTTAAATAATATTTTTTAATCCTCCGCTCGATATTTTATATTAAAAATCCGATTAAATTTGTACTTATATAAAAGAAATTCACATTAAAGTCTTGACGAGGTGTGTAAAATAAAAAGAAAATTAATGTATTATAACAAATTCCACCGAACATGCTTAATTTTTAAATCAAGGACAGGCTAAAATGATTAGGTTAAGATGCAATAAAGAATGGATGACTAAATATATATACCTTTTTGTACGTGGAATTGGTAAACCAACCAAACTTTCATTGACGTGGGCATGCTTTTCTTGAATTTGAATAACAAGTTTGAATCATTAATTGTGAGTATGAAGCAAGTATGAAAGTCATTGATGTCTCAACTCTTTTTTTTCTTTTATGTTTTTCACTCCATAGTTAATATTTATAATGAAATTTCATTAAATTTAAATCGTGTTGAAAAATTTTACTTTAAAAATAAAACGCTTTTAAAAAAACAACTCCATATCGAGGGAGAATCCAACTCACAACCTCTTGTAAAGAATAAAAAAGTTAACTTTATATTCTACCACAATTCTTATTGGTGACTTAAAAGTTTTACTTCTTCTATTTATCAAAATTATATTACAAAATTTGATTAGCATTTAACAAAAAAAAAAATTAGATTTAAAAATATGCCCTAATTAGGGTATATATATATTATAATATTTATATGATTATAAGATTATGTATTTACATGACAATAAATTTTTAAAATAATATTTAAAAAGTAAATTAAAAAAATTCTCAACATGGAAATAATGTTAATTTTTTAATAGTAAGACTAACAATAAAATTGTTATCAGATTGGGATTCTGTGTATGTTTACTTGTCCACTATACTTTCTTCGTTCATCCTATTATACATTTTTAAGCAATGTTAATGATAAGGGAATATTTTTAAATCCATGTGACATTATTAGAATTTTAAAATTAGAATTAAGATATTCAATTCAATTTGTAGATAAAAACAGTAAATATACCATTTGTTAAGCGACTAGTTGCGGGCCAGAAATTTTACAAAGGGTGTCCAAGTGCTAAAGTGAACCTGCTCTTTAGTATGACTTGCATTATTGAGATTTTACTAATTTTATATGTTTTCGCCGTGTCAATTTTATAAAGTTTAATCGGATACAAAATTTATGAAATATCATATTTTGTTCATCCTTTAGATATACATATCAAGCATTATGTTTTTCGATATAATTTAAATCAAAGCAATTGAATGACTTTGTAATGTTTCTAACACTATTAGTATAAAAGAATACAAACTTTTTGGATGAGATACTACAATATCTTAGGCTTTTAGCCACCTTAGTAAAGTGTAGTGTGACCTTTGATAAAAAGCTACAATTTTAGACATTAAACAATACTTTTTAGGGGGTGGCCTAAAGAAGCGTAACCTTTGACATTAGGCCATACTTTTTAAATGTCGCCATAGCAGCAACACTTAAAAAGCATAGCCAAAAAGGTATAAAGGGCACATTTATTAGCAACACCTTTTGTTTGATTATACTACATTTAAAAGCGTGACCTTTTCTTAGTTATTGGTCACACTTAAAAAGTGTCGCCTTTTATATCTCATCTACAACAACACTTATAAAGTGTAACTTTTCTTATGTACAAGATAAAATTTGTAATCAATAAGCCACATATTAGACGTCCCTTTAACAACACTTTTGAAGTGTGACAATGTTGTGTAGCCACAATTTTTCACTTTTAATAATAATAATAATAATAATAATAATTTTTATTTGCATATATTCCATAGTCACATAATTAAGTTTATAAGTGATCGAAGCACAAAATTAGCTAATAAATAAATCAAAGGAATATATTTTAAATAAATTTTGAAAAACATGTCTTGTACAACCAATACTTAGAAATCAATTGCTTAAAGATCTCTACTACCAATAAATTCCATAAAATCAAATTCATTCAAACATATATGACAATAGTACAAAAACTCCTCATCGTTCACTATAATAGATCGAGTTTACTTCTTGCCACTATTCAAATTCAATTACCGGCATTTTCTACACATTCAAAATAAAAATAAGTTAGTGAAATAATCATGTATTTAATATGCTCAATAGAGTCCAAAACCTAAATAAGCCACAAAAATATAAAAGTGATAAAAAATAAGCCACTAATTTAGTAAGCAACTAAAATAGGCTTCGTGGAAGAAAACGTTCCACTTTATCCAATATTTTAACCGTTTTCGTGATGTCATAACGTGTATATTTTGATATATAACAAAACTATTTCTTACAATTTATAAAGTGAAACTTTTTCTTACACTTTATAAAGTGAAACTTTAAAATTTTTCACTTTATAAAAAATTACTTTACCTTTTCACCTTCTCCTTCGCCCTTTTACTTTCATGGCTTCCAAAGGTTTTTTTCACTTTGAAGATTAACATTTGATGGTCCCAATCTGACAACTGAAGCGGTCCCACACTAAAAAAATCAAAATCTCGGAGTAGCACAACCCGACAACATAACAATCCGACCCTACAAATTACATAAATTAGGTATTTTTTTCCATCTCATATTTTCTTTACTTTGAGTGTGTTCCATTTTCTCATCTTGTGTCTAGTATAGTATCATTTTGCCTAGTGGTTCGGATGGGTCAGTTGAATCTTTGTGTAAGTAATGTGTTTTTGTGTCTTGTCCAAGTGTTAAGAGAACATGTCCATTCGTTTTCTGAAATGTCATGAAGTTCTATTTTGATTACATTCAATTACTCAAAAGGAAATACAATATATATTTCCCTTTTCTCATTCAATTCTACTCTTTTCCAGTATATATATAATCAACCTGATAGGAAAAGAGTAGAAAAAGAAGTCTTTAATTCGATTACTATTGTAACGATCGGATATCATCGTTATAGAAATGTCAACGGAAAAAAATCGGGATTGAAAAAACTTTTTCATAGTACTAGGATTTCAACCCTGTCCAGATTTGGAGAAATTTGGAGTCTGTAAGGTGTAGAAACATCTGGTAACAATCAGGGGAGTAAATGCGAATTTGATTACATAATAGGTTAGATAACTCATTAAAAGATCCGTGCGACTTTACAGAATTGAATTTGGATATGTAGATCATTGGGAAATGATTTTGACGTTAAGGGCATTGTTTGACCATAGTGAGTTAAGAGTGTGTTGTTGAAAGGGAGAAGTGAAATTTTCTTAATGAGCTTACTTTCTCGCTTAGTGCCGCTGCAGCGACGCCGCTACAGCGGGAGGGGTGTCGCTGTAGCGGGCGAGGCGGAGATGAAATTAAATGATTTTGAGATTTTTCGAGGGAAGCTCACTGTTCGCTTTGTGCGCTGCAGCGGAATTAGTACCACTGCAGCGACGCCACTACAGCGGGATGGGTAGCGTTGTAGCGGGATGATGGGTTTAAAATTCCTAAATAAAACCCTTAGAGGACCTTATTTTGTATTTTTTGACTTTTTGAGTTAAGAGACGACTCCTGGCCTATTACAACTTGTTTTCCACCATTCTTAAAGCTAGAGGTAAGCCTTTCACTACCTGAACCCGTTTTTCTATCCGTAGAACATTTTAGAATTGATCAATATTGATGCGAAATAATTTCTTAAAGAATCCTATGGTAACCCTAATTGACTAGTTGGAGTCATGGGTTTTGAACTAAGGTTCATAGTTTGTTAGTTTTTCGAAAATTTAGTGTTTCTCTATTGATTTCTGTTATAAATTGTTGATTGTAGACCACGAACAAGCGGAACGAATCCGAAAAGGGAAGGATCAAATTGTCTAGGGTTTCAAGCTTGTTTCGAGGTAGGTGATAATTGTGATTCTATGATTGTGTGATATACACTTGCTTTGCTTCGTTGTGATACTTGTATATGTATGCATGTTTCAATATTGATCATAGATGTTGAAATGGGATATATGAATATTTATACCATGAAATCATTATTGAATGTATGATCTTTATGTGTGATTGGGATCGGCTGCCATGTTCCGGCACTCTAATTTGCATTAGATTGCCACGTTTCGACATGCTAACTGGGATCGATTACCACGTTCCAACATAAAAATGATATCGAATTGCCATGTTTCGACATGCTAATAGTTTGACTTTGGGTTCCGTGAGAGGACCAACTATGTGACGAAGCATGCAAATTGTGATATTGATTTTTATGATAATATTGAATATGTTGATATTTATGCATGTGTTATGATGTTGTAATTGCTTCTTTGTATTACACTAGTGGGATAGTCGCGTGATCTTACCAGTACATGATGTACCGTGGTTTCACGGTATTTCCAATGCTTTTTCCTTAAGTTTAGTGTGTGTCTAAGGCTTTTTTAAAGTAGTTTTAATGTATTTTTCTCTGTGTTTGCAGGAAAACTGTCCAGAATGAAAATGCTGAAGACTGTGCTGAAAGTTGCAGAAGTGATGACCTACGGAGCCATCGACGGTCCGTAGATGGCAACCGTCGTTTGAAGATTTATGCTGCTAGGGAAAGATCGGGGAATTCTGACTAAGTGTGGGGCTACGAAAGGGATGATGTTCCGTCATCTCATCGACGGCCCGTCCTCGCAAACCGTTGGTGTTAACAGAATGTAGCCCCAGTACCTGATTTTGAAAAGATTCTAAGTATGGAGCAACGAAGGCCATCGACGGATCGTCGTTTGGGTTCGTCGATGGTAACATAATGATGGAGAAGATAGCAGCTGAAAAAAGAGTTGAAGTATAGACCGACGGAGACGTCGACGGTCCGTCGTTCCCTCGATGATCCATCGGTGAGGTCGTCGACGGCAGATGCATTTTGGACAAAGTTTTCTTAAATAGAACTCCTTTTATTTTTAGGACTCTTTTATTATAAATAGGACTAAAAAACCTCGTTTTGGGGGTTAGACTCTTTGTTAATTTTCAGATTTGTATTGTTGGTTGTTGAACTTTGGGTTTTGGAAAATACTTCACTTTTTTGGAATCGATCTTTACAATATTTTGATTAATTCAAGTGATTTTCTTCAAACTTGTTAAAGTAAGTACATGAATTCTTGTCTAATCAATATGAATTGTGTAATTTTAAACATGGGTAACTAAATTCACAACTAGGGTTGTGGGAACCATGGGTAATTAAGAAAGTAGAACTAGCTAAAATAACAATTTTAGAATAGTGTCTTGCACGTATTGATAATTCTTTCGTTTAGAAGTCTTTTTAACGGTGGCCAACATTAGAACTCGCCTTGTTGCTACTTGCCAGACCAAGGAGGTAGATAATAAGAAAAGAACTATTAACGTAGATTTAATATACACTATCTAATAGACTAGTTTCAATTGGTGCAAAGTAGTAACTTAGCCATACATTGAATATGATGCTTAATATGAGGTAAAAGGTAAGGTTTAGTAAAGTATACACACATAATCGGACCAAGGTGCGGAGTGAAATTTCCTAGTTGTCGGACCAAGGAATTAGGGATACATAACTTACTACTTTGCATGCAAGATACTAGGAAAGAATTGTTATAGCTAGGGTTACTGCGTTATGAACCTATGGGGAACACTTACACCCTAGTTTCTCTCATCACTTGATAAACATCAAA
Source organism: Solanum sitiens (assembly GCA_016801875.1). NCBI lineage: Eukaryota > Viridiplantae > Streptophyta > Magnoliopsida > Solanales > Solanaceae > Solanum > Solanum sitiens. Next base: position 349,984 of record JABWTJ010000312.1, on the reverse strand, counting down.
CATTTGAACTTGCTACTTGTTTACTTAAAATTAATTAAATACTTTTGTTACACAAACCCCCCTCCCCCTTTAATTGTGTGTTTTCGGAAAGGACTTGATTAAAATAGAAGTAATAGTAGATTAAAGTTAAGTCTAAACCATCTTCCTCGTGGGATCGACCCCAACCTAGCATTTGGGTTCTTTACTTGATACGACTGCTTATACTTCTTTAGGAAAGTGTAGTTTGAGCGTATCAGTACGCGGTGGTGGTGTACTGATTTTGCACTTGCTCTTATTTTTGTTGAGTACAGGGCATCTTCACGCGACTGTTGACAAACGTCGCTTAGGAGATCGCAGATCGCTTCGTATTCAAGGATGAGCCACATTGTTCGGGCTGCCATGGAATTCACTTTAGTCTATGGCCACCACTTTCGGATATAGACCTCGCTTTCGTTAGTTGATATCTCGTTAGTAATCTCTTGTTAGATATTGATATCATTATAATTTTGGTACATTGACTTTCAGATTCTAGGTTTATCTTCCACATTGTTAGTTAGTAACAAGATCTTTATTTAGTAATGAAACCTTGCCTTTAGTTTTTTAACTTGCTTTCGTAACTTAAATACCTTAGTTTTGGATTTCTTGCTTTAGTTGGTTGTTAGTAGTGGTTCTCCCGTCGAGTTGTAGTGTGGGTGCCAATCACAACGATCTGGGTCGTGACAAAGTTGGTATCAGAGCCTAGGTTTGTTGATCTCGATGTACCGAAATGAGTCTAATAGAGTCTCGCGAAATGGTACGTGGACTTCTTTACTGTTCTTCGAGGGACTATATGACTTTAGGAAATCTCCATTTTCTCTTGTCTCTGTCGTGCTATGACTTGATTTCAATTGGTATCTGGCGATTCAAATTGGTATCTAACTTCTTTCACTTATCTATCCACAGATGGTGAATACTAAGTATAACGACATTAGGCTCGTAGCTCCTACTAATGCTCCAGCTGAGAAACCTACAGCAAGAGGTCGCGATCACAACAAGAAAACAAGTCTTTAGCGAAGGAAAATATGGTCGTTAAAGGCCTCTATACGGTCGCTATTAAATAATAACGACTGGAAATGATCCGGTTATCGTCGGTCGCTAAAAGTTCCGTCGTTAAAAGTTAACGACCGGCTTTTCAATCGGTCGTTAAAGAATCTTTAACGACGGCTAGAATCCAGTCGTTATACATTTTTTAACGACAAAATTTTCCTTTTGTAAATAATAATTATGGTTGTAAAAACATTGCTTACTCAAACTGAAATCATTGTGTGAAAAAGGAGGATATTGTTTTTGAAGTAAGGACACTAGTTGCAATACTGGAGAGTTGGCACCTTGGTGAGAGATAAAAGAGGAAAGGTGTCGGTGCGTGGTGAATCTGTGTCATGGTCTGATCCACATGAGCGATCCTAATTGTGATATCATGCATGAACATAATGAAAATAATCGGGATTGATAGCCAGATGATTGTGAAAGCTTAAATGAAGATACTTTTGATCAAAGGTTTTTTGGTGAGTCATAGTGCGTCGCTTGAGGACAAACAACGAATTTAAGTTGAGGGTGTTGATGTACTGTGATTTTAGGGTATTTCCAATGCTTTTTCCTTAAGTTTAGTGTGTGTCTAAGGCCTTTTTGTAGTAGTTTTAATGTATTTTTCTCTGTGTTTGCAGGAAAACTATCCAGAACAAAAACGTTGAAGACTGTGCTGAAAGTTGCAGAAGTGATGACCTACGGAGCCATCGACTGTCCGTCGACTCATTAATGATCCGTAGGTGGCAACCATCGTTTGAAGATTTATGCTGCTAGGGAAAGATTGGGGAATTCTGACTAAGTGTGGGGCTACGGAAGGGATGACGGTTCGTCGTCTCATCGACAGACCGTCCTGGCAAACCGTTGGTGTTAACAGAATGTAGCCCCAGTACCTGATTTTGAAAAGATTCTAAGTATGGAGCAACGAAGGACACCGACGGATCGTAGGTCCATTGACGGACCGTCATTTGGGTCCGTCAATGGTAACATAATGATGGAAAAGATAGCAGCTGAAAAAAGAGTTGAAGTATGGACCGACGGAGGCGTCGACGGTCCTTCGTTCCCTCGACGGTCCGTCGGTGAGGTCGTCGACGGCAGACACGTTTTGGACAAAGTTTTCCTTAAATAGAACTCCTTTTATTTTTAGGACTCTTTTATTATAAATAGGACTAAAAAACCTCGTTTTTGGGTTAGACTCTTTGTTAATTTTCAGATTTGTATTGTTGGTTGTTGAACTTTGGGTTTTGGAAAATACTTCACTTTTTCGGAATCGATCTTTACAATATTTTGATTAATTCAAGTGATTTTCTGGATTTTCTTCAAACTTGTTAAAGTAAGTACATGAATTCCTGTCTAATCAATATGAATTGTGTAATTTTTAACATGGGTAACTAAATCCACAACTAGGGTTGTGGGAACCATGGGTAATTAACAAAGTAGAACTAGCTAAAATAACAATTCTAGAATAGTGTCTTGCACGTATTGATAATTCTTTCGTTTAGAAGTCTTTTTAACGGTGGCCAACGTTAGAACTCGCCTTGTTGCTACTTGCCGGACCAAGGAGGTAGATTATAAGAAAAGATTTATCAACGTAGAATTAGTATACACTATCTAATAGGCTAGTTTCAATTGGTGCGAAGTAGTAACTTAGCCATACATTGAATATGATGCTTAATATGAGGTAAAAGGTAAGGTTTAGTAAAGTATACACACGTAGCCGGACCAAGGTGTGGAGTGAAATTTCCTAGTTGCCGGACCTAGGAATTAGGGATACATAACTTACTACTTTGCATGCAAGATACTAGGAAAGAGTTGTTATAGCTAGGGTTACTGCGTTATGAACCTATGTGGAACACTTACACCCTAGTTTCTCTCATCACTTGATAAACATCAAATATTTGAACTTGCTACTTGTTTACTTAAAATTAATTAAATACTTTTGTTACACAAACCCCCCCTTTAATTGTGTATTTTCGGAAAGGACTTGATTAAAATAGAAGTAATAGTCAATTCAAGTTAAGTCTAAACTATTTTCCTCGTGGGATCGACCCCAACCTAACATTTGGGTTCTTTACTTGATACGACCGCTTATACTTCTTTAGGGAAGTGTAGTTTGAGAGTATTAAATTTTGGCACCGCTGCCGGGGATAGTGGCTTTTAGATTAACTTTAAGCACATTACCAAATTTTTGTCAATAATTTCCTGATTTTACTTTTTCTTTTTGTTTTTGTCTCTTGCAGGTCTAGCTTTAGTGTATGCTAGGTACACGGAGTGGAGGAGAACCAATACTTCCACTTGATCCTGAACTAAACCGTACGCTTCGCAGAATGAACATTCAAAACAATCCTGCTTATATCGAGTATGAGATCAATCCTCAACCTCCCCCGTCGGTTGATGCTCATAATCAAGTGATGGTTGATAACCCTGGTGAAGTTAATCCGAGAAGACAACCTCCTGCCCCACGCCATCAAGAGTACTATGGGGGAAATGTTAACATCACTAACTCTGATGGTCCAGTTGTCCTACATCCTCTACCACATGGTCATACGTTTGTGGTAACTAGTAGCTTGATGCAGATGCTCACCGCTAGAGGTCTGTTTTCGAGGCTACCATCTGAGGATCCACATGCTCACATCGCCAAACTGAGGTCGGTGTGTAAGAGTTGTGTAGGGAGGCCTGACTTAGACATGGACGTCATTGGGTTAAGAGTGTTCCCTCTCTCACTGACGGGAGTGCTATTGCTACAAGGTCTCTAGCGCAAAATAAAGAAGATCCGGGTGTTTTCACTATTCCATGTACAATCGGGCTATTACACTTTGCTAAAGCATTATGTGATCTTAGGGCAAGCATAAATCTCATGCCTCTATCCATCTATAAAAAGTTGGGTTTGGGTGATCCATAGCCCACTGCGATGCGGCTACTGATGGCCGATCAAACAGTGAAGAGGCCTATTGGGATACTCCACGATGTGTTAGTAAAGGTGGAGTCATTCATATTTCTGGACGATTTTGTGATTCTTGACTGTGACGTGGATTTTGAGGTGCCTATTATTCTTGGGAGTCCATTTCTTGCTACCGGTCGCGCCCTGGTTGACATGGAGAAAGGGCAGATGAAGTTTTGATTAAACAATGAAGAAATGACTTTAAATATTTGTAGGTCCATGAGGCAGAGTGGTGAGCTCCAATCGGTATCTGCGATATCCTACAGAGTTTAGAGTTCGTCAGAGGTCCAAATAGAAGAACGTCTTGGTGTCGAGGCACTAGCAGCAGTGATTATGAACTTTGAGAGTGAATGTATTGCAGAGTATGGGTCATTGGTTGCGGCACTTGATCGAGGTGATGTTCGGTTCAAACCCAAGAAATTGGAGTTAGATATGATGCATCGCGAGTCTCCACCCACGAAACCATCTATTGAGGAGGCTCCAAAATTAGAGCTTAAGGCTCTACCACCTCATCTGAGGTATGTATTTTTGGGGAAAGATGATACTTTGCCTGTAATTATTGCATCAGAGTTGAATGTACACCAAGTAGAGTGTTTGGTTGAAGTGTTGAAGAGGTTCAAGAGAGATATCGGTTGGACTATTGCAGATATTATTGGGATCCCTCCCGGTATTTGTTCACATAAAAGCCAACTCATGCCTGATCATAAGCCAAGTATTGAGAACCAGATACGCTTAAATCTACCTATGCAAGAGATGGTGAAGAAGGAAATTATTAAGTGGTTGGATGCCGGAGTCATATATCCGATCGCTGATAGTAGTTAGCTATGCCCTATTCAGTGTGTGCCCAAGAAAGGGGGAATGACTGTGGTCCCCAATGAGAAAAATGAGCTTGTTCCGATGAGGCCGTTGACCGGATGGAGAGTGTGTATGGATTACCAGAAACTAAATGCATGGACTGAGAAAGACCATTTTCCTATGCTCTTCATGGATCAAATGTTGGATAGACTTGCAGGTAAAGGGTGGTACTATTTTCTTGATGGCTATTTGGGTTACAATCAAATCTCTATTGCACCGGAAGATCAAGAGAAAACCACTTTTACTTGCCCTTATGGAACTTTCGCGTTCAAGAGGATGCCCTTTGGGTTGTGTAATGCACCGACTACTTTTCAGAGATGTATGATGTCCATATTTTCCGATATGGTGGAGGACACCATTGAGGTATTTATGGATGATTTTTTTTTGTTGGTGAGTCGTTTGATCATTGTTTGAGTCACTTGTCTGAAGTTCTCAAAAGATGTGAAGAGTGCAACCTTGTGCTACACTGGGAAAAATGTCACTTTATGATCAAAGAGGGTATTGTACTGGGCCACCGCATCTCAGAGAAGGGCATAGAGGTTGATCAAGCTAAACTCGAGGTCATAGAGAGACTTCCTCCACCCATCTCTGTAAAAGGTGTGAGGAGTTTCCTTGAGCATGCGGGTTTCTACCAGAGGTTTATCAAAGATTTCTCAAAAATTGCACATCCTCTGTGCAAGCTGCTTGAGAAAGAGTGTAAATTTTATTTTGATGAATCCTGTCTCAAGGCATTTGGAGAGTTGAAAGAGAAGTTGGTATCTGCGCCTATAATTATTTCTCCGGATTGGAGCAAGCCATTTGAGGTGATGTGTGATGCTAGTGAGGTTGCGCTTGGTGTGGTATTGGGACAAAGAAGGGATAAAATCCTTCACCCCATTTACTATGCTAGTAAATCCCTTAATGAAGCCCAAAAGAACTACACCGTGACTGAACAAGAGCTCCTTACAGTGGTTTTTGCTTTCAAGAAATTTTGCTCCTATTTGCTTGGCACTAGAGTTATAGTGCATACTGATCATTCTGCCTTGAGATATTTGATGGCAAAGAAGGATGCGAAACCGAGGTTGATTCGTTGGGTTTTACTATTGCAAGAATTTGACTTTGAAGTGAAAGATAGAAAAGGGACCGAAAATCAAGTGGCCGATCACTTGTCCCGATTAGAAGATGAAGCAATGCGAGAGTTAGGTGAAAAAGCTGAAATTGATGATAATTTCCCCAATGAGCATGTATTGGCTGCTTCTTAAAACTTGATTCCATGGTTCGCAGATTTTGCGAATTACTTGGCTAGTGATATCGTCCATCGGACTTGTCCTTTCATCAAAGGAAAAAGTTCATACATGATGTGAAAAAGTTCTTTTGGGATGAGCCATATCTATATATGAGTTGTGCCGATGGGCTTATTCGGCGTTGTGTACAAGATGTTGAGACGTTGAGTGTTTTGGAGGCATACCACTCCTCGCCTGTGGGTGTGCATCATAGTGGTATCCGGACAGCCCATAAAATCTTGCAATGTGTCTACTATTGGCCAACCATCCACCAAGATGCACACGAGTTCGCCAAGGCATGTGATAGGTGCCAAGGAGATGGCGGTATTTCTAGAAGGCAAGAGCTCCCTTTAAATCCCATTCTTGTGATCGAATTGTTTGATGTGTGGGGCATTGACTTTATAGGCCCTTTTGTGAGTTCTCATGGGATGAAGTACATTTTTGTGGCGGTTGATTATGTGTCGAAATGGGTGGAAGCCATAGCACTTGCAAATAATGAAGGGAAGAGTGTCACCGCGTTCTTGAAAAAGAACATATTTTCCAGATTTGGCACCCCAAGGGCCATTAGTAGTGATGCGGGATCTCACTTTTGCAACAAGTTGTTCAAAGGATTGTTGGAGAAATATGGGGTTCGCCACAATGTAGCCACTCCATACCATCCTCAGACTAGTGGGCAAGTTGATGTGTCAAACAAAGAAATCAAGCAGATTCTCGCAAAAATGGTGAATGCGAATAGAACGGATTGGTCAAGGAGGCTTGATGATGCTCTTTGGGCTTACCGGACAACATACATAACTCCCATAGGTATGTCCCCATACCAACTTGTATATGAGAAAGCTTGTCACTTGCCGGTTGAGTTAGAGCATAAGGCCATGTGGGCAATGAAGAAACTGAAAATGAATTGGAATGAGGCTGTGGAACAGAGGTTAAATGGGTTGAATGAGCTTGATGAATTTCGCTTAAAGGCATATGAAAGTTCATCCCTCTACAAAGAAAAGATGAAGAGGTACCATGACCCAAAGATTGAGAAGTGCGATTTTGTGGTTGGAAATTTGGTGCTTTTGTTCAACTCTAGGTTGCGCTTGTTTTCGGGCAAACTCAAGTCGAAAGGGACTGGTCCATTCTTGATCACCCAAGTTTTCCCTCATAGAGCCATTGAGTTGGAGAATAAGGAGGGTGTAAGGTTCAAGGTGAACGGGCAACGAATCAAAATCTACCTTGGGCATGCTGAAAAGGCGAATGAAGTGATCGAGGCATACCATCTTTATAAAGTCTGAGTAATCAAAAGTCCTTCGTCGTGCCGCGACGTTAAATAAAGCGCTGATTGGGAGGCAACCCAATATTTATCCTCTAGCCAACAATGAGTTTTTCATGATTTTATAGGCATAGTTGCATTATTTCTGTTTTTCTCACTTAATGTCACGTCTAGAGAGTAAACTAGGGTCCGTGTCTAAAAAGTGTCCAGAAAATACAAAAAAAAATAGTTTATTGGGTGTTCACTGTGCAGGGACCAAATCCCCAGAAATCTGCAGAAAATTGGTCTGGTGCACTGATCGACGGAACAATCGACAGACCGTCGTCCTGACGACGGACCGTCGGTGGGGTCCGTAGATCCCAGGTTTATTTATTTAATTTTTCTAAGTTAAGGCACATACGCCGGAGACGTCGACGGACCGTCGACGGGGAATCTTCGGTTCTTCCGACCCACTAACCCGACCCGACCCGACCGGCTATACATTAAAAATTTAAACTTTTTAGTTACCCACCCTTTAAAATACCCTCCCCAAACCGTTTTCCCTCCCCATTTCCCTTCACTCTACCCACTCACTCACCCATTAACTCCCACTCCCTTCAATCTGATTTCCCATCTCCCCCACATTTCCATCACTTCCCAAAGCATTTCTCTCCCCAACTTGTCTTCTTTCCGGTCGGTGTTTGAGGTCGCTCTTTGGTGAGATTACTTGCAAGAATCCATCTCCTCCTTCCCACCACTACAGTCTACAGGTATGTATCTCTCTTCTGACTTTGATTCCATGTTCTTTGTTTGGAAACTTGATTGTTAGCATGCAAAATTGACTGCCTTAGAAAGTGGGTATTGACTTAGGGATGAAATTGAATGCCTCATCTATGAAAACTGTGTGCTTAGTCACGTAGAATGATGGCAAGTGACTGGGTTGGGGGTGTTCGTGTCTACTGTGCTCTTAGTTTAATAGGTTTCCGACTTAGGGCTTGTTGGGTATTTGAGAATCTAAGTTAAACGTGTGCTAACCGAAGCCATAGGAAGGACGAAATAGTGTGTCCCATGCTACATGATCTTATTGTGTATAGTTTTGATTACAAATTGTTCTCTGGGGGGAAACAGTGGCTTCCACAGGTTGACTCTGACCTGCAGTACGAGACCCCGATGGACGGACCATTGATGGTGTCCGTCGTCAACCACTCTCCACACTTGTCTAACTCTGGAACGACGGCTGTCGACGACGGGCCATTGACTAATCGACCGGCTGTTCGGTAGGTACGTCGACGGTAACAGAACCTTATTTACTGAGTGGGTCTCTAATTTTTTCTAAGTGTCTACCCACAGGGTGGTCGACGGTCCGTCGTGCACTTTCGTCGTCCTTAACAGAAACTTTGCTTTTAAAAATACAAAAATAGTTTCTAAGTGTCCATCAACGGAACCCCACTGACGGACCGTCGTTTTGTCGATGGTCCGTCCTGCACTTCGTTGTCTCTATCAGCCCTTTGTTTCTGACTTTCTCAAAATATTTTCTAAGTGTGCATCGACGAACCACCACTGACGGACCGTCATTCCGTCGATGGTCCGTCCTGCACTTCCATCGTCTCTAACAGAACCTTTGTTTCTGAAATGGCTAAATTAATTTTCTAAGTGTTCACCAATGGACACCCACTGACGGACCGTCGTTCCATCGATGGTGTCCGTTAGTCAGTTATGTTTGTGTTTCCCCTTCTGTGTTTGATTCTTTTGAGTGTGTTGCATGCTTCTACTGGTACTAATAACCCCTCCTTGCAGGTACACATGGCACCCAGGCAAGACTTAGTCTACTCTCGAGGACGTTCCAAGTCTGTCACCCCTTCCCGCCGGTTGGTGATTGGGTCGTCCGATGATGAATGCGACCCCGAATACATACCCCTAGGTACCCAGACACCGTCACGTGCTGCTAGGACCTCTTGGAGCACGCCCAAGAGGGTGGCGTCCTGCGTAGTCACTGCCTCCCAGTCTGATGAGAAGCGCACACTGACCGGCACACCGTCTGGGTCTGCTGCAGTTTCTGAGGTAGCGTCTGGCTCTGCGAAGGCTTCCGGGTCTGAGGAAGCTTCATCTTCACATGGGGCCACTGCTCCAGCTACATCGGTCCACTCTGCCTTGTCTAAGGAGGCTGACAGTGCGGATTCTATTCCAGCACCCCTGATCGACGTCCCCGCACCGGTTGTTGATCAGCCCAACCGATGGTGTGTCGAGGGCCAATATTAGATATACAGGGATGCGAAGCTGCTCAACGACAAGGGGGTCATGAATCGGACTCTGACAGTTGAGCAACGAGTTCTTACTGGGAGTCTTCCCACGATGCCAGCTATACATGACCTTTTCACCCGCCATCGGCTAGAGTGGACGGCTAGAAGTTTGGGCCGTTACAGCGAGAAGGTGGTGCGAGAGATCTACGCAACTTATATGGCGACTCTCAGGGCTAGTTTGGACAAGCGGGCTAACCCCGCCAAACACGTACCACTAGAGCATGTTCGGGTCTGTGGCAAGCGGGTGGATATCTCCTTGCCAGCCATTCGCAGATTTTTATATGGTGCTGACACTGATGCCAACAGGGCCCCTCTCACTCCCGAGTTTGACTATTGGTGGAAGCTGATAAAGGCCTACTGTTTCCAGCGTGAGAGAGTGCTGAGAGAGACCACCAAGAGGTGGATAGCCCAGAACATCTCCGTGGATGGCGAGGGTGCTGATTGGGTGCTGGAGCCCAAAGGAGGAATAAAGAAGGCCAACCTCACATTCATGGCCAAATTCTTATGGCTATTGATCCGTCATTGCCTCTCCCCCACTGCTGCTGATAATATTGTTACATGGGACAGATCAGTGCTGTTAGCCACCATGGTTGCTGGGTTCGAGGTGGTTTTCGCGTGGCTGTTGCAGGCGGTCATCCATGAGAGGGCCTTTAAGGCCACCACTACTTACCACTTCCCTTGCATGATTTCGAGTTGTGCAGGTCTGCTGGAGTGCCCGTGTGGCACATTGATGTGCTCAAGACCCCGACTGTCCAAGTTGATATCGATCTCATCCGGGATGGGGCCAATGAGTTGGCTCTTAACAGAGGGCCCAGAGCAGAGGTGCAACCGCTTGGTGAGAACTTGGCGGACACGATAGAGCAAGCCCGAGGGGCTGATCAGGCTACATCAGAGCCTACCGACACCAGCCCGGTTGAGTCTATCTCAGGTACTTGCACAACTCTGAGCTCCTCCCGCTTCACCCCATATGCAGCACTGGTCGCGATCGCTAGGGTCCAGAAGTTAGAGGACCAAATGGCCACACTTCTGCATCATATCCAGCCTTGGATGCAGAAGTCCATTGTTGAGTTGGAAGAGAGGATCGAGAAGAAGATGGCCCAGCGGACTGAGAGGCAGATTATAGAGGTCCACCAGCGCCTTGACGTATTTGAGTTAAGGGTTCTTGACCGGCCAACCCCTACTGTAGATTTGACGACTCTCCAGGCTGCTGTGGAGAGTTTGAGGGAAGATATGGATGCCACTCTGGAGGCCCGGGTGCCCGAGTCTGAGGCCACATCTATGGAGCCTGCTGAGGATACGGTGCTGGCTGCACTTTTCCAGATCACTGCTGCGCCACCGCTTCCGCTACGTGAGCATACAAAGAGGCACCGATCCAGAGAGGAGGATGAGACTCGAGCTAGGAAGAGATAGCGTCTTGAGTTGGAGGCTGCAAAGAGAGCCTCGCTGATGGATGAGGAGGCCCGACAGATGAGGGCTCAGGAGGTGGCTGCTAGGGCGTCTAGCTTTAGGATTGCTGATGTTGAGAGGAGCACTACTGAGGGTGTTATTATTGCTGCGGACACTACTGATGGTGTCCCTACTACAGAGGTAGCGAGTTCCGGGAAATCGGACCCGCCAGCTTGTTGATCATCGACGTTATGCGCCTCAGGTTTGCTTCACCTACCACCCTATTTTATATTTTTTTATGCATTGGGGACAATTGCATGCTCTTTTGTTGGGGGTGAGGTAAATGGAAAGTGAGTGCTAGGGTGAAGTTTGAGTAGCCCAACTCACGATCCTCTCATGGGGTTTTCTTGCCTGTGTTCTTTTCCTCCAAGAGACTGGTTATTTTACTGTTGAACAGGCACATTAGTATCTTGTACATATTATAGACATGAAATCTGAAGCATGATGGCTAAATAAAATGATATCCTGTTTTAAAGAAAATGCTTGCATGATTAGGCATAGTGAATGATGAATGGGTGGCTCTAAGCATGACATAGAGACACACCATTGCATGACCCTCAATCTAAAGCTCGAACTAGGTGGCTGATAATCTGGTAGGGTAATGAGGTGTTAAGTGAGTGTGAGGAAAGTTAGATATTCCACCATTGGACTGAGCTAGAACTTGCCCGGTTAGTCCTGCTAAAAGTAATCTGTGATAGACAATTAGGAAAGGATCATAGACCCTTTTTCAAAGATAGCAAATCTTTAGCCTAGATAAAAGAAAACCAAATGAAATTAATCCTTTCTTGATCCAAATGATTTGAGCTTAAAATGGACCTTTCTTTTCTACCTAAATTTATCTTTTCTGGGAATAATGTGTTGGCCCTGGTCCCTCCTTGGACATGTGCACCTCAGCTTATGCCAAAAGCATAAGTTGAGGGTGGCTAATGTAGAAAACAACCTCGTCTTGGCCCTGACCCAACCTTGGGTATTGTGTACCTTGACTCATGGCAAAGCTATGAGTTGAGGGTGGCTGTTATGAGGAATGCTCTGGAAAGTTGGGTTGAAAGAATAAAGAGAGAGAAAGAAGAAAAGAAAAGTGACTCAAGCAAAGTTGAAATCAAGTGAAAAATATGAAAAAATAAAAAATAAAAAAAATAAAAAATAAAAAGAAGAGTCATTTACACAAAAGAAGAAAGAAAGGAGAAAAGCAAGGCAAAAGAATATAAGAAAATTAAGAATAGGGCGGAATAAACGATGAAAAGGAAGGACGCTTAGCCGTTATGTCAAGGAGGGCAACAAGTCACTAAAATGCATCCAAATATACCCTGAATGACCTTGAGCCTACGTTACAAGCTAAGAAAGTCCTATCGTGATCCTGAGAGTCTAATGTGGTGAACTTAAAGTAATGAAAATAAGGGCAAGCCTATGGCGACAAGTATCAAAGAGGTGAGAAGTTGTTATGAGAGTGAGTGTTGAAAAATAATCCTTATACTCAAATTGAAATTATTGTATGAAAAAGGAGGACATTGTTTTTGAAGTAAGGACACTAGTTGCAATACTTGAAAGTTGGCACCTTGGTGAGAGATAAAAGAGGAAACGTGTCGGTGCGTGGTGAGTCTGTGGCATGGTCTGGTCCACATGAGCGAGCCTAATAGTGATATCATGCATGAACATAAATGAAAATAATCGGGATTGATATCCAGATGATTGTGAAAGCTTAAATGAAGATACTTTTGATCAAAGGTTTTGTGGTGAGTCATAGTGCGTCGCTTGAGGACAAACAACGAATTTAAGTTGAGGGTGTTGATGTACCGTGGTTTCAGGGTATTTCCAATGCTTTTTCCTTAAGTTTAGTGTGTGTCTAAGGCCTTTTTATAGTACTTTTAATGTATTTTTCTCTGTGTTTGCAGGAAAACTATCCAGAACGAAAACGTTGAAGACTGTGCTGAAAGTTGCAGAAGTGACGAGCTACAGAGCCATCGACGGTCTGTCGACTGATTGATGGTCCGTAGGTGGCAACCGTCGTTTGAAGATTTATGCTGCTAGGGAAAGATCGGGGAATTCTGACTAAGTGTGGGGCTACGGAAGGGATGACGGTTCGTCGTCTCATCGACAGACCGTCCTGGCAAACCGTTGGTGTTAACAGAATGTAGCCCCAGTACCTCATTTTGAAAAGATTCTAAGTATAGAGTAACGAAGGCCATCGACGGATCGTAGGTCCATTGACGGACCGTCATTTGGGTCCATCGATGGTAACAGAATGATGGAGAAGATAGCAACTGAAAAAATAGTTGAAGTATGGACCGACGGAGGCGTTGACGGTCTTTCGTTCCCTCGACGGTCCGTCGGTGAGGTCGTCGACGGCAGACGCGTTTTGGACAAAGTTTTCCTTAAATAGAACTCCTTTTATTTTTAAGACTCTTTTATTATAAATAGGACTAAAAAACCTCGTTTTTGGGGTTAGACTCTTTGTTAATTTTCAGATTTGTATTGTTGGTTGTTGAACTTTGGGTTTTGGAAAATACTTCACTTTTTCGGTATTGATCTTTACAATATTTTGATTAATTCATGTGATTTTATGGATTTTCTTCAAACTTTTTAAAGTAAGTACATGAATTCTTGTCTAATCAATATGAATTGTGTAATTTTTAACATGGGTAACTAAATCCACAACTAGGGTTGTGGGAACCATGGGTAATTAACAAAGTAGAACTAGCTAAAATAACAATTCTAGAATAGTGTCTTGCACGTATTGATAATTCTTTCGTTTAGAAGTCTTTTTAACGTTGGCCAACGTTAGAACTCACCTTGTTGCAACTTGCCGGACCAAGGAGGTAGATAATAAGAAAAGAACTATCAACGTAGATTTAGTATACACTATCTAATAGACTAGTTTCAATTGGTGCAAAGTAGTAACTTAGCCATACATTGAATATGATGCTTAATATGAGGTAAAAGGTAAGGTTTAGTAAAGTATACACACATAATCGGACCAAGGTGCGGAGTGAAATTTCCTAGTTGTCGGACCAAGGAATTAGGGATACATAACTTACTACTTTGCATGCAAGATACTAGGAAAGAGTTGTTATAGCTAGGGTTACTGCGTTATGAACCTATGGGGAACACTTACACCCTAGTTTCTCTCATCACTTGATAAACATCAAACATTTGAACTTGCTACTTGTTTACTTAAAATTAATTAAATACTTTTGTTACACCCCCCCTTTAATTGTGTGTTTTCAGAGAGGACTTGATTAAAATAGAAGTAATAGTAGATTAAAGTTAAGTCTAAACTATTTTCCTCGTGGGATCGACCCAAACCTAAGATTTGGGTTCTTTACTTGATACGACCGCTTATACTTCTTTAGGGAAGTGTAGTTTGAGCGTATTAAATTTTGGCACCGCTGCCGGGGATAGTGGCTTTTAGATTAACTTTAAGCACATTACCAAATTTTAGTCAATAATTTCCTGATTTTACTTTTTCTTTTTGTTTTTGTCTCTCGCAGGTCTAGCTTTAGTGTATGGCAGGTACACGGAGTCGAGGAGAACCAATACTTCCACTTGATCCTGAACTAAACCGTACACTTTACAGAATGAACATTCAAAACAATCCTGCTTATATCGAGGATGAGATCAATCCTCAACCTCCCCCGCCTGTTGATGCTCATAATCAAGTGATGGTTGATAACCCTGGTGAAGTTAATCCGAGGAGGCAACCTCCTGCCCCACGCCATCAAGAGTACTATAGAGGAAATGTTAACATCACTGACTCTGATGGGCCACTTATCCTACCTCCTCTACCACATGGTCAAATGTTCGTGGTAACTAGTAGCTTGATGCAGATGCTTACCGCTAGAGGTCTGTTCTCGAGGCTACCATCTGAGGATCCACATGCTCACATCGCCAAACTGAGGTCGGTGTGTAAGAGTTGTGTAGGGAGGCCTGACTTGGACATGGACGTCATTGGGTTAAGAGTGTCCCCTCTCTCACTGACGGGAGAGGCCGCAATCTGGTTTACTGAGTTGCCCTATAATTCAATATATACTTAGGAGCAGTTGAATGATGTGTTCCTAGCAAGGTATTACCCGGTTTCTAAAAAGTTCAACCACAAATATAGGGTGAACAACTTTGTGGCATTACCAGGGGAATCAGTAAGAAGTTCTTGGGATAGGTTCACCTCATTCTTGAGAAGTGTCCCACACCACCGCATTGATGATGAGTCGCTGAAATAGTACTTCTATCGGGGGCAAGATGATAACAATAAGGCGGTGCTTGATACTATTGCGGGTGGTTCCTATGGGGAGTGTACTTATGCAGAGATCGCTGAGAAGTTAGAGAAAATCTCTCGAAATAATAAAGCTTGGAACACTAGGAAGTCGGATACTGGGAGAAACACTTTTGCGGTTCAATCTACACACAACCTAGCCGCAGATGAGATTCGTGAAGAGATGGCTCAAATGAGAACTGAGCTTGGGTTAGTGTTGAAACATGTCACTGGGGTGCAGAGAAAGTGAATGCGGTGAATTATTTTACAAAGCCATCACCGCCAATAGATGAGTTTTACTATGAGGAGGATTCTTATGCAGTGAATGAGCAGATGGGGGGGGGGGGGTTCCAACCGAACGCCCAAGACTCCAATCAGAAAAATTGATGCCAAAGTCAAGGAAATCAAGGTCGGAACTATGGGAATTACAACCGAGAGGGTCACTATGTTCGTGAAGGAAACTACAACCGCGACAACAATTTCAACCGGAGTAATTATGGAAACAGAAACGATCGAAGTGGGCCCTATGTTCCACCTCAAAATCGGGAAGTTGCTCCTAGGGATGGTGGAGGTAGTATGGCGCGAGTTGAAGATATGTTCCAAAAGATGAGGAGGAGGTTTGATGCAAGTGATGACCACGCCAAGGAATTGAGAGGTGATTTGGCTATTGGGAAAAAAGTGGATGCTCATGCAGTCTCAATCAAGCATCATGAGATGCAAATGGCCCAATTGTCGTCTACTGTGAACCCTCATCAACCGGGTACTCTTCCTAGCAACACTGTTCAAAATTCGAAGAATGATGGACATTGTATGGAAGTCACTACTCGAGATGGTAAGCAAACCATAGATCCACCTATGCCGTCTGACGTAGAAAATAAAATGAGAAGAGAAGATGAGGTAGTAGAAGCTAGTGGTGAGTTGGTAGATGAAGCGGTAAAAGAAGTAGAGAAGCCCCAAAAGGTGACTCCCATTCTAAGACCACCACCACCATTCCCGCAAAGGTTGGTGAAAAAGACCGAGGATGGTAAATACCGGCATTTTATTAATATGTTGAAACAGCTTTCCATCAATGTTTCTTTGATAGAATCTCTTGAACAAATGCCCGGTTACGCCAAGTTCATGAAAGATATGGTCACTAAGAAGAGATTGGTTAGTTTTGAGGATGATGATAGGATGCAACACTGTAGTACTATTGCTACAAGGTCTCTAGCGCAAAAGAAAGAAGATTCGGGTGCTTTCACTATTCCATGTACAATCGGGCTATTACACTTCGCTAAAGCATTATGTGATCTTAGGGCAAGCATAAATCTCATGCCTCTATCCATCTATAAAAAGTTGGGTTTGGGTGATCCAAAGCCCACTGCGATGCGGCTACTGATGGCCGATCAAACAGTGAAGAGGCCTATTGGGATACTCAACGATGTGTTAGTGAAGGTGGAGTCATTCATATTTCTGGCCGATTTTGTGATTCTTGACTGTGCGGTGGATTTTGAGGTGCCTATTATTCTTGGGAGTCCATTTCTTGCTACCGATCGCGCCCTGGTTGACATGGAGAAAAGGCAGATGAAGTTTCTATTAAACAATGAAGAAATGACTTTAAATATTTGTAGGTCCATGAGTCATAGTGGTGAGCTCCAATCGGTATCTGCGATATCCTACAGATTTTAGAGTTCGTCAGAGGTCCAAATAGAAGAACGTCTTGGTGTCGAGGCACTAGCAGCAGTGATTATGAACTTTGAGAGTGAATGTATTGCTGAGTATGGGTCATTAGTTGCGGCACTTGATCGAGGTGATATTCGGTTCAAACCCAAGAAATTGGAGTTAGATATGATGCATCGCGAGTCTCCACCCGCGAAACCATCTATTGAGGAGGCTCCAAAATTAGAGCTTAAGGCTCTACCACCTCATCTGAGGTATGTATTTTTGGGGAAAGATGATACTTTGCCTGTAATTATTGCATCAGAGTTGAATGTACACCAAGTAGAGTGTTTGGTTGAAGTGTTGAAGAGGTTCAAGAGAGCTATCGGTTGGACTATTGCGGATATTATTGGGATCCCTCCCGGTATTTGTTCACATAAAAGCCAACTCATGCCCGATCATAAGCCAAGTATTGAGCACCAGATACGCTTAAATCCACCTATGCAAGAGCTGGTGAAGAAGGAAATTATTAAGTGGTTGGATGCCGGAGTCATATATCCAATCGCTGATAGTAGTTAGCTATGCCCTATTCAGTGTGTGCCCAAGAAAGGGGGAATGACTGTGGTCCCCAATGAGAAAAATGAGCTTGTTCCGATGAGGCCGTTGACCGGATGGAGAGTGTGTATGGATTACCAGAAACTAAATGCATGGACTGAGAAAGACCATTTTCCTATGCTCTTCATGGATCAAATGTTGGATAGACTTGCAGGTAAAGGGTGGTACTGTTTTCTTGATGGCTATTCGGGTTACAATCAAATCTCTATTGCACCGGAAGATCAAGAGAAAACCACTTTTACTTGCCCTTATGGAACTTTCGCGTTCAAGAGGATGCCCTTTGAGTTGTGTAATGCACCGACTACTTTTCAGAGATGTATGATGTCCATATTTTCCGATATGGTGGAGGACACCATTGAGGTATTTATGGATGATTTTTCTGTTGTTGGTGAGTCGTTTGATCATTGTTTGAGTCACTTGTCTAAAGTTCTCAAAAGATGTGAAGAGTGCAACCTTGTGCTAAACTGGGAAAAATGTCACTTTATGGTGAAAGAGGGTATTGTACTGGGCCACCACATCTCAGAGAAGGGTATAGAGGTTGATCGAGCTAAAGTCGAGGTTATAGAGAGACTTCCTCCACCAATCTCTGTAAAAGGTGTGAGGAGTTTCCTTGAGCATGCGGGTTTCTACCGGAGGTTTATCAAAGATTTCTCAAAAATTGCACATCCTCTGTGCAAGCTGCTTGAGAAAGAGTGTAAATTTTATTTTGATGAATCCTGTCTGAAGGCATTTGGAGAGTTGAAAGAGAAGTTGGTATCTGCGCCCATCATTATTTCTCCGGATTGGAGCAAGCCATTTGAGGTGATGTGTGATGCTAGTGAGGTTGCGCTTGGTGTGGTATTGGGACAAAGAAGGGATAAAATCCTTCACCCCATTTACTATGCTAGTAAATCCCTTAATGAAGCCCCAAAGAACTACACCGTGACTGAACAAGAGCTCCTTACGGTGGTTTTTGCTTTCGAGAAATTTTGCTCCTATTTGCTTGGCACTAGAGTTATAGTGCATACTGATCATTCTGCCTTGAGATATTTGATGGCAAAGAAGGATGCGAAACCGAGGTTGATTCGTTGGGTTTTACTATTGCAAGAATTTGACTTTGAAGTGAAAAATAGAAAAGGGACCGAAAATCAAGTGGCCGATCATTTGTCCCGATTAGAAGATAAAGCAATGCGAGAGTTAGGTGAAAAAGATGAAATTGATGATACTTTCCCCAATAAGCATGTATTGGCTGCTTCTCAAAACTTGATTCCATGGTTCACAGATTTTGTGAATTACTTGGCTAGTGATATCGTCCCATCGGACTTGTCCTTTCATCAAAGGAAAAAGTTCATGCATGATGTGAAAAAGTTCTTTTGGGATGAGCCATATCTATATAGGAGTTG
Source organism: Solanum sitiens (assembly GCA_016801875.1). NCBI lineage: Eukaryota > Viridiplantae > Streptophyta > Magnoliopsida > Solanales > Solanaceae > Solanum > Solanum sitiens. The sequence continues at coordinate 331,024 of JABWTJ010000312.1, read as the reverse complement.
TGCCGATGGGCTTATTCGGCGTTGTGTACCGGATGTTGAGATGTTGAGTGTTTTGGAGGCATGCCACTCCTCGCCTGTGGGTGTGCATCATAGTGGTATCCGGACAGCCCATAAAATCTTGCAATGTGGCTACTATTGGCCAACCATCCACCAAGATGCACACGAGTTCGCCAAGGCATGTGATAGGTGCCAAAGAAATGGCGGTATTTCTAAAAGGCAAGAGCTCCCTTTAAATCCCATTCTTGTGATCGAATTGTTTGATGTGTGGGGCATTGACTTTATGGGCCCTTTTGTGAGTTCTCATGGGATGAAGTACATTTTTGTGGCGGTTGATTATGTGTCGAAATGGGTGGAAGCCATAGCACTTGCAAATAATGAAGGGAAGAGTGTCACCGCGTTCTTGAAAAAGAACATATTTTCCAGATTTGGCACCCAAGGGCCATTATTAGTGATGCGGGATCTCACTTTTGCAACAAGTTGTTCAAAGGATTGTTGGAGAAATATGGGGTTTGCCACAATGTAGCCACGCCATACCTTCCTCAGACTAGTGGGCAAGTTGAGGTGTCAAACAGAGAAATCAAGCAGATTCTCGCAAAAACGGTGAATGCGAATAGAACGGATTAGTCAAGGAGGCTTGATGATGCTCTTTGGGATTACCGGACAACATACATAACTCCCATAGGTATGTCCCCATACCAACTTGTATATGAGAAAGCTTGTCACTTGCCAGTTGAGTTAGAGCAAAAGGCCATGTGGGCAATGAAGAAACTGAAAATGGATTGGAATGAGGCTGTGGAACAGAGGTTAAATGGGTTGAATGAGCTTGATGAATTTCGCTTAAAGGCATATGAAAGTTCAGCCCTCTACAAAGAAAAGATGAAGAGGTACCATGACCAAAAGATTGAGAAGCGCGATTTTGTGGTTGGGGATTTGGTGCTTTTGTTCAACTTTAGGTTGCGCTTGTTTCCGGGCAAACTCAAGTCCAAAGGGACTGGTCCATTCTTGATCACCCAAGTTTTCCCTCATGGAGCGATTGAGTAGGAGAATAAGGAGGGTGTAAGGTTCAAGGTGAACTGGCAACGAATCAAAATCTACCTTGGGCATGCTAAAAAGGCGAATGAAGTGATCGAGGCATACCATCTTTATGAAGTCTGAGTAATCAATTGTCCTGCGTCGTGCCGCGACGTTAAATCAAGCGCTGATTGGGAGGCAACCCAATATGTATCCTTTAGCCAACAATGGGTTTTTCATGATTTTATAGGCATAGTTTCATTATTTCTGTTTTTCTCACTTAATGTCACGTCTAGAGAGTAAACTAGGGTCCGTGTCTAAAAAGTGTCCAGAAAATACAAAAAAAAAAATTAGCTTATTGGGTGTTCAATGTGCAGGGACCAAATCCCTAGAAATCTGCAGAAAATTGGTCTGGTGCACTGATCGACGGACCAATCGACAGACCGTCCTCCTGACGACGGACCGTCGGTGGGGTCCGTAGATCCCAGGTTTATTTCTTTAATTTTTCTAAGTTAGGGTACATACGACGGAGACATCGACGGACCGTCGACTGACTTACGGTCCGTCAACGGGGAATCGTCGGTTCTTCCGACCCACTAACCCAACCCGACCGGCTATATATTAAAAATTTAAACTTTTCAGTTACCCACCCTTTCAAATACCCTCCCCAAACCATTTTCCCTCCCCATTTCCCTTCACTCTACCCACTCACTCACCCATTAACTCCCACTCCCTTCAATCTGATTTCCCATCTCCCCCACATGTCCATCACTTCCCAAAGCATTTCTTTCCCCAACTTGTCTTCTTTCCGGTCGGTGTTTGAGGTCGCTCTTTGGTGAGATTACTTGCAAGAATCCATCTCCTCCTTCCCACCACTACAGTCTACAGGTATGTATCTCTCTTCTGACTTTGATTCCATGTTCTTTGTTTGGAAACTTGATTGTTAGCATGCAAAATTGACTGCCTTAGTAAGTGGGTATTGACTTAGGGATGAAACTGAATGCCTCATCTATGAAAACTGTATCCTTAGTCCCGTAGAATGATGGCAAGTGATTGGGTTGGGGGTGTTCGTGTCTACTGTGCTCTTAGTTTAATAGGTTTCCGACTTAGGGCTTGTTGGGTATTTGAGAATCTAAGTTAAACGTGTGCTAACCGAAGCCATAGGAAGGACGAAATAGTGTGTCCCATGTTACATGATGTTATTGTGTATAGTTTTGCTTACAAATTGTTCTCTGGGGGGCAACAGTGGCTTCCACAGGTTAACTCTGACCTGCAGTACGAGACCTCGATGGACGGACCGTTGATGGTGTCCGTCGTCAACCACTCTCCACACTTGTCTAACTCTGGAACGACGGCTGTCGAGGACGGACCGTCGACTAATCAACGGGCTGTCCGGTAGGTTCGTCGATGGTAACAAAACCTTATTTACTGAGTGGGTCTCTAATTTTTTCTAAGTGTCTACCCACAGGGTGGTCGACGGTCCGTCGTGCACTTTCGTCGTCCTTAACAGAAACTTTGCTTTTAAAAATACAAAAATAGTTTCTAAGTGTCCATCGACGGAACCCCACTGACGGACCGTCGTTTTGACGATGGTCCGTCCTACACTTCGTCGTCTCTATCTGCCCCCCCCCCCCCCCACCACACACAACCACACACATACACACACACATACACACACACACACCACGCACACGCGCACACGCACGCACGCACGCGCGCGCACACACACACACACACACACACACACACACACACACACACACACACACACACATATATATATATATATATATATATATATATATATATATATATATATATATATATATAATTAACAAATATAAACACATACAAAACAATCAATATTTATATGAAATTTCGTACTAAATTATGAAGAACCAAAAACATCACATTACATAAAAATATGACCATCCAATATTGTACAACATTGTCTTTGTCAACTTTTAAGGAAAGAACACAATATAATTTTTGTGGGTACGGATAGGAACATAATTAACCACCCTATGGGAAAAAAATAGGTTCCTCTTGTGCTTCAACTTGCTTTAAAGCCATTTTAAAGGTCACTCAAATCTATCATCCAAAAATAGCTAAACTCAACCCACTTGTTTTGGACAGTGATACGTTTTAATCCATCAATAACCAAGACTAGAAGAAATGACGATGAACTTGATATTATAAGACTTGTTTAGCTTATGGAGATTGTCCTTCTTGACCTACACTGTCAATAAATTATCATTAGTCAATAAAAAGTGAAAATCTGAAATTATCCTTAAAAGCTTGTATTTCTCTTGTAGATAACTATTTTTTATATAAAAATCAAGTAATTATAAGAGGGTCAGATTCTTTTGTCAAGAATTCGGCACGAACTAGGAGACTCCAAAGCAGACAAACACACTATTCAAACAAGTTTACACTTAATTACACAACAACATAAAATACACCTTCTATGATGTTATTCACAACACAATGCATGAATAGGAATTCCAATTATTTAACAGAGTATGTTTCAAGAAGACAAAAAAGTCTAATAAAAACTAGGCAACAAGAAAAGATTGATTATATCACACACAATTATTTTAGTCAATATTATGTTGTCTTAGTTGAACTAGTGTTGCACCCCATTTTTCCAAATCCTAAGAAGCTCTTTAACCCATCTCAATGTCGAATTAATCTCCCATAGACACCAAAAGAAACGCAAACACACACACCAATATACTCGACGCCAACATACAAAGATTAGACAAGATAAGACAAATATATATGTGTGTATATATATATATATATATATATATATATATATATATATATATATATATATATATATGTATGTATATACACTTTGGGATAAATGCATATGGACATGATAACATAGGGATTTAGGAATCAACTTAAAAGATAGAGAAATAACAAAATGTCTGATGTTTAGTATATATTAAGATTAGCCCAAACACTCTTTAATTACTTAATCCTTAATTGCAAAACTAAATAGATCTTAAGGTATATTTGAGTAGGCATCGCTTCAAAAGGACTTATAGGCAAAGCAAGAGAGACATGACACTAATAGATATATGAAAAAAAAATATTTTTTATAATTTCTATGTATTGAAATACATCACTCAATCTTCATCAAACATATCCAGAAAGGAGAAGATAACAGGTCAAGTCCTAATGAATTTTATCATCCGACATTCTTGATAGTGTTAAACTAATTAAGTACTTGATGAAAAAACTCATGCACCCAAAGTACACCTGGGCAAGAGGCAGTAGCATGACATCCTATATAAACATACTCTAAATAGTAGGCACAAGTTTAAAACTTAAGAAAAATACCCTAGTGTCACATTACACAACCTGAGATTCAAAGACCCATTCAGCTTACGAATATCATCAAGTTCAAGGTCTTGGGGGAACATATAGGATGAGGAATACGTACCTTGCATTTCGCTAATCTAACTTTGTTCGAGTGGCTTGGTTGTCTGACAAGGAAATCTCTTTCTCTACATTAGTCCTAAAGTACATTTAACTCAGTGGCGTAGCCACACTTGTGTCAGGGTGTTCAATTGGACACCCTTCGTCGAAATAGTATACCGTATATATAAGTAAAATGATAAATGAAGTGGCTAAATAATATATTTTGGACACCCTTGACACAACAACTTCATGTAATCTAGTGGTTTCAGGAGCCTTGAAAGAGTAAAAATACACAAATTTAAATTGTTTGTCTGTTCGAATTTCACTAGTAGCAATTTTATTTTCAATTTTTAAGAAGAACAGATTCACTTTAGCACTTGGACACCCTTTGTGAAAATCATGGCTACGCCATTGATTTAACTCATGACATTTGTGTGATTAGACGATTATCATGTGATATGCCTGGATTCTTTCATAGAATGCCTAATGCATTCAAGCTTTCCAACTTGTATAGTTAAAGAAAATACAACAAACTAACATATTAAGAATTGAAATTACTTTGATAGAAACTGACCGATCAAGAAGAACAGGAGAACAATAACACTTGATACACAACACTTCAAGTAAGCACTATCCAATCCCGACACATCATGATCACAAGAATTTTACAGATTGCGAAGAGTGCTCATCAAGGAAGGCAAAAGGACAAAATAATTTGTCTAGCTAGTGGAGAACAGGACCATAAGTGAAAGAAATTGCTTATAATTTTCAATTTAGAATTATGTGAAGGGGAGAATAGAAGTATGTTCTCTCTGTCAAGAACTTCTGCTTATCAAAAAATATCAAAGAAAAATGAGAGGAGCTCAAGGAGATTTCCCACTTATCTGTGATTCAAAAGAAAAATGATGTCTTTTTTTAAATAATCAAAGAAAAGGAGGAGAGCTTCCTGTTATCAGTAAATAGGAGAGAGCTAGAGCTCCAAGGGTGGTACTTGACCTTTAGTTCACTGATCATGTCAAGAAAAGATGAGAGTAATTTCTTTTCATAGTAGAGAGAATCAACCTAAGACAGTGAACAAAACATCTATCACGGAGTACCAAGGCATCTTAAATTAAGCAAACCAGATTACTGAGCTAAAAGTCCCTTCGGGGACATCTGATAAAAAAAAATACTAAGCTAAAAGAAATTAAAATTTATCAAAAATAGACAAGTACAAACTCTATCACATGATTTCAAATCTAGCTATATCATAAAATCTCTTAGCTACTGAAATATTTCCCTAAAGTCGAGTAAATAAATTAATTAGATCCAAACTTACGATAAATTACTCAAATACTAAAGTTGAGTCCATTGTTTAAGGGAAGCATAAATCAGGACGACCTTGTTAAACCGAAAAGATTGAACCAATCAACTAGCATGAAATCACGGCTAGTTTTGGCCAATAAAGAAGACTCAAGACTGTCACAAGACAAATTTTAAAACAGAGATATATATTTTTTCTTAAAGGACCAAAGTGAAGAAAAATTATCAAATGCATTTAAAAAAAATAACTATAGAAAGGCACTTATAAAAGAGGAACATGATTATCACAACAATTTCCTAAGGATCATTGGATTAGGTATCCAAATGGTGGCACCATGGCTGCATGAACGACACATTAAATAGAAACTAAAAGTTACATGCTCTTTTGTTTTGCAGTACTCAAGAACTCGAAAAAGAAATATTGACACCAGAATATTGTGAACTACCACAAGAAGTATTGGTGTACATGTTGTAACCCCCATAGGTTAAACTAAGATGTCAGGTGCAGTTGTTGTGGTATACAATACAAAGATAGTAAAGATATGCTAGGCCCATATCAAGTGTAGAGTTTAAAAAGATAAATTATATAAAAAATTTGCTGAATAAACAAATTTCATCAGCATATTTGCCCCCATATGTTCAGTTGTTTCTTGTTTTCAGTTAACTTAATACTTCAAAATTAGAACAAAGTGTCTTGAGCTGATACATACTAAGGTAAAATATCTCAACTCCGCCAGCTGTAATCTTTCTTAAAGGTTGAATACTTAGAAAAAAAATATGTATATCTAGAAGTTCTAGTTGTAAATTGTGGGGCAAAAAGGATCCAACATGAATCACAAATATTTTGTTGTTAATTGTTATAATGAATATATTAAATTAATTTTTCATCAGCAACAAATAAAACCTCTGATGACATTTGCATCATTACACTTATCAGTTCAATGGGCAGTGATTCACCTTTTTCATAAGAACTGGACAATAATTTTCTAAAAGAGACAATGCAAATTAAATAAAAGTTTAAAAGGTCAGCTTTCCCAGCAAGTTGTGAACTCGAAATATGGTGATTCAGTGAAGCAAAAAAACAAACATAAAGCAGATACCTTAAACACGAAAGATAACTTTAGCCATAAAATTCAAAATGATGCAAATCACATTTAAGCTTCCACCACCAGAATGACCATCAAATTTTCAAGTAAGCTCTTTTATTCCGGATCTAAATTTTCGAAAAGTGAATTGGAGATAGATTTAATTTTTGAAACTCAACTCAAAGAAAAACAAACATCACTTTATAAAGAAGGAGAAAATAAGAGAATACCACAAATGGATTGCACACTGATATCGACCATGTCATAAACTCTTTCTTCTTAAATCCAAATTCAAAAACCGTAATTTAGGATAACTGTAATCAACAACACCACAATTTCTTGAGCACCAACATGTTGGAAAATGCGGACAATCACAAAAATATATATGGTAAAAGTAATGGAAATAAAATGAGACAATAATGACACCAAGAATTTTACGTGGAAACCCTTCTAAATAGGAGAAAAACTACGGGCCAAGAGGAGCAACTGATATCACTATATTAAGGAATTTTACACTGTCTAGTCACGAATACAATACTCAAAGTGACTACTACACACTCAAATGGAACAACACTCTTTTGATTTCTACCTTACTAAAATATCGCTCACACTATTTTTTTTCTATAGTGTATGGAATACCTCACTTTGTTCTCAAAAATGGTTTTTCTCTCTACTTGGTATGTTCTACAAATGAGCAAGAATGCTATATTTATAGAAGAAATTTACAACTACTGATGTCACCAATGACATCATGAAAATACTTAACTTTCAAACTTTGCAACTTAAGTAGTTATCTTGGTAGATTTAGTTGGTATCTTGTTGTACCAAATTAAGACTTTGACAATTAATATGGGGCTGGAACCCCACAAGTATCCCCCTCCAGTCCCATTCACTGGAAGGAGGTATCTTCATCCTCTTTAGAGAGAGCTCATACCCACAAGTTCTTTGCATAACTCAAACTTGTATTTCCGTATCGTCTTGGTCAGCATATCTGCAGGATTTTCACTTGTGTGAATCTTTTTGACATGAAATGATTCAGTCTCCACTTCCTCACAAATTCAATAATATATGACGTCAATGTGTTTTGTTCTTGAATGGTACATGGAGTTCATACTCAAGTCTATTGCATTCTGGCTGTCACAATAGACAATATACTCCATCTGATTCAAACCAAGCTTTTGAAGAAATTACTTTAGTCATATCATCTCCTTGCCGGCTTCAGTAGCCGCAATATACTCAGCTTCAGTTGTAGATAGTTCAACACACTTCTGGAACTTTGAGTGCCATGATATAGCTCCCCCTGAAAAACTAAACAAATATGCATTAGTGGATTTTCTGTTATCAAGGTCACCTGCCATATCAGCATCTGTATAGCGTTTCAAGATTGGATTTTATGCTCCAAAACACAAGCATTCATCTGAGCTTCCTCTAAGATACCTGAGCATCCACTTCACAGCTTCCCAATGCTCTTTTCCAGGATTGTGAAGAAATCTGCTGACAACACCAACTACGTGAGCAATATCAGGTCTAGTGCATACCATTGTATATATTAGACTTCCAACGACGGAGGAATATGGAACTTTGGCCATGTTCTTTTTTTCCTCCCTAGTTGTAGGACACATCTTCTTGCTCAACTTCATATAAACAGCAAGAGATGTACTAGCATACTTAGCATTCTTCATATTGAAGCGCTCCAGTACACGTTCAATGTACTTCTTCTGGGACAAATAAATCTTCCTTTAATCTCTGAGACGAGTAATTCTCATGCCCAAAATTTGCTTGGCATGACCCAAGTCAACTCTTTCTTTAGATCGTCAATCTTGGAAGTATTCTTGCCACAATCAACATATCATCCACATACAACAAAAGGATGATAAAATCATGGTTAGAAAGTTTTTGCACAACTACAAAATGATCTGATGAATTTTTCTTATAGCCTCGCTCCCCCATAACAGATTCAAACTTCTTGTACCACTGTTTAGGAGCTTGCTTTTCTGAATTTGCACACAAAATTTTCTTTACCATCTACTTTGAAGCCCTCAGGTTGTTCCATATAAATCTCTTCTTCTAGGTCACCGTGAAGGAAAGCCCTCTTCACATCCATTTGCTAAATCACTAAATTAAGACTAGCAGACAAACCTAGAACCGTGCGAATCGAGGACATTTTCACAACAGGAGAAAATATTTTGTCAAAGTCAATACCCTTCCTTTGACCAAATCCCTTAACAACCAATCCAGCTTTGTACCTGGGCTTCAAGTTGTGTTCTTCAACTTTAACTTTGAACACCTACTTGTTCTTCAAAGCTCTCATGCCCTTAGGCAATTTTACCAACTCATAAGTGTGGTTCTCATGCAGAGACTTCATCTCATCATGCATGACTTCAATCCATTGATCCTTGTGCTCATCTTCCATGGCCTCCTCATAACATTCAGGTTCTCCCCCATCAGTGAGTAACACATACTCATTGGGTGAATAACGGGAGAAAGGAAACCGCTGTCTTGTGGACCTCCAAAGCGAAATATTTGATTCGTCCACAATTTCATGAGCAACATGATCATCAATAACAATATCATTGTTATTATTAACATCAACATATTGATTTGATACATGATTCTAGGCGTCACCATGATTATCATGCCCAACAACATCATGCACACTTTGTGTGAGGAATTTCATCATGATGAACTATACTATCAAAACTTGAAGATTCTAGCTTCTCCACTTTGTCAATATCTTCAATTGTTTGATTCTCTATGAAAATAATATCACGACTTCTCACAAGTTTCTTTTCAATTGGATCATATAGCCTGTAACCAAATTCATCTAGGCCATATCAAATGAAGATGAATTGCCTTGTCTTAGCATCTAACTTTGACCTCTCATCTTTTGGCACATATACAAAAGATTTGCAACCAAATACTCTCAAATGGTCATAGGAAACATCCTTTCCATACCAAACACTATTTGGTCCATCACTTTGCAAAGCAACAATAGGATATAGATTAATAACATGTGCAGCGATCAATAAAACCTCACCCCAAAATGAGTTCGGCAACTTTGCTTCAGAAAGCAAACATCTAACTCTTTCCATCAAGGTCATGTTCATCCTCTCAGCCAAACCATTAAGCTGAGGAGTCTTGGGAGGAGTCTTTTGGTGTCTAATAGCTTGATGCTTACAGTATTCGTCAAATGGTCCACAATATTCACCACCATTATTAGTAAGAATACATTTCAGTTTCTTTACAGTTTCTCTTTCAACTGAAGCCTGAAACTGCTTGAAGACACCTAACACATGGTCTTTAGTCTTCAAGACATAGACCCAAAATTTTCTCGAGCAATCATCAATGAAAGTGACAAAGTAGAGTGCACCACTCAATGTCTTTGTCTTCATTGGATCACATAAATCAGAGTGCACCAACTCAAGCAGCTCTGTCTTTCTCGAAGGAGGGTAGGACTTAAAGGAAACTCTATTTTGTTTACCAGCCAAGCAGTGCACACACTTTTCTAATTTAGCACTTTTGAAATTTGACAAAAGTTTCTTCTTGGCTAGAACATTAAGTCCTTTCTCGCTGATGTGGCTAAGTCTCTTGTGCCATAACGTTGAAGAGCTATTACTCTCAACCGCATTCACCATATAAACACAAGAAGAGGTCGTAGTGCAGTATAGACCATGTCATTTGTTACCACGAGCCGCAACCAAGGAACTCTTAATGAGCTTTCATTTTCCATCACCGCTGGTACTAACATATCCTTCATCATCTAAAACACCAACAGAAATTAGGTGCAGACGAACATCAGGAGCATGTTTCACGTTGTTCAAAACTAGTTTAGTTTCAACACTAGTTTCAAAAAAAATTGTACCAGTACCAATCACCCTAGAAACAGTCTCGTTACCCATACTCAAGGTTCCAAAATCACTAGGAGTATATAAAGAGAAAAATCCTTCCTTGATGTCACATGAGATGCGACACCAGTGTCCACAACCCAACTTGACTCATCATAAACAATATTTATCATGACTGCATCAAGAACGGTGACAAGATCTTCGGTGGTGACGGTGGCTAGGCATTTTTCATTGCCATCTTTTTTAGTTTCCTCTTTGTTTTGTTCTCCGTCTTCAACTTCCTGTAGAACTTCTTTGTGTGCCCTTTCATGCCACAATGATAACACTCAATATCCTTAAGTCTGCCTCTGGATTTGCTCCTATTTTGTTCTCTATACTGAGAACCACAAGTTTTGTTTATCCCCCTGGGGCCAGTTATCAGGACATCCGAAGAAGAAGAACCTTGAATTTTTCTTCTCATCTCTTCGTTCAAGACACTACTCTTGGCGGAATCCATAGAGATCACACCATCCAAAGTAGAATTTGACAATGAAGTTATAAATGTTTCCCAAGAGTTTGGTAGGGAACCAAGTAGAAGCAAACCTTGAATTTCTTCATCAAATTTGATGCCCATAGCTGATAATTGGTTTAGGATCCCCTGAAAATTATTCAGATGGTCTGTTATCGGAGAACCATCATGATATTTTAACCTCATCATATGCTTTACTAAGAACATTTTGTTGTTGCTAGTTTTTTGAGCATACAAACTTTCAAGATGCTCCCATAGGTTTCGAGCATGTGTCTCCCCATAAATATGGTTTAACACATTATCGTCAACCCATTGCCTAATGAATCCAAACCTGTCTGTGCAATAAATTCCACTCTTCATCTGTTTTATTATAAAGCTTTACAGTGGTAAATACTGGTTTGTAAAAGTTCTTCACATAAAGAAGATCTTCCATTTCCCCCTACAAACCATTCAAAACCATTCTACTTGTGTTGGCTTCCATTGTTTTTCCCAAAAAATATAGTTATCGCAAATCAAAGTAAATCTTCTCTGATGTGTAAGTTCAGACTGTGCTGCAACCACAAAGCATACTCACATAAAACATTGGCTCTAATAATAGTTCGTTGGGAAAATGCGGACAAGCACAAAAACATATATAGTAAAAGTAATAGAAATAAAATGGAAAAATAATGACACCAAGAATTTTACGTGGAAACCCTTCTAAATAAGGGAAAAACCACGGGCCAAGAGGAACAACTGATATCACTATAGTAAGGAATTTTACACTGTGTAGTCACGAATACAATACTCAAAGTGACTACTACACACTCAAAAGGAACAACACTCTTTTGGTTTCCACCTTACTAAAATATCGCTCACACTGTATTTTTCTTCACAGACTATTTTTCTTCTATAGTCTATGGAATACCTCACTTTGCTCTCAAAATGGTTTTTCGCTCTAACTTGGTGTGTTCTACAAATGAGCAAGAATGCTCTATTTATAGAAGAAATTTACAACTAATGATGTCACCAATGACATCATGAAAATACTTAAGTTTCAAACTTTGCAACTTAAGTAGTTATCTTGGTAGATTTAGTTGGTATGTTGTTGTACCAAATTAAGACTTTGACAACTAATATGGGGCTGGAACCCCACACAACATCCCAAAAGAACCGTCAACATCCATAAACACAAGAGTGTAATCATAACCCAGTTAACTTGAACAAAACTTAACGAAATAATAGGTTAAATTTTGAATCTTACCTTGAGAAGAAACTCTAGGACCAACAATTGATTATAGCAGAGGTGATATACAATCTTTTTCTCCCGAAACTTACAGGAAAACAATGGTTGTTACGAGTAAACTAGCAGTTCTTTAAGAGAATAGTTTGGTTGTGGTTGTGTCTGATGGAATTTTTGTGAGGGTGTATTTTGATGAGTTTTTCATCGATAGATTTAAAGGGTGAGAGGCAGTGGGTTGGTTTAGGAGAAAGGAGAAAGTGGGAAAACCTAGCAACTGATATTAATTGATTAATTAATATCTTAATAATAGACAATTATTTCTTTTAGAGTAAAAATATTATTCCATGTAAAATTTGTTAAAAATTCACTTTTAGCGTCCCAAAAAATATTTGGTCGCTATAATTATATTAATAATGACTGGATTGATATCTTATCTTTAAGAAATGATTGCTAAAAGTCATATTTCTTGTAGTGGATCGAGGCAGAGGTAGAAGAAGAGCTAGGGTAGAGGCCGTGGGAGAGTGACACCTATTGTGAATGAGGTACCAAACGACTATGTTCCGGGAAATGGGAACCCTCCGACATATGAGGTGGTGATAGTAGAGGATGAGGACGTTGAGAATGTTAAAGAGGTTGAACAAGAGGAAGGAGGGCAAGATGAAGCCATAGGAATCCCTCCCGTTGATCCGGTGTTAGCTCAATAGATCGTGTCCTTTTTGAAAGGGTTAGCTGGTCCGGGGATGATTCCACCTACTCAAGCCCCCGCGAATCCCCCTGCTGCTAAAAATATGCCCAAGTCAGTTGGGGAGGGAGGTAATGATGCTTTGTTCCTTCATTTGTTGAGTTATGTGATGACCGGTAATAAGCATGATATGTTTACCAAGTTCTTGAAGCTCAAGCCCCCGGTATTTCTGGGTTCGGAGACAGAGGATGCTTGTGAGTTCATATTGAATTTTTATGAGAGGTTGCATAAGTTGGGTATTGTTCACCAACATGTGGTTGAGTTCGTATCTTTTTAACTTCAAGTTGAGGCCAAGCAATGATGGAGAGATTACATGGAATGCAGAGCCTCTACGTAACCTCCACTTACTTACACCCGATTTCATGCCTTATTCTTAGAGAAGTAGGACTTTGAGAGATCGCAAGAAGGATGGGTTCATGGCACTAGAATAGGGTTGTATGTATTTGGCTGCTTATGAAGCCAAGTTCCACGTTTTATCTAGATATGCTACACAATTGGTTACCACAGAAGAGGAGAGAATCCGATTGTTCATTAGAGGTTTGGACTCTGAGCTACAAGTTTTATCCGTTCAGTTTTAATGAAGTGACCGATTATGTTAAAAAAGTGGAGGGGGTGAAGCTAGACGGTCAAGCTAGGGTGTTGGCTTAGAGGACCAAGAAATCTGGAAATTTCAAGGCTCATAGCAAGAGGATCCGGTCAACCTACACTCGCGACCAAGCAAATTAAGTCTGCCATGCCTTCCTCTATCGGTAACTATTCGGGAACTCCTTCTAATAATTTTTTAGAATATCAGAATGTCGGGAATGTGGTGGGAAACAGACCACTTGGCGTTCGCACTTGCTTTAGTTGTGGGGAAGTTGGTCACATGATGAGGAATTGCACACAACCATGTTCACTTGAGTCCGAACAACAGCCTTCTCAAGCAATTGTACTAGCAGTAAATGGTAATAATGGTAGGGGGCATCCATAAGTAGGATGAGGAGGAAATCAGAGAGGTCGTGAAGGTAGAGGAAATGGTAACAAAGGTCGAGTTAACACGCAACCATGTAGGGAGGTAGCTCGTGTTGATGATAGAGCTCAATGTTATGCCTTTCCGGGCAAGAATGAGGAAGAGGCGTCTGATGTAGTTATCACAGGTACTATTCTTGTCTGCGACCTAATGGCTAATGTATTATTTGATCCGGGTACCACCTATTCTTATGTGTTTGTGAGATTTGTCTTTGATTTTGAGATGTGTGACATTCTTAATGATCCTATACGTGTTTCTACCTCGTTTGGCGAGTCGGTCATAGTCACCCATGTGATCGTGCTTGCCCTATTTTGTTTATGGGATTTCAGACTTGGGCTGATTAGTGATTTTGGATATGGCTGACTTCGACATAATCTTAGGCATGACTTGGTTGTCTCCCCATTATGTTGTTCTTAATTGTAATACTAAGTATGTGACTCTATAAAATTCCGAGAAGAGAAAAATTAGAGTGAGATCAACATACACTGCCTCGTTGTTGTACGATCGACGAGCCTTTATGGATGGCATGTGTGCCTATGCTTTGCCTAGAGATTTTTCAGGTGCACGCGCGATTCCTAGTTGGGGAACCAACCACCACGTGCATGATCAACGTAGGAGGCTTGGATCGGAGGTTCTTGAAATGCTGGATAAATATTTCGTGATTGGGGTAATCGACATCATAGTTCAGCGGTTGAGGTAGATGATGGTACTAGAGGGGCAGGGTATAGATTATGGTACATGCGGTATGGAAGGTTGCTTATAGGTAAGCCTGCATTAGAGGTTGATGTATCGTCATACTTTGTTCCTTCTCCTAGTTCTAGCATTGCAATGTCCAGAGGACTATTTAAGTTGCATAGTCTTGCATTACAGTGGCAGAGAGACACAACCTCAGATTCACATGGTGAAGAGGTATCTCAAACTGTTAGGGATACATTTCTTGAGGGCGGAATACAATTTAGAGAGCCATTTTTTGAGGGAGATCCTTTATTTGAACATGTAAATGCTAGAGGACCCAGACGTGGACGTGTAGATGGACGAGGACATGGACGTGGCGGGAATAGAGGTAGAGCACGAAAGTGGGGTTCTTTTATTTTTCAAT
The DNA here is from genome assembly GCA_016801875.1 of Solanum sitiens. Lineage (NCBI taxonomy): Eukaryota > Viridiplantae > Streptophyta > Magnoliopsida > Solanales > Solanaceae > Solanum > Solanum sitiens. The sequence continues at coordinate 315,769 of JABWTJ010000312.1, read as the reverse complement.
TTTTCTTATTTGATTTGTTAAAGTTTTTATCTTGTTGAAGTTCTTGATCCAAATTGATTCCCTTTAATTAGGGGGATTCTGTTATGTATTATTTTCCATTTGATGTTACAAGAAGCTTTTTTCCATTTTCCATTTATTTTAAATATTTATATTAGTTATTAAAGCTTTAATTTTATATTAAATTGAGTTTTAATTATTTTTTAGATTCATACTACGGGGCCTTCATCCACCGTGGAGGAGAGCCCCACGATGATCATAGAGGATGTCGTTCCGACAGTTAATGAGGATCCCGATGTGACACAGGTTTATGTTATTTATTTTTTTTGAAATATTTATATTAGTAATTAAAGCTTTGATTTATATTAAGTTAAATTTTAATTATTTTTTAAATTCATACTACGGGCCTTCATCTACCATGGAGGAGAGCCCCACGACGATCATAGAGGATGTCGTTCCGACAGTTAATGATGATCCCGATTTGACACAGGCTTATGTTATTTATTTTTTTTGAAATATTTATATTAGTAATTAAAGCTTTGATTTTATATTAAGTTAACTTTTAATTATTTTTAAAATTCATACTACGGGCCTTCATCTACCGTGGAGGAGAGCCCCACAGCAATCATAGAGGATGTCGTTCCGACAGTTAATAAGGATCCCGGTGTGACACAGGTTTATGTTGTTTATTTATTTGAAATATTTATATTAGTTATTAAAGCTTTGACTTTATATCAAGTTAAATTTTAATTATTAGATTCATACTACAGGCCTTCATCTACCGTGGATTCTAGCCCCACGACGATCATAGAGGATGTCGTTTCGACAGTTAATGAGGATCCCGATGTGACACATGTTTATGTTATTTTTTTTAAATATTTATATTAAATTAAAGGTTTGATTTTATATTAAATTAACTTATAACATAACTTCTTATAAGAATTAAGAAATGTAGTAGTAAAGACATATATAGACGTTAGTCTCGTATTCTCTGTAAATGGAACTTAGAGACTTTTATTTTGCATCACATTGCATATTCCTATCATTTAGACTTTCATTTTTTAATTTCTACTATCTAACTTTCTATTTGCATACCACTTTATCACCACTCTCGTCTCCAGATGTTACTTTCATTATGCCAGTGGATGATATGCCGCAAACACCCGGAAGAAAAAAACTTGTTAAAAGAATTGTAAAGAATCTGAAAATAAAGGATCTTCCGGCCAAAAAGAGGAAGAGGGACAATGAAGATGAGGATGGATATATGAGACTTAGATCATGAGATATTTTACGGATTTCAAAAAAGGATTGTGGAACATAATATTATTATATTTGTGTATGTATCTTTTTTTAGAGCGTATAATATTATTATTAAATTATATATAGTTAATATTTTGGTGTATGTATCTTTTTTTGAGGGTGTATAGTATTATTGTTTCAATTATATACCGTTATTATTTTGTGTATGTATTTTTTTAAAAAAAGAAGTGAATGAAAAAATTTGAAAATATAAACATGACTCGAGGATGATCAAAAGTTCTAATAAAAAGTTGCATAAAAATTGATACAAGAATAAATTAACACTGCTAAACATCTTTCTTCAGCTACTACCACCATATGAGGCGTTTTGAGCTCATGAAGGACAGTTGCGCCTATCATGACCTATTTGTTTGTACGTTGACCACTTGCGAGTGAGTGTACTTGTGGGAACGTCCATTTCATTTTGTATACGAGTGGTTTTATTTGCGCCCACTTTTCGTAAATATTTTTTATTTTCTATCATAAGAAAGGGACTATCAGGCCAATAGTTTTCATTACCCAGTGAATTGAATTATCTAGAGTAGGCTTTTTATAACTAGGCACACTGAATTCTGGTGCCATATGCTCCCATGCTTGATACCCTATTTGGTCAAATCCCTTTATTGCATGAGAACACGAAATGTGGTATGATTGCCATTTACCATATTGACATTTTCCTTGTGATGCATTTACAATATGCTTATTACCACCACAACCATGATGCATATGTGTCTGCACCTCATATATGTTTTTTCTTTGTTGGTGATAGTTGATAGTGTGTGACGCTGTGAATTTTTTCAATTATCCACAAAAATCTTGAATGGTTTAGGCACCCATTATTGTTTTTGCTGTACTAGCTGATTGGCAGATTTTGATCTTGTAACAAATCGATTCACAATATGATTGTAAATGAGTCTTACCAGTGCAGTAACTGGCAACTGGCAGGTCCCTTGCTGACTTACGAAGACCATTGAATGACTCAGAACTATTTGTTGTCAGCATGCCCCATCTATCACCTCCATCCCTGTGCAATGTCCATTTGTCAAGATCGTTCTTCATTAACCACACATACGCTTCCGCATTAATCTCCTTGATCGTTTCCATGTTTTCCAAAAACTCTTTCTCCTGACAGTGATTTGCAACTACCCATAAAAGGTTGTTCAAAGTGACATTTTTGATTTTTTTTTGAAAACTGGCCTTTAAATGTCTTAAACAAAAATGATGTAAACCAAATGAGGCCTGCCAATTCGGAAACTTATACATGGATGAGAGTATTCCGTGATGCCTATATGATATCAATGTGACCCCTCTACGACCCTTATAAAGTACTAGTGCAAATGATCCAAAAATAAAGTCCATGTCTCCATGATCTCATTTGCAACTATTGCAAATGCCAAAGGTAATATTGAGCCATTACCATCCACTGCAGTAGCAATCAACAACTTGATATCATATTTTTCATAGACATGTGTTCCATCGATCGATATAACAGGACGACAAAACACAAACCCATCAATGCATGGTTTAAAAGCCCATAATACATAGTTGAATACATCTTCAATGACCTCGAAACGCCGCTTTTTTTCCATTCGACTATTGTTCCAAGATTGAAGTGTTTCAAAGATTCCATGAACCTCGATAACTCAGCAAAAGAACCCTCCCAAGAACCATAGATTTTTTCAAAAGCCTACTTGCGATCAAGATAGGCTTTTCTTTTGCTTATCAAAATGCCATATGCTTTAAGAACGACTGTTTGACATTCCTTGATGGGAAACCTGAAAAGTAAAAATAATATTAATTATCAAATAAAAAAATGAATATTTTCGTATTTAAGAAAAATAATCTAAGGATAAAATAGTACCTTGGTGTTTTTCTATATCAACACGGAGGACGTTGGCAATCATCTCAACATCCAAGTTGAAATTTTCTTCACGGCACGTACCCATATCACATGATCTTCTTGAATGTATCTTCCAACTTTCCACATGTTAGTATGTTTATCATTAAAAGAAGTCAGCCTAAATCGACATCCTTGTTCTACACGCCTCCAAACAAGTCGTCATGAGTTCTTTGTCGATTTAATAACAAAGTACTCCTCGCTATGTTCAAATGTAGAAGTTTAACTGCTCTTTGCAACTATTTCTTTGAATTGAATAACATGCCTTTTTCAATATAAATAGCATCATTCATGAAATCTTCTGGTTAATGTTATGTACGTTGTGATGTATACTCATCATGTGTATCAACAGTGATATCTAGACCATCCGGGAGATGATCAAGATAAGGAATTTCATGATTACGAAACTGACTCATGGACATTGGTCTTGGTGATCGATTGGGCATCAAAAAATCACCATCCCTAGATGATGCCTCAAATGGAACATTATCTCATGATTCCTTATCATTAGGCAAATCATCACTATCACTATCTGAAGGTGAGCCGTAATTAGGAAGGTCACGATCATCGATATTCACAGGATCAATGGCTCATCTTGTGTGATATTTTCCCTATATATGTAAAAAAGTATAATTATTTGTCTCATGCAATTAACTTACTTAAATAAAAAAATCAAGTGTTGGACATACTGATAATCATCTGCATCAAAAGTAAACGAGACATGAAAATTTGAGGATGTCCCAATTTTTTCCGTCATTTCAAAGTATGAGGACTGATCAAAACAATTATCTAGTCCATAACTTGGAGCAACATTCCTATCTTGATGAGGTAAGCCGCTACAAAATATATAATAATAAGAATAACAAATCATATAAATTAATAAATAATTGACAAAATCAACAAATAATAATCGAAATATAATTATTGAGCGTTAACGGTCACTTACATTGATAGTTTCGTTCAAATCAAAATAATATCAGTCGGTAAAAATATTTTGTTAATGAGTCATATTAGAAAAATCAGTAGATTGAGTTATCGAAAATTCATCAACTCTATTACGATTTTTTAATAGGGGATGGACATCGACCGATAAAGGAAAACGTTGTTGACTAGTCTTAGGATCCTTCTTAACATAGATTTTAAGTATTGTTAACTTGATTTGATCTATGCAGTCATTTGAAACCCTCAAAAAGTCGGTCAACAAATCGTAGTTATAGATAATCCACTCTTCAAAATTTACTTGTCCTTGTGATAAAAATTAAGTAGGGTATTTTTTGACTATAATCAAATTATAATTAGTACTGTTTATACTCATTCTTTTATAAATTGATGAAATAAATTTTTGATATCGGACATTTATTGAATATTTAGTATTGTGTTTGGAAGGACAATTATAATAAACAGTATTTTCGTCATGTATAATTTCGTCATCCCAGTTAATCAAAACTCTAACTTTTGATGTAGAAGACATTTATTTTGAGATTGAAATGAACAAATATAGAAGACTTTATGTTGTAGGTGCTATTAACTATGTTTAAATGTCCTCAAATAGAGATTGAAGGATTTGTCAGAATAAGAAAATAAAAATACATAATGTAATAATTTTTCTGTTTTTATGATATGTCAAATCAATGTAACTGTATGACAAACACTGAAAAAGCTTCTTCAAAACGTAAAAAATATTCCTATTTGTAAAACAAAATTTTTTCTTCCATTTTATAAAGTGTGAGATTTTCTTCCATTTTATAAAGTGTAAGAAATAGTTCACTTATATATTAAAATATAAACGTTATGAGCTAACGAAAAACATTTAGAATATTGGATAAAGTGAAACTTTTTCTTGCACTAAGCTTATTTTAGTTACTTACTAAAGTAATGGCTTATTTTGATCACTTTTATATTTTTGTGGCTTATTTAGGTGCCGGACTATGCTCAATACTAGTCATTTTTATCCATTACCTTCCCAGTCCCTTCTCAATGTAGTGGTACTGTTATGTAAGACAGTAAGTAACAAAATGAACCGCTGCTAAGTAACTGCAGATCTGTAATCATGTTTGATTAAATGTAAATGATTAAGTATATTTACGAGCTAGGATGCAACAGTTACACCCTAATCCATGGAAATGTTCTTGCAGAAACCATTAATCCCATATTTCCCCATAACTCCAACTTCAAAAGAAATCATTTTCACATCTAAATGAACAATCAATTACATAAAGCCACCTAAAAGTGTCAACAAACAAACATTTTAATTGCTAATGCAAAATCTTCTGAAAATTAATCAAACATAGATTAATTAGGAAATATTCCACTTCCCAGCAGTAAATTTACTGTACGAATGTTCAATTCAAAGTCATCATTAACCAAAGGTGGACTTCACAAGAAGATAATACTAGCCTTTACAAGTTACAAAAACAAAGAGGGAAGGCTCACAACACAGCAGTCTCCAAAACAAGAAATACCTAATCCATACATATAAAAGAATTCCGAACATTTGAATTTTATGGTGATTAAAACTTAAATAAACCAAGCTTAAGGCAAGAACAATGATTTAGATGATTTTAATTTCTTACAAAATTATCGTGATCAACGACACTAGCCTACAGTCTGAGTGTCTGCGAATCGAAGCTAGTTTAGTAACCCAATCAAGGGTTGGGGTCGTGTCCCAAGGGAGTGGTAGTGAAAGTAGTTACTACTTAGAATTCCGTTCTAAATAGTGATAGGTTAAGGCATTTTTGAATATGAAAACAAAACAAATTTAATTTGTGACACCAAAGTGTCAAATATCGAAGAGAGATTTTGTCACAAGTAGTAGAAAGCAATAAAATAAATGAGAAACAAGTATGGGAGAGAGTTATTGTGGGTGTGATCGCTATATGTGAAGATAAAAGTGGTGGGTACATGCTTTTGGTAGCTAATTTCCCAAAACAATGGTGACTAGGCTAAGCTTTAGGTGAAAGCAAGTTCCCTCTTGGGCAACTTACCCCATATCAAATGGATTCCTCTCAGACACCCACTCATCTAAACTAACCAGCGTACAACTTATCCACACTTGCTATTTCGATGGGAGTGCTTGGATATGGGACTAGGGTTCACCCTCTCGGGCTGAACGTCATGTCTACCCACTCCTTAGGAGATCATTCTAGTGGTCTTAGTTTCGCGACATCTCTCTCTCTCGCAAGCTGGAAACACATGGTTGATTTCGTATTTGCAACTACAAACCCATTAGATTAAACCACAACCACTAGGTGAAATCACCATTAAAATTCAATATAAGCTGCAAGCAAGCAAGACCCAACAAATTAATCAACCCATAATTCCTAAATCACACCTCAAGAATGGGGTTTTGAGCCACTCATCAAGCAATAATCAAATATACTTAAAATGATAAAGGAATCAAGTGGGTATAAGAGATTAAACCTTAAAAGTAGCAAATTAAGGTAAATGGAGGAAGATCCACTACCAAAATTGGAAGAAGAGCTTCTTCATTCAAGGTTACACAAAAAACTCTCTCCAAACTTGAGAGAAAACTTAAAAATAAAATATCAAGTGTAATTGTTTACTCTCTAATTTTCTATCTCTCTCTATATATATAATAATAAAAGAGCTCAGTATTTATAGATTTCAGAATTGTGCTGGCGAATCCTTTCGGTGCAGTTAGTCGTGATTCACCGAGTGATTCGGAGAATCTCCCTTTGTTCAGTTCATCATCGCATGCAAGTTACCTTCCTTGTCTATGTGTTTTGATTGATGGTCGTAAATCTTCTTCTTTGAGGAATTGATTGGCGAAGCGACGACTGCTCTTTTTCTTCGCCTTTTGATCCACTTCCTTCAGGGCTCACTTGCTGTAACAAAAGGCGGAACTTTACTGTACGGCGAATCGCCAAGTGTGCTTGGCGATGTACACCTTTGCATATTTAGCTCTTTTTCTCTATTTTGCTTCCGTATTGTGCCTAAGTATCCATGCTCCTACCAAATCCTCAAATACCTGAAACTTAGGAGTTTTTATCAGATATCGATATAAAATAAACAATCCAGGACACCATTTGCATTAAAATAAGTCCCTAGGTAAGTCCAATTTGAGGACTCATCAACACCCCCAGCCTAAACTTTTGCTTTTCCTCAAGTAAAATTCAAGTTCATCTGTTCAAGTAGGATGTCTCAAATAGTGCTACACAATATTCAATCATGAATATGCACAACAAGACTCAAATTACTCATGCATAGCTCAATTGTATACACAAAGATTCAAGTTGTGACACACCATTACCAAAGATTCTCGAGCTCACAATACTCGCTACTAATACAAGTTCTAGCTCAACAAAAGTATCTACATGCCCTCACACAAAGAATGATTCAATTTCCACACACGTAGATTTATCAACTTAGGATCAGGAATCTGATGCAACGCTCACACTCACAAAGAGGAACACAATGCATGTTTTCACCCATAGGTTTGCCCTTATTTTCTAATTGACTTTCGCTTTGGTTCACCCAAGATAAAAAAGGTCTCTCTAATTCTTGTAATGGGAATGAGTGCAAATGTATGGTCATTTAGGCTCGGTGGCTTTTTCCTCAATGAGATGTGACTTTCTTAAAACATCTCCTTTTTCCTTTATCAACCTTAGTCAAGTGCCTTGAAGTCAACTTTCTATTTTCTTTCATGGATTGCTTGGAAACCCAATTTCTTTTCATTTCGTGCTTTTATTCGAGGATTGCTTGGAAACCCAATTTCTTTTCATTTCGTGCTTTTATTCGAGGACTTTCGTTTTCTTTTTTTTCTTTTTTTATATATATAGAGGGTTTCCATTTTGCTGCAATACCATGATTTTACAAGACTTTTCTTGCACTTCTTGACTTTTCCTTTCCCTTCTTACCACAACCCACAATTTAACCTTTTGGCCTAAGTTAGCTATTATTATAGGTGAAGGATCATGTATGGTTTAGGTTTCATCAAGTTTTTTCCAAGGAACAAGTAAGGCTCAAAGGGTGTTCAAGAGAGTTTCACACGCTCACGGGTAGGCCACAAAAGAGGTATACGTCAAAGTTGGCTTACACTCTTTAAATGTTGTCTAAGATCATCTCAAGAGGATACCTTTCTAAATCAATCAGACTAACGGGGAAAATTCTACGTTTATTGTAAGGTTGAAAGTAAGCTCATCACACAAGGCATTGACACTTGAGTCAAATAAGACAACATACTTTCACTAGTGTGAAATGGTCATTGCAAAATAATCAATTCGATAATTGGCTAATCATAACGAGATGCAAAGAGTTCACATATTATCTATGTAACTTCATTCATTCTTGTTGTAGCCGCACATTCATGTTTGTTCGATTGAGAGAACTTTTCAAGTCATCGATATTGATAGAAACCGCGACTTAAATTTTGTACAAAAAAAGCCACTTTCAACACAAGAGGTGGCAAAATTTTCAAAAGTGAAATTTTTTCGGAAGGGTCAAAATTATGATGATATTAGGACCCAAAAGAGATCCATAAGCTCAAACAATCGACAAAAAGTAGATTTAAAAACACAGCTTTTAAAACAGAAAACCTAGATAAATCTCAAAACACAATTGCAAAAAGCATTCAAGATATGTAAAACAGAGGTGAGCCTCACCCCACCATAACTAAAAAGCATTTGTCCTCAAGTGAAAATAATAGTATTAAAAATTAAGTATTAGTAAGACAATGAGGGAGGTAAAGAGAAATCCTCCTTCTGTCGCAGCATCTAAACTTTGAGATATAGCTTGTAATTGAGCAGTAGTATCAAGTCCCGTAGAAGCTGTTTTGGGTGGCTCGGCATGTGATGTCTGACTCATAGAATGTACCACTTTCCCTCCTAAGTCTGTTAGGCTTCCGAAGATGTGCTACTCTTCTTGTGCGGCTGTGAGTTCCTCTCGTGCTGTCTCTATTTGATCCTCAGTCTAAGCATCTTATCATCCTCAGCTACCTATTCCGGTGCGTTCTGGTCCTCTGTGAGTCTCATCAGGGCATGGAAGTCTATGGTCTGTAAATAGTTTACGTAATTTTGTAGTCTCACAACATTGACTTGTAAAGCCAGAATCTTGGCTGGCATCTCCCGTCTGCGCTCACATGCTGTAACTCTTACATTTAATGCATCCACAGAAGTCTAGATGGAAGCAAGTGCAGCATCGATGGCTCTATCAATCATCTTAGGGACCGACTTCTCCAGTTTTGATGCCTGTGCTTCGGCGGATGAGGCTAATCATCCCATTTTCAGGATCATCCCCTGAGTGATTTGGATTTGCTCGCCGGGTGTTGAAGAACTTGGATCCTGTGAAGAGGAGGAAGGAACAGAGGTACCTGTGGGCCTAGAGTCCTGAGTGGGTGCAACTGCATCTATAGATAACATGTCAATATCAATCTCAGAAGTGATGTTAGTTGGGGCTGCTCCTGCAAGCTTCCTCGCTAATTCACTCTTCCTCAAATCGCTGAATATGAGTGAGGACAATAGGAGTGATCTCACGATCTGGGTCTCGACGCACTCTCTCTCTTCTGCATAGCTCAGTCACCAGGACAAGAAACGACAGGGAGGTACGTATCTGCTTAGCCCTCTTGGCCATTTCTTGTGACATTGGGAGGCCTAGGTCGATGCTCCTCCTATACATGATGCTTCCAAGGTAGGCTGCTCTAGAGAGAAGCAAAATAGACTCGTTCTGGGACGGCATGATAGTGCTGCTGATGAAGTTGGACAAAAATTTTGGAAACCACATTCAGATCTTTCTTCTCTATAGATTCTTCAACTCCGAGCCATTCTGTCAGTATTCACGAGATCATAGGCGCTAGCCATTCCTTCAGGTCCTATAGAGTTGATGCGATAGGCAATCTATCTTTGGCTTCTCTAGTATGCATCGCCATTTCCAATACAACATTAATGTGCTCGCTATGAAATTCCACTTCTGGTCCTCTAGTGTAACAAATCGTACTGGTATGAATTCCCTTGCTTGCTTTTTGTTTTTCGGCACTAACGCTCCATACGCTTCATAGAACTCCCTGAACGAATTAGGAACATAGGGTCCTCGGGGTTTGGTGAATAGCTAGAAACGATGGGAACGGAGGGTGGCTAGAATCTCAGGGTGCCTGTCCAACCCAGCCATTACGAAGCATTTTTCTTCTATTATGGTCCTGACTAGCTCCATTTCCCCGCAACCATTTAAGCATGTGACGTTTTGGAACTACAGGAGGTAGAGATGACACTGGAGGTGCTGGTGCTGGAGTCAGCTCAGGATGAGTTGTGGTTGAAGAAACTCTGATTGGGGTGGTATCATCTGGAGAAACCCTGCTAGCTGAAGTCTGAAGCCTACTTCTCAGCCTTTTCTGCCTTTAAATTAGAGGCTGATCATCTTCTGACTCATTCTTCTCAGCTCTAGTTTGCAACTATCCTCTTTCACATGATGTTTTTCTTGCCCTTGCCCTTGACCTTGCCTCTTTAGATCTCCTCTCCTCCTCTTTTCCGAGGATTTCATCCTCTTTCATCAATTCGTATGCCTGGTCACTACAACAAAAATGATTATTAGAGATAATTAATTCTCAATTGCCTCTCATTATATATTTTTAGCGGCAATTGTCACTCTTTGTATATGTAACGATAGCCTTTAGCGACATTGGTTATAATGACACTTAACTATGACGGTAAAGGCTTTATCACTCTTTATTAATGTCAATATTTAATGCCGCTAAAACTCATTTTTGTTGTAGTGGGTGTTTCTTTCTTTGAGAGTTGTGTGTTCTCGCTGGTACATACCATATCTGCAATGATTCACTGTTAGTTGAAATAACAGTTGAATGTAAATGTAAGAAAGCATTTGCAATTGTGTTCACCTTTCAATTCAGCGAATCACCAATATGCTTTGGCGAACTAGGTCGGATCGCCAAAGGAGTTTAGGATCCAAACTGGTCAGTTTTAGGCATTACCCACTCAACTAAACAGCGAAAATGTACAACTCAACTCAAAATACTCACGATCAAGATAAGCATACACAATCATTCTATCATATTAGGCATATTAGGCATTTAAGAAGTTAAAATTAGCATCTAAGCATCTTATTTCTATAAGAGGGCCCAACTAACATCATTCTAATACGATACTTGTAACAAATGAACAAAATTATTAAAATTAAATGTGGGGTTTTGAAGACTAACCTTTGATGCCAATAAAAGTATTTTTGGAGTGCTAGGCAACAATGTAATCCAACCCCAAGCATTATTATCTGGCTAGAAATACTAATTTCTATAAAAATAAATCTAAGAATATGTGCTAGTTTAGTAAGTTAGGGACGAGGGAAAATGGAAAATTAAGAAAAATTGACCTTTGCCCTTATATAACCGTTTAGTTCTCATCCATTCGTCGGAATACCGAGTGGTATTTTTCTCGCCCTTTTCTTCAAGGTCTTCAATTTTCTGGGGTGAGATTGGCGTTCTGCCTCAGGTTTGCCAAATCAATCGGCGAAGCGCCAAGTTACTTTTAATATCACAGAGTTTTACGGGCTCAATAGTACCATTTCATTGAGCCAAACGACGGAGTTTAAAAGGGCTTGCCAACCTGGCTAGCGTCGCGCGAAATAAGTCCTTTGTTCGCCAACTTAAGAATTCCCAAATTTTCCTCATTCTAACCTGCAACACTAGTACACCATTATTTAGTAGAGTAAAATCCTAAGTTACGACCTTGGGTTGCCTCCCAAGAAGCGCCTTATTTAGCGTCGTGGCTCGACATCGGTCTTGCCTCACTCTATGATAAGGGAGTTAGGCCTAGTATCACTAGGTAACCCCAATATGTCATTTGGGTGGCGCTGAGGCATAGAGAACATCAGGAGTGATTTCATGTGCTGAATTGATCTAGAGTAAGATCCGATCAGCTGATTCAGCGCTTCAATGCTATCTCTCATTTCGTCTAACACTCGCTCTTGATCAGTGATCTTTTGGAGAATGATTTGAAGCGTGTCCTCAACACGACACTTCTCATGTTCTCTAGAGCTCTTCCTCGTGTGGGGAGGTATATACATCCCTTTGCGGTTGCATTTGATTTTCCACCTCAGATATTTTAGTGGACAAGTCGTTTAGTTGAGATACCAATGCAGCTAAAGCCATTCTCAACTTCTTCATCTGCCTCAACTCGCTTGCCACCCACTCCCTCTGGCATGGTTAAAGGAACTGTATGCACAAAATAAAATACAAAAGAGAAACAAAACTAAAAGTGAAATTAGTAGAAACTATGCTACAAAGAAGTAAAAACTACAAGTAACTGCATTTTCATATGACACCACTCCCCGGCAGCGGCACCATTTTGATGTAGATGCTTTTAATTTCTTTCTAAATTATCGTGATCAATGACACTAGCCTACAGTCTGAGTGTCTACGAATCAAAGTTAGTTTCGTAACCCAACCAAGGGTTGGGGTCGCGTCCCAAGGGAGTTGTAGCGAAAGTAGTAGCTACTTAGAATTTCGTTCTAAATAGTGATAGTTTATGACATTTTCGAATATGAAAACAAAACAAATTTAATTTGTGACACCAAAGTGTCAAATATCCAAAAGGGGTTTTGTCAAAAGTAGTAGAATGCAATAAAATAAATGAGAAACAAGTATGGGAGAGAGTTCTTGGGGTGTGATCTCTATATGTGAAGATAAAAGTGGTGGGAACATGCTTTCGGTAGCTAATTTCACAAAACAATGATGATTAGGCTAAGTTTTAGGTGAAAGCAAGTTCCCTCTCTGTCAACTTACCCCATATCAAATGGGTACCTTTCAGATACCCACTCGTCCAAAATAACCAGCCTATGCCTTATCCACACTCGCTCTTTCGACGAGAGTGCTTGGATATGGGACCAGGGCTCACCCTCTCGGCTGAACCTCATGTCGACCCGCTCCTTAGGAGATCATTCTAGTGGTCTTAGTTACGCGACCTCTCTATTGAGAAAGCCGAATACACATGGGTTGTTTTGTATTTGCAACTACAAACCCATTAGATTAAACCACAACCACTAGGTGAAATCACCATTAAAATGCAATCTAAGCTACATGCAAGCAACACCCAACAAATTAATCAACTCATAATTATTAAATCACACCCTAAGAATGGGGTTTTTTAGCCACTCATCAAGCAATAATCAAAATATACTTTAAATGATAGTAATCAAGTGGTATAAGAGATTAAATCTTAAAAAGTAGCAAAGGAAGGTAAATGGAGAAGACCAACTTCCAAAATTAGAAGAAGAGCTTCATTCTTCAAGCTTCCATAAAAAAACCTCTCCAAATATGAGAGAAAACTTAAGAACAAAATATCAAGTGAAATTGTTTCACTCTCTAATTTTCTATCTCTAGCTCTCTAAATAATAAAAGATTCAGTATTTATAGACTTCAGATTTGTGCTGGCGAATCCTTTCGGAAGAAGTTAGTCGTGATTCGTTGAGTGATTCGGCGAATTACCCTTCGTTCAGTTCATCGTCGCGTGCACGTTGCCTTCTTTGTCTATGCGTTCTGGATCGATGGGCGGGAATCTTCTGCTTTGCAGAACTGATCGGTAAAGCACCGACTTCTCCTTTTTGTCGTCTTTTGATCCACTTCCTTCGGGGATCACTTGTTGTAACAGAAGGCGGAACTCCACTATACGGCGATCGCCAAGTGTGCTTGCGATGCACACCTTTGCATCTTAAGCTATTTTTCTCCGTTTTGCTTCCTTTTTGTGCCTAATTGTCCATGCTCCTACCAAATCCTCAAATATGTGAAACTTAGGAGCTTTTATCAGATATCGAGATAAAATAAACAATCGAAGACACTATCTACATTAAAATAATTCCCTCAATGAGTCCAATTTGAGGACTGGCCAAACAACAACTACGAACTCAAGACGACTAAGAACGACTAGCTGAACAGAACTCAAGAAGAATAAGAAGACTAGGTTTACTTTCTGCTGAACCTAGGCTACCCATATTTAATAGACTGAACGTATGATTTTTATTACCTTTTAAAACAGAAATCAAGAAGACTAACAAGCCTAGGTTCCTGCTTTTAATTTTTTTTTTAAGAATGTAAGTTTTTGTACTTCTTTGATGGTATATGGTAAGATGTATGCGCCCACTATCAGTCAACGGACCAGGTCCTTGACTCTGCAAGAACAGTAATAAAGAGTAAACGATGAACAGAAGACAACACAAGCAGTTTACATGGAAACCTCCTTGCTCAAGGGATTAAAACCACGACCTGTTGCACAAGGTTTTCAATTGTTTCACTAATCTTCCTTAAGCAAAAGTGAACCCAGTTACAACCAATGTGATAAGAAGTTATTAATCTCACGACCAAGTCATAACTCTATTACTTGAAGATCCTAAGCAGATACAACACTGCCCACTAAGCTATCACCCCTAGATAACTTAGACTTTGCTAAGCGGATGCCACACCGCCCACTAAACCACCTACCTCTAGATGATTTAGAATTTGACTAAGCAGATACAACAATGCCCACTAAACCATCTCACCTAGATGACATAGAATTTGACTAAGCAACAAAACAATGTTGCCCACTAAATCAGTTAACCCTAACTGATTTAGACTTTTACAAACCAGAAACAAACTATCTGAATCCTTTATAGATTAGGAACATATTTACAATATAAGCACAGAAGTATAACTCCTAAGACACACTTTGATGCTTGCAACTCGATCAGGTCCTTGTTGTTCTTGTTGGAGAATACATCACCAAGATAGTCTTTGCTTGTATACTTGAGAATTTCAAGATGCAAAAACCTATAAAATGATAGACACAAAACTCAAACTCAACAAAGATGCTTCAGCACTTTATCAGATCCTTTTGTTGAGTATGAGTATTGTTCTTCCTTGAAAATGACTTTTTCTTTTTAAGCTTGTGAGTTTTTGTTTGCCAAAATCATTTGTTTGTGTTTTGGAGAAGAGGCTATATCACCATGGACACAAACCCTTGAGGACGAAGATATTAGCTGTGAGTCTGCTGTCATGAAAAATTGTGCACCAACCACATCAGAGTTGACAGCTTTTTGACAACTGTCTTTTCTTTCTTTTGTCGTACGCAGACTTTTCGAGACCAGGTCCCTTGCTGCGTTCTTTGATGCTTGAGCTTTTTGACAAAGACTTGCTGACTCTCTTCGTCTTTTTGAATGAATGAACTTAATATATGTTGTTTGTCATGTTGAAAGTATCACCTCTAAAGAGTTATTAACCGTTGGACAAACAACCTATTCCATTCTGATTGGTTCAGTACGCTGGTGCCTCACCTATCACTGACAGGATAGCTTTATAGTTGTACCCCATTATGCATCAGATGGAGAGAACTCTTCCAGGGACCAAGTCCCTGCATTTGTGAGCCACTGAAACAGACAATCCCGTCCACTCGTCTTATTGGTGCAATACGCTGCACTTTTCACATACCATCTGACATGACAACTTTACAGTTGTTCCTTAGGATGAATTTGGACAAGAGCACTCTGCCAGGGACGGGGTCCTTGTATTTATAAGGATCATCAAAACACCTAGAATATAACATTATATGAGCATATTCCTAAGTTTTGACATCGAACATATTCACTTTGTTGCTCTTTCTTTTCTTTGGCTGCACACTACAAATTATATCAAAAGAAATTTAAAAAGAATATGTCGAAACCTCCTTGATGAGGTTGGTTGCTAACCTACCTACCCCTTGGTGCATATGTGGAAACTTCAACTCTCTGTTAGAAAAAGGAGGCCTACCAGTAAACGAAAAGTGAGAGTAGAGATTTTTAGCAAGTAATTGATACTCTAATCCTAACAGATATGAAAGTGATCGGAAAAGTATTTACTTGGACTAATGGGCATATTTGGAGCAAAATAGACAGGGCATTATGTAACGAGGCATGGATTTCACAATATGGCCACATTACAACTCAATTCAAGGAAAAAAACTTCTGAGATAACTCTCCAATCCATATATAAATCACACAACTATGGCCTTGAGAACAAAGCCTTTCAGGTTCCTTGACATTTTAATCGAGGATGAGAAATTCATGGAAATGTAGAACATATATAGCTGGCAACAACCAGTTCGGGGGACACACATGTTTAGACTTTGGACTAGGTTGAAATTATGCAAAGAACCACTAAAGCTACTTCAACATCGATCAGGAATAGGTAGCTTGCATAACAGAATTGCAGCAGTAAGGGAAAGGCTACATGAGATTCCCAACTTAAACTTGAATTTGTCAAAATCTAAGTGATGAAGACATGGAACTGGAAGTCCTTACTTTTAACAAGACAAAAAGCCAAAAACAAAATTCCCAACTTGACAAAATATTTAGAGTGTAGGGAAGGAGGAAACAGAAACTTTACATGCTGAATCTATTTTTCTGTTTGCTCTTCATTTTCATCTTTTCCCCTTATTCCTTCATTCTCCTTTCAATTTTGTTTGTATTGGACTATCAAATAAAAGAACGTATCAATATTAATTAAAGAAATATGTCACACAAATTAAAATGAAAAATACTATATCCATCCAATTTAATTGTCATAATTCCCTTTTTAGAGTCAACCTATAAAATTTTTGACTAATATTTTATAATGTTATTTTATTTTCATCATAGATATGCGAAAAATTACAATTTATAGTACTTTTCGTATAAATTTTTAAATATCTAATTTTTTTATTTAAAATATCGAACAAATGTAATTTAATTTGAATTTAAAAATTAGTCAAATTAACTTTTGACTCAAATATTATATTTATGTGATTGGAGACTCTTTCTGCGTATGTGTTGCTTACAAAGTAATCAGAGTTGTAAATTCAATAGTGGTGGTACCAACAAAATCACTTGCATGAATATTTGTAAGTTATATTGATATTTTTAAAAAATACTAATTAATATATAAATGATATACAAGTACTATACTAATAAAACTAATTGAAAGAATATTAAGAAAACATAACTCAAATAATTAATATAACTTCCATTAATGAGTTAGGTTTTTCTTTATTGTGGTGTTCAATTCCTCTTTGGACAAGTAATTTTGATTTCTAATGTTATATTCCTCTTGTCTCAATTTATATGACTTAGTATGATTTGATACAAAGTTTATAAAGAAATATTATTGAAATTAAGTCATACTTATTTGTGTGGTTAGAAACCATTTTATTAAGGGATAATTGTATATAATAGCAAACTAATAACCTAAAATAAATGGAGTAGCTAGGGTTTGATTTAATTGTGCTCCATAGCAAACGTTTGCAAAAATTGCCAGACGCCTCTCTCCCAAATATCTCGCTTGCCACTCTCCTCCAATCTCTCGCTCGCTTCCTCACTTTTTATACAAACACAAGTGTATAAAAATTGTTTCTAATTGTATAAAGAAGAGAAAATTGTATAAATACATATATTTTTGTTCCCCTCTCTCCTCTCTTCCAGATCTCGCTCGCCACTCTCCCAAATCTCGCTCGCCACCCTCGCCTTTCTCACTTATACAAACAAAAGCAAAATGTATAAATTGCGTTTCTGTTTGTATAAAGCGTGAGAAAATTGTATATACACATGCAAGTACATATATTTTCGTCCTATACACTTATAATTATACAATAAAAATACTTCCCTGCCCAATTTCTTTTGTCTTTCTCTCTTTCTCATTTTATACAAATTTCAAATTGTATCTAATTTCTTTCTTCTCGTTTTATACAATTCGATTCAATTGTATATTCCCTGCCAAGTCTCTTTTGTCTTTCTCTCTTTCTCATTTTATACAAATTCAAATTGTATATAATCGTTCTATATATTTATAATCATACAATTCGTTTTATACACTTCGTTTTTATACAAGTCTCTGCCCAAGTGTCTTTCTCTTTCTCGTTTTATACAATTCGCTTCAACTGTATATGTATAGCGAATTATACAGTTTCTATGTTTGCTATGGAGCGCAATTATGCAAACTTTGCTATAGCATACAAATATGAATTTTTTATTTGCTATATGTGAAAGTTGCCCTTTTATTAATAGTAAAATGAACATTTTAAAAGTTAAATTATTACTAAACATAGAAATATGTCCTTATGTTTAGAACTAATTAAAAAAAATGAGTCATATAAATTGATACAAAGAAAATACCTAAATTAAATCATAGTTAGAATGATTTATGTTATCCTAATTTAACTATCGATGGATGTTCAAACTCCCTAACAACATTAATTTTTAGTGTATGACAAGAGATAACCGAAAAACTCCAAAAATCACAACATATTGCGCATGGTAAGACTAAATTTAACTGGAGTTCAAGATTTGAAACTCCTCAAAAGCATTAATTTAGAGAAAAGCACCCGCACATCTATTTACGAGTTAATGTTATAACCTTAAAGTCTACTTGTTTTTGTAAAAAAATTACTATTATTAAAATTTTAATTGGAGGTATTAACAGATTAGGACTCCCTCCGTCCAATAATAGTTGTCCATATACTATTTTAGGACGTCCAACAATATTTGTCAACTTTATGAAATCAATGAATAATCTTACACTTAGTTTCTAATTAATATATATAACTAATTATAGTTATTTCTCTATTACATTTTTGAAGACATTGTATTTATTATATTCAAAGGGTAATATAGTAAAATTACTGTACTATTTATAGTTTCTTAAGAAATATATAAAGTTAACCGTGGACAACTATTACTGGATAGAGGGAGTATTAATTTATAAATTAATTAATTATAGCTTATTCAATTCTACATTATTATAATTAATAAGCGAGAGAAATAATCTTTAATTAATGGTGGAGAAACAAGTGTGTAGTTGGTAATTATCAATAACAATAGGCGTAATGATCTGATAGACCATTCTATCTCACAAAGTTTCAACTAAATACTAAAATTCAAACAAAATAGAAATCATCGGCCCTTTTGACCATTGACCACCTATGTGGCTTCAATATAGCTGAAATGGAAAAATGCGGATTACATACACGAAATAAGAGCGTAAATTGATATAAAAAGATATTAAAATTAAATAAAAGGAAAAAATCAACCTATATAAAAGACAAAAATTCTTTCTTCTTTAAACCCACCCACCCTTTATGAAGAATAACAGATCTCCCACCTGCTATAGTACTATCCTCTCCATTATTGATTATTTTTTTCATGTAATCTCACTTTTCCTCATTTTTCAAATTAAAACTGCACATTCATCAAAAACCCAACAACAAAAATAATTTGAAACGAAAGAAAAACAACTTTCTCAAAATTTATAGCACTATCCTCTCCATTATTGATTATTTTTTCATGTAATCCCACTTTTCCTCATTTTTCAAATGAAAACTGCACATTCATAAAAAACCCAACAACAAAAACAATTTGAAACGAAAGAAAAAAACTTCTCAAAATTGAAAGATCAGATCGAAATGGGTTTGTATATGTGAAAAAGGATTATTGCTGCTACTAATTTTTTATTTTTTTTTTGGAAAGCAAAACTTTGAAAAAACAAAGAGCAAATTTTCATCTCCTTTTTTAAATTGTAGATATAACTTTGAATATTTTACTATTTCTTGATCTTAGGTGCTTTCATGTTCGGGGTTTTCTTTCAATTTTAAGGTTTCTAGTGTCAAGTTTTGGGTTAGGAATAGTAGGGTTAGAGTGTTTTCTTCGACATTGATATCAGTTTTGATGAATGGAAAACTATAAGTTCAAATGGAGCGATTAATAAACTTTCTTTTAAGTTAGAATTCTTGAGAACAAGGTGAAAAATATTTTTTAGAAGTATATATTTGTTTAATAAAAAAAAAATTATCATTATGACTATTAAATTAATGAGATGATTATGCCGAGACTTTTTCTTTTACATGGATATGAATGTGTCATTCATGTCAGACCGAGTGAGAAATACCAACTGACAGAATGATTTTAAAATTCTATTTACTTTGAGTTTAAGTGTCTAGTGAAAACATTGTGGAGTAAAAGAGTCCAGTTTACAACTTGAGAAAAATATAACGGTCTGGCAAATCATTTCGACATTGCAATAATCAAGTGATTTTCTTAATTACAATTATGAATTTCTTAGAACATGCCACCCCACCCCACTCCCTCATATACTCGTGTTTCACTTTCTTTGTCTTCATTCAAACAAAAATTACCGATATTCTGATTAACATTATCACAAATTCATTTTTTTTTATTCACAAAGAAACCTCTATATCATGCCAAAAAGTTTAAAAGTTTATCTTATACTTAGGAGGAGTCCATATTTTTCTCGAAGATGAATCTAATGTTGACTTTGGTACGAATTTTGTATACTTACGTATTAATAGTGATTTTTGTGTTGACATGATAATGGTATGATTTTGATAACTTTATGTATATGTAAAATGTTTATTGTTAATGTAAACTAAGTTAGACTGATTTATTTTATTCTAATTTAAGTAGCAATGGAGATTCAAACACCCTAACAATATTAATTTTTAGTCTATGACAAGAGCTAATCGAAAAAGCTCAAAAATCACACAACATATTGTGTTTGTCAATGCTTAAATTTAACTATAAATTGAATGTTTGAAACTCCTTTAAAACATATTTTTTCTCAGGGCATGAGACCTACTCGTAAAAGCACAAAAATCAAACAACATGTTGTGCTTGCTAAGGCTCAAACTCGAGTAGATCGCAACCCTTGTGACACGCCAAGCCAATCAATCAGCCGTTGAAATTCATTTATTCAAGAAAAGTTATTGATATTTTTTGTAATTATATATTAATACAAAAAAAATTTATGAAGTTGTGTCTGATGACACCCATTCGGTCTTCCCGAGGATATCAATACTCTACAGTGTACTTTAGCATGGGTCCATTTTAGAAGATATATATAAAGTTAGTTGGGATATACTTATAACATTTGACTAATATAGGCATAAAATATAAGTTATGATTCTTAATGTTATGACTTTTTATTTTATTTTATTTTACTTTAAAATAAATGGTTACAAAAATTTTTTATCTTATTTTTCAAACACTAAAAATGTTTTAAAAAATATGTTAACTTAAAAATATCTAAAATAAGTTGATATGATACACTGAAATATAATAAACAAGTAAATACTTTGTGCTGGTGTAATATAGCACAAAAATAATAAATTACCGTTGAAAATAACGCAGTAACACTCTTAACTTGTCCCCTTCAAGATCCAACAACCTAATAACGTCGTACAACTAAAACAAATCTGTATTAGTTGAAGAATCCAAAACCTAAGAACACCTTCCTTCAACATATAATTACTCTCTTTTGTATAGTGAATATTGTCACACCCCTTTTTGGATAACAAATAGAGTTTTATCAATTGAAGTGACAATATTGATTATGATTTTGTTTTATTTTTTTAGAGTCGCCCTTTGGAATGGAGTTATGGTGTTCCGAGTCATTTTAAAAAAAAATCCCTAATCAATAGGAAATGAGTCTTTATTTTGATCCGCAAACTAGAAATATGGATAAGAAATTCTGTTGACCGAGGCGAAGGTATTAGACATCCCTCGAGTCTCCTGGTTCTACGGTCACTTTTATTGACTTAAACTTATCTTAATTTTTTTTGATATATTATTGCCGATTTTTATTTTTTCACACTTTTAATTGTTGAAAGTTTATTGGTCTCCACTTAGATACATAACTCCATTCTTTATCTTGACATTCAGAGGCATAAGTGCCGTCTTTGCATCACATCTAATAATTCGATGTATAAGTCTTACTTAAATTAATAGAAGTTAATTATTTTCTTGGATAAGATGCGACAATACATTCTTAATTTTCTTTTAATTGTTTAAAAAAAAAAACGTAATCACATTTTAATCGAAAGAAATATTTTATCGTTTCTAAATTTTATCTAGCGTCAGAAATGTTTGTGTGTCTTGTGCAAATTGAAGACACGTTATTCGTACTAATTTTCACGTTTTTCTTTTCATTAAATAATTTTAAACGGGGTTTAGAATAGACATGTATTGCATTCTCACATATTTTAAATGAACTGACAGAAATAATATCCATCGGTCACTTCATACAATTAAATTAGCTCTGTTAAATTGGTTAAACAGTGACAAGTTCTCCATTTAACTCTTCCAAATAAACTTAACAAAAAATGAAAATGTCTTAACCTAAACCAGTAAAATAGAAAATATACCATAAAAACAAAGACCAAGAAAATCAATGGAACTTTTCAGACGTTAGCCATATAATTAGGGCATCAAAAAAAGAAAACATGAACATCGAAACCACTTTAAAAATCAAATACAAATTACGAGTTAAATAAATACTCACTCACCACATAATAAAATAGGGAAAAACAAGAATTACAATGAAGATTGTAGAGTGGACCTTTTAAAGCATTTCCAATCAAAGATTCCAACGAACTAATTTCAGACCTCGATAGCAACCCCAACAAACCTCGAAGCTTCCAGTTCTCTTTGTTCTAATTAGAACATGATCACTTGTTCGTTTCGTGGTGGTTTTGTTTAGGAGTTTTTTTTTTTTGTAAGGGTGTAATTTGATTATTGGAGTTGTTTTTGGACTTGGGAAAGTATTATTCCTGTTGTATAGTGTGAGAGTATGTATGTGTGGGTATAGTGTGTTGTGGTTGTACTCTCTGTGTGAGTAAAGGTTAGGGGTGTGAATTGTGTATATACATTATATATATATATATATATATATATATATATATCCTTTAATCAATCATCTTATATTTGATTTTATAATTTACTCTTTTACTTCCAAGAAGTGTTACTATTTGATATTTCTGGGGAATCAAATAAACATCAACCAAAGATATTAAATTTTTTAATAAATAAATAATCATTTGTGAAGGGATAAATAAATTTTAAAAGAGTGAAAAAGTGAACAAATATTCTAATTTTAACTTATAGAAAGTTCAGTATACCGTTTGCTTTACATATATCATTTTAAACTTGCTCATTTAAATGTATCATAATTAATTATTAAAATGAAAAATTAAAGGGGGAATGTATCATATAGGACAATAATTCAACTTATTATCTATACTTGACTGAGAAAATATTATATAAAACTATTAAGTTTATTTGAGTGTTTTTTAAAAATCAACATACCAGAGTGATGAAGTTCAATTTGAAACTACAATTTTAGTAGAAAAACTTGCATGAATACTCAATTAACGTGTGTTATTTAATCTATATTAACAAATACTTATAACAATAACTTTGCAGAAACCTAAACAACAAATTATAAAACAAACATACCAAGATCTGTAACAATAGAATTAAACAAAAAGGAAACAATCGAGTCCATTGAATGCATAGTGTCCCCTTAAGGAAATTATTCCCCTCTAGTACCCGAGGTTTGAAGGAATAGATCCTCTCAGGATAGAAAGATTCAATTCAGCAGTGTATTGATACAAAAATAATATTTAATTGTGCAGAAAAAGAAGATGTTCAATATCTCCCCCTTTGGAACATTCGTCCTTGAATTAAACTTCTCTTAATAGGCTAAGAGTGGTAACATCTAGTTCAAACACCCAACAAGTAATTGCAACAAACAACATTCTCATTCATAATTTAAAGAGTACTAAGAAGAGAATTAATACCTTGATCTGTATTTTCACCGGATTCAAAGAGATGTGATACCTCTTCTTATGTCCTCTTCATCTTCCCAATTAGCTTCTTCAACAAATCGGTTCATCTAAAAGTCTTTAACAAATACTACCTCTTTTGTTCTCAACTTGCGAACTTGACAATCTAGGATTTGCACCGGATTCTCCTCATTACACAAGTTATCTTTGATCTCAATGTTCTCAGTTGGAATGATCAAATATGGATCGTCCATGCATTTCTTCAAGATGGAGATGTGAAACAATAGATGAACTACTGCTAACTTTTGTGGTTGCTCCAATTCAAAAGCTACATTGCCAATTCTCTTGGCTATGCGATAAGGTCAAATATATCGGGGAATGATTTTCCCATTCTTACCAAACCTCATAACACCCTTCATGGGTGAAACTTTCAGATATACCGAATCATCTACTTAGAACTCTAACGACCTTATCCTAACATCAGTGTAGGATTTTTGACGACCCTGTGCCATTTTCAACCTCTCTTGAATCACCTTCACCTTCTCCATAGCTTGGTGAACTAAATCTGGTCCTATAAACCCAATTTCACCCACTTCAAACCATCCACTAGGAGATCTGCATCTTGTCCCATAAAGAGTTTCAGATGGATCCATCTGGATGCTAGAATGGTAAATATTGTTGTAGGAAAACTCAATGAGAGGTAGTTGATCATCCCAATTGCCGTTGAATGTATCACACATGCCCTCAACATATCCTCTAGGGTCTGAATTGTGCGCTCTGCTTGCCCGTCAATTTGAGGATAAAGGCAGTACTTAAGTACACCTTTGAACCAAAAAGTTTCTCAAAAAAGATTTCAAGAACCGTGTAGTAAATTGGGTACCTCTATCTGAAATAATGGAGACCGAAACTACATGAATTCTTACAAACTCTTGAATGTGCAACTTAGCATAATCCTCTGCTGAATCGGTAGTATTTACTAGCAAAAGTAAGCTAATTTTGTCATTATATCGACGATCACCCAAATAGAATCATACTGCATGCGGGTCTTGGTAAACATGCGATAAAATCCTTATTAATCATCTCCCACTTCCACGCTGGAAGTTCTATATTCTGAGCCAAAACTCCAGTCCTTTGGTGCTCTACTTTAACTTGTTGACAATTCGGGTACTTGCCAACAAATTCAGCAATGCCCTTTATAACACCCCTCAAATGACTTAGGTGAAGCTAGAGCCTAACATGGTTTTAATTATGGTCTAAGGTCCTAAAATGGTCTATAATGTGGTATTGAGTCAATGTCTAGAGTTTTAGGTGATTTGGAAGTGAAACATCAAGGGACAACTAAGACGTTCGACGACTAAGTCACATATGTGCCTCATATGTGGTTATATGCTTAATTGTATTTTCATGAGTTAGTGAGGTCATTATATGAGTTATTATAGTGTTTATAGGCAGTGTGTCAAGTTTCTTGAAGTTTGGAGGTCAAACGTCCAAGAACCTCCATGACGTTCGAAAGGTATGTCTTGAAACGACCTTGTGTGTCTTGGCATGTTTTGTTGAGTTTTACGTATTTGTTTTGGATGAAATTCATGTGAGAGGTCCTAAACTCGTATACAAACCTATACGGGTTAGAAACATCTGGGCAAACATCTCCGAGGACCATCCAAGGGTCCTTGAGGAAGGACCTTTCAAGAGTGCCCAAGCTTTCAAAAACCAGCCCAACCTACGGAGGCAATCGACACCCAGTGGGTCAGTCGACTCCCCGTAGGTGAGGGAGCGTAGGTGTAAACTTAGGTGTAGGATAGTCCAAGCCAAATAATAGCCTCAGTCCCAAACCACGGACCAAGAGACGGTCCGTGGTTAAGGGACGGGCCGTCGATGGCCATCCGTCTGTGAGGACTGCCTCCCTGTGCAATTCACCGTAATGTTAGGGGTGAAATTTTAAATTCACCCCACGTCAAAATTAGAAGTTTGGCAGTTTCTTAATGGTGTTTTGGGTATTTTAAACATTTAAATAAGTCTTTAACACTTAGAAGATTTTATTCTTCAAAATCAAAACCCAAATTCCCTTAGAAATTCCCTAGAACTCCATTGGAGCCAAAACTCAAGGAAGGGCTTGGATTGGAGAATTGAGTGGAGATTCTTCATCAAATTGGAGGATTAGCTTTATTGATATATGGTTTTTGATCCTTGATACTCTATTCATCAAGGATCCCAACTTTCAAAGAAGTTTTCTAAAATTTTCAAAGATGAATTGTCCAATTTTATGATCTATCCATGGGTTCTTGCATTAAAGGTTTTAAAATCATTGTATATTGATTGAATTGTAGTTAATTATATGATTTTAACTCAATTAACCTATGAACCCAAGTAATTGATGAACCCTAGTTTTTCACTACTTTATGGGTTAAGTGATTTGGACTTAATGCTTAGGAATTCTAATGTAGTTTTCTATGGGCTATCGATTGATATTATAATTGTTTGAATTGATATCTAGGTTGTCTTAGATTGATGTATATATATATTTAATTGACCTAGTTTCATTGAGTATCATAGTTTTTATATTGAATTATTGGTTATGGCCATGTGTAAGGGCCTTATGGTATTGAATTGGATGATTTAGACATAGATTGAAGTGGAGAGAATGTATTGGTGGTACGCTGCCCTACTTTTCTTTATTTTATGTTAATTAGACTTCAATTATGTTGAGATTGGTATGGCCACTTATGGTGGCGGTGTTATGTGCTTTACTTGCAATTGATGTGGCCTTGTCGGCGTTACTTTATGTAATATGATGATCATAGCCCTGTCGGCACTACTTGAAGTACTATGATGATTTGTGTAGTTGATTTATGTGAAATATGAGCATATCTATCTACATGTAAAGTAATGTGAAAGTATGTGTTTCTTCTATGCATATTAGGAGATCATGTTAGACTATGACTATGTGCTTGTGTGTGTAGTCTTAGAGTTGATGCATGATTGTTCCTACTTGACTATATGAGTCTATGATGGTTATATGGATGATGTTATAGTAATGTATAGGATGACATAAAGATGATAAGGATAATTCCTAAGTGATTAAAATAATGATATGCTATATGGAATATGGTAAAGAATGTTGTGTCTTGTTTGGTAGACTTGTGTCCCTTACTTTATAAATGTATGAATGATATGTGAATATGAGATGTATTGACTAGGTAGCTTAGTGCACCCTTATCATGTATGAATGAATGATATGTGAGACCTTAGATGATGTTAAAAAGGTCATGTACGTGGAACCTTAAACCTAGTTGTAAGGTTATGAATGTTGAAGTCGAAGAGCCATAATGGTATCTTTCTAGTAGAGGAATGATAGACTTAAGGTTGATTGGCTGGACTGGAATCATATCATCCTTAGGAAAGTCATAATGAGCTATCTATGTCGCCATTGTAACGTAGCCCTAGAGGACCTATTTGTTAGGGGGAATGTGATTGGGTTATGAAATAGATATGGAACCCCTTTGTATGAACCTTTAATGTCAGTTACTCTATGAGAACGAAGACTAGCACCGAGTGATTATGTCATGGGAAATAGCTCTACTTGAGAAGGAGACTAGAGTACAATGTAGCTCTACTTGAGAATGAGACTAGAGTGCATAAAAGCCCTTCATATTCCTTAACCATGTCCCTACATGGGATGTGTCTTAGTTCTACCTTTGGCAAGTAGAACACTCTCATCGGAGTAGGTTAGAACTCCGGATTCCATGTATAGATATCATGGTCTATGTCGGTTATTGCCTATTCTCATCATATGGGATGCCTACTAGCATTAGAGAAGTTCTATGAGGTTTAGGTGGTGGTATGAGACATTATCTAGACATTGCACAATAGACTTTGAAGGTGTTAGTTAGAGTCCCCGAGTCTTGTCCAAGACCATTACTTTTATGTTCTTATGTGATGAATGAGTCCTAAATGAACTAATGAATATGACTTAAGTTAAGAAAGTATGTTAAATGAATAAGTACTTATCTAAAGTAGTTAAGGGTTGTCTAGTTAAGGTGTGAAGGGGGCATAAGAATGGTCACTTCGTATCTTACCTAGATAAGTCTTAAGAATGACTATAGTTAGGCAAGATGGTTGATTATGTAGACATGATCTAAGCCTTAGGTAGTCTTAAGGATTATTTAGGTAATCTTGAAGAGGTCAATCATGGACATTATCTTCTTGATTTACTTAAGTAAGTCTTTTGATAGCCTTTGGAAGGAGAATGTCATATTATCTATGTGTTGATGTATTAAGTGAGAATGATTCTATCTTAGGTAGTCTATCGGATTTCTTATGTGTTCTAAGGTGTTAACTGCTATTATTATGATTATGATATGCTATTTAAATGAAAAAGATGCACATTTCTAATAAATGTCCGTTTTAATGATTTGATGCATTATGCCATACTTAGTACATGTGTTTGTACTAATTCCATGCTTTTATCTATCTCTATAGTGGTTGGTATGTGAGGAGCATTTGAGAAGAAAGACTTGGATCGTAACATCATTCAAGTGATGTGAAAGTATGTCGTCATTTGACTCGAGGGTATAGATGTCTTTTATTTCCTTTATCGAAGTATTATAATCGACTAAGTATTTCTATATTTTGAAGTATGGGCCGTGTTCCAAGTATTCTCGTGTCTAAGCTTTGATGAGATTGAGACTTAGTATTTCTTATGAGTTTTATATGAAAGAGTTTTTAAAGACTTTTAGAATGTTTATGAAAATTTTTAATTCCGCACTACTTGTCATATATGTTTATATGCGATGAACGATAGGAAGGGCTTGTACAAGACCTCCGAGAGGTCAAGTACGCCAGTCCATGACCTATGGAATGCCCTAACTTCTAGGGTGTACTTGTGGGTCGTGACACCCTTCTTCATACCATTCCACCAATATACCTCTCTCAAATTAGGGTCCATCTTTGTGGAACCGGGATGAATGGAATATCTGGAGCTATGAGCTTCCTCCATAATCTTCTTTTGGAGTTCATCCACCATATGTACACATAATCTACCTTGATATCTCAATACACGATCCCCCTTTGTTCAAAAGCTAATACTCTTTGCTTATGAACATTTGCCTTTAATTCAAGTAAAATGGGATCTTGGTCTTATTTTTCTTTCACTTCTGACACTAATGATGATTCAGCTCCATTGGTTACCACTATTCCTCCTTCTGTGGAATCCATTAGTCGGAGTCCTAAGCATGCGAGTCTATGCACATCTTTTGATAGTTCTTTCTTCTCTTCCTCAAGATGGGTGGTACCATCCATGGACAACCTGGTTAAGGCATCAACAACTTCATTAAATTTACCTGGGTGGTAAATAATGCTCATGTTATAATACTTGAGAAATTCTAATCACCTCCTTTGTCAGATATTAAGCTTTCTCTGAGTGAAGACATATTGTGGGCTCTTTTGATCAGTGAATATATCAACATCAACATCATACAAATATTGATGCCATATCTTCAAGGTGAATACTACAGCAGCCAACTCTAAGTCATGGGTTGGATAAGTCTTCTCATGAACCATCAACTGTATGGAGGCATAAGCTATAACTTTGTCATTCTGCATTAAAACACAACCTAAACAACCTTTAGATGCATCACAATACACCACAAAACTTTGAGTAACTTCCGGTAAAGTCAAAACTGGGGCAATATTCAACCTCTTCTTCAACTCCTGAAAGCTTTCTCACAAGCTTTAGACAATTTAAACTTCATTATTTGTTGAGTCAACTTCGTCGAAGGAGACAAAATAGACAAGAATCCCTCTAGAAACCTTTTATAATAGCCAGCTAAACCCAAGAAACTCCTATCAGTTTGAGATGTGGCTCTAGGCCAATTCTGCACTGCCTCAATTTTCTGGGTATCAACTCTAATATCCTCACCGAAAACAGTTTACCCAAGAATGCGACAGACTCAAGACAAAACTCACATTTAGAGAACTTGGCATACAACTCTCTGTCTTTCAAAGTCTGAAGAACTATTCTGAGATGACTAGCATGATCCTCTTCATTTCTTGAATAGATTAGCGTGTAATCAATGAATACGATAACAAACATATCTAAATAAGGTTTAAAGACTTCTATTCATAAGATCCACGAATGCTGCAGAAGCATTGGTCAATCCAACGGACATGACAAAAAAATTATAATGCCCATATCTTGTTGTGAAAGCTGTCTTTGGAATATCACATTCCCTTACTCTCAACTAGTAGTACCCTGATCTGAGGTCAATATTGGAAAAACAAGAAGCACCCTGAAGTGGATAGAAAAGATTATCAATTCTAGGAAGAGGATAGTTATGCTTGATGGTAACCTTGTTCAACTGACGGTAGTCTATACACATACTAAGGGAACCATCTTTCTTTATAACAAATAAGACTGGAGCGCCCCAAGGTGAGACAGAGCCCTTATCTAACAAATCTTTCAACTATTCTTTCAACTCTTTCAACTCAGCTGATGCCATTCTATATGGCAAAATAGAGATAGCACGAGAATCTGGAAGAAGATCTATATCGAAGTCTATCTCTCTATCAGGAGGGACTGTGGAAAGACTTCTGGAAACTCTTTTACTACTGGAATTGACTAAATATGAGGTACCTGAACAATTAAGTCATTAACTCGGACTAAGTTATAGAAACACCCCTTGAAAACTAGCTTCCTTGCCTTAAGTTACGAAATGAAACGACCCTTACGCAATTCTCAACTGCTTTTCCTAAATAAGACTGGCTCATTTGGAAACTAAAACTTGACTACTCGAGTTCTACAATCAACTGAGGTATAACAGGCATGAAGCCAGCCTATACCAAGAATGACATCAAAGTCTACCATGTCTTACTCTATTAAATCAGCCATGGTACTCTTGTGATTGATGAAAACGGGACAATCACAATAAACTCTCTCTGCTAGATTGACTCACCAACAGGTGTAGAAACACTGAATGGTTCACTAAGTTGCTCATGAATAATATCAAAGCCCATAGCAACATATGGAGTTACAAAAGATAAACTCGCTCCTGGGTCTAGAAAATCATAAAGAGTAAAGTCAAAGACTTGAATCATACCATTGACAACATCTGGTGAATCCTCTTTCTCTTGGAGATTATTAAGGGCATATAAGCGGTTTGTTCCTCCGCCAGTACCGAAAGTAGCTCCTATAGGTGCAACCCTGTCTGGTGGAGCAACTGATGAAGACTGGGCTCTATTGCCCCACTACTATTTCCCTGCTTTCTCTTTGGACACTACCGCATGAAATGCCCAGTCTGACAACACTTGAAACAATCCTTGGAGCCCTCACAACAAATACATGAGTGGTTTCTACCACACTTGGCGCAAGCAGGAGGCTTACTACGTCCTTGAACCACACTACCCTGTGAATATGCAGGTTTAACTCTAGAATTCTGACCATAATACTTACCCTTGTTCTTAGGTGCAGGTGCACTAGTAGATGATGGAGCAGGACCGTTCTATTTCTGTTGGAAGGATGACCGGTTGGCATTACTCTTCTGTTGCCCCGACTCATTTCCTATCTTAGCTCTCTTGTTCTTGAACTCCTCTATGTCTCTTAGATTTTACTACCATACCTTCTGCACATAGATCATCAAACTGGAAATATCATGTCCCCAATAGGCATTGCTGCCCTGCCCTCTTTGCTTGAAGAACAACCCATTCTAGCAACAAACACACTCATCCTACTCCTCATTGTTTTAATTGAAAAAAAGAATTTTTCGTAAGTTTTAGAGTCGCCACTTAATTTTTAAGAAAAATCAAGAAAACTAACGTTTCCAAAAGACTTAACAGAAAAATCATTTAAAAACATTCAGAGGGATTCGGGGATTCATATTAACGTCTTAGGAAGGTTTTGAAAGCGCCTAAGACGTTCCGCTAACTTACGGTTATCCAACAACTAACTTAATTTGACTAAAAGATTTAACATTGATAAAAATTTGTTTAGCAAGATAGAGAAAGAAGAAAAAAAATACTAATTTATCTAAGTAAATTATTTGCGAAATTATTGGTTTTAAGTCGATAAAACATTTTAGGCGTTTTGTGGGGATTCAGATTTTTCTAACTTTAAGATTAACGACAAATAAGACAGATAAATAATTAAAAGCATATAAAGAGATAGGGAAAGAGATTTGGGTCCAAATCCGGGTTTTCTGTTCGCCTGGACCGGAACTTGGACCCACCTGTTTTGGGTTTGTGGCCCATTTCGACTTTTCGGGTTTTTGACCCATTTTTCTTTCTTCGTACTTGTCCTAGACTAAGAAAATAATAAATACAAAATAAATAAAGAAATAAAAAAAAACGACAAGGCTTATGCCCAAAGATAACAAAATACAAAATAAATAATAAAATAAGATGGGCCTCTTAGCCCAACTTATTCAAATCTTCTGTTGGCTTCATATTCTTCGAGCCTTAATGATCCATTCGTCAATTGTATAGTTGATTGACTCGATAGAAGAATTTTGAGCCTTTATGGCTCTTTATCCGAGATAACCAGAAAACAAAGCTCATTTTGAGTTTGGGCAAAATTTCACATGCAAAAGAAAAGAACGAAGGAAGAAAAAAAAATTAGTGATTCAAGCAACACGGGTACTGGAAGAATACAATAACACTAAAATGCACATTAAATCTAAAATATGCATATGATCATTAAATGAAATTGTATTAAGAGGCACGATAGGAATAATGAGTATAAACGAACAATTAAGAAACAATACATATTTAGTAGTCAAAATCAATTGTCCCTGGTAACAGATCAATATGAATGCTCACAATTCAACACTAAACAGTACCCGGACAAACATGACAACTACACATACAATAATTCACCCATTTTAACGTCATTTAGGCCAAGAAGCAACAGGAAGAAAACCATGCATGTATATCTATACATATACTTTCACATTGATTAAAATAAATAAAAAATTGCATCAAGAAGAAATCAAATTATATGACCAGGTTTTAAAAACAAATTCACTACTCCCAGGCCTACATTTTTTGATAAGAGTCAACACACTATGAGCTAATGATCGTATTGGACGATAATCCACACATATATATACATTTATACTTGAGAGCATTTTATCTTTCAAGAAAAGCACGGCCATTAACCAATAATAAATCCAATGTAATGACGGAAAAAACAGTACACAATTTGCTAATAGGAAATCCCATGTGCCTAGCATAACATACCTTATTTAACAAAAAAAACTAAAGATGCAATTCTAACATGCTAAAGGACAAAACAGTCGAGGACTAGTAAAATATTTTTTCTTTTTTTTTTAAAACAAAAGGAGAGACGAGCAGAGGCTTTGCTAAATCACCTCAAAGAGAAGTAAAATCTATCAACCTATTTCGAACTAGCATGCTGCAAACGAACACATTTATAAAATTTGCAGAGAGATAGGCACGATTAGGCAAAGACACCCACGATACTAAACATAAATGATCATAGGAAAAAAGTACTGAACAGAGACAACTCCCCCCCTTTCCTAATTCTGACTTGAAGCTCATACTGGAAAATAGGAACCGAAGTTTCAGCTTGATTCACATGTTTCCTGGCCACGATACTCTTAAACTAGGCGCGAGTATTTCCGACAACAATAGATAAAACCAAATAAATGAAAGAAAACGAAAACCTTCACAAATACCAGTTGATTTTCAGGAAAAAAAATACAAATTCTTAAGTATAACAACATGGAACAGTAGCCATCTCAAACACAACAACCTCCTCTTACCCAAGATCAATTTTATAGAACAGGGCAGCAGGGACCAAGTAACACTAGATAATTGAAGTAAAAGACGAAATAATGGACATAACTTCACAATCTTGACTCGATCAACTGCATGAATCTTACAAGACAATTATCACATTTTGCACCCATTAGCCAGCCGATGATAACTAACAAACGAAACAATCAACACATCAGGAAAATAAGAGGCTGAACTGGAACGAAGTTTACCTTCTTGTGTGCAGCAACACTTGGACAACGAAACGAGAAATCAACTTCAACCACCACAACAAACAACAGGGACAACAAAGAGTGCTGATCGAAACCTCGAATCCAAATAAACTCGGCAACTCGTCACTTCGTTTTGGTTGGTATATTTCACTCTAAAATGACTGGAATCTTAAACGAAATTTTCAACGGAAAAGAGGCTAATAATTTTTCTTTACTCCTTTTTTCCTCTTCCCAGCCAAAAAAAAAAATCCCCTTTCTGTGAAGAAAAAGAAACTATATATAGGCCAAGAATTAGGGTTTGGGGAATGAGGGCAAAATCGTATTAGCCTTCCCATGTTTGAATCTCGAAAATCTTTTCCCTACCTGGATCAACAACCTTTCTCTACAAATTTAAAACCATTCCGAAATGGGAAGGTAGGTGGACGATTGGGATGAGTCTCTCGTCCTTGAAGCTCGACGTGTCGCGCATCTGCATTTGGAAGGACGATTTCGCGTGCTTCCTCCAGCCTGTTGAAGTCGTATGAGTGCAAAAGACAGCGAAGAAAATGACAAAAGACGCGATGCAGGTTTTCCCTCGCTGCCATCTCACCGATCGTGAGGAACACCTCACATCGTCGCTGCCTTCTCCACGCGTTTACTGATGGAAATTGCGTGTTATACGCGCTGGGTCACAATTTCTTGCACCTTTGGGAAGATTCTGAAATTCACGCATTGAAGAGGAAAGGGACGGGGCCGGATTCGCTTTACTTGGGCTGGGTTGCATTTGGGCTGGGGAATTAAATTGGGTTTTGAGCCTGGGAGTTTATTTGGATTAAGAAGGATGAGTCGAAAATAATGTTGGGCTGGAGAAAAGACAAATTGGGATGTTGAAACAAACCCAAATTTGTTCTCAAATGGATTTAAGGGATTGGTTGAATGAATTAACGAAAATTAATTAAAGAGCTTCATAATTTCAACAAAATAAAATAATTATTTTAATTAGAAACTAGTTAACCTAAAATATAAGTTATTACGTAAGCCACACTAGTTGTCTAAATATTTTACTAAAATTAAAATCTATTTTTAGGTGATTTTTGAATAATTATAGAATATATTAATTATATACATAATATGTAATATATATATATTATCTAAAAGTATAAGAAATGGCAAAACTATTCAAAATAACGCAAACTTTATATTTTCTTTTTCTAAACTTATAAACCTAATTATTTTAAAATGTTTGGGAAATAAGAAGCTCGTTAATTATTTTATCGGAGCGGGTCAAAATTGGGTGTCAACAACTATCCCTCATTTTACTTGGATTGATGCAAGAAATTTGAGGAAAATCAAATTGACCAAACCAATTTTGACCGATCACACATTCATCTTTTTAGGAAAAAGGAATTTGATACGGACTTTAGGAATTATTGCCGAACCCAAAAATGGGTATCCTACATATCTCAGCCTATATGAGAATTCAGGCCACTTGTAGTTCGATACGCTTGATTCAACGCATGATTTTGACAGAATTCAAAAGACATCTCGATATTGAATTATGAAGCTATCGACATGCTCAGAAATAAGACTTAAGGGCGAGTGTTGGAATACAATCGAGTTTTCAACATTGAGCTTGCCTACATATCCTTAAACCTTAGGAATCAGGCTGCTTGTAGTTTGACTCGATCGGTTGAAAAGAAAATCTATTATGCTAGATAACCTTTGGTTCTAGACGAACGACAAATAAAACCGAGTATGAAAAAGAGGCTTGTAACCTCTTATTCATGAATGTGGCGCGCTTCACACCCATAATTAAGAACTTACACGGACATAATTTCCACAGCTCTTTGTGTATCGTCGCTCAGATTGGAAACTTGCTTCCGGCAGACCAAAATTCCGGGTGCAACACCGAAACTGACATAATGAAGAAAAACCCGCATGCCTTCTGATAGGGGTGTGGTTTGATTGTGGTGGAAGTCGCTCCTTTGCTCACGTCCTAAGAGTTTGATACTCCTCTTTGGACTATGTCCCAGTTCGCTGCTAAGAAAAAGTTCCACGTTGTGCTGCATCCTCTTTGATGTCATCCGCACCTTCTTTTTTTTTTCTCTTTTTTTTTTTGGAGAATTCATCCTTTCGGATGCTCTCGACAAAGACTGAGATAAAACTCGTCATCTTAGAAATGCAATTCAAATGGGAGATAGTGTCTTTTACCATATCGACACTTAATTGTTCTCCTTCTTCATTTGACGTCAACTCGATCGGTTTGACGTAAAACAAATAAAGCTTATGTCTTGTGTTTGCAATGTAATCTCCAATGTACTCTTCACTTGATGTCAAAATAAATAAATGCTGATGCAATGCAGATATTTCTTTTAATGTCAATGTATTCTTCATGCTGATGTCAACATAAATGAAAGATGATGCAGTGCTGATGCTTCTCTTGATATCGATGTACTCTTCATGTTGTTTACTCTTATTATGAATAAAAGAGTGCAGTTGATGCCAATAAGTGAATATTCTTCTTGAAATGCACGACTTCTATTCTGGTAGTGCATGATTACTTGCGGGGTATGAATATCTTCCCGCGATGCATAAATTTTGCGAGGGATGGAATCTTCTCACGATGCATAAATTCCGCCAGGTATGAAATTTTCTTGCGATATATAAACTTTTTGCGAGGGATGAAATCTTCTCGCGATGCATAAATTCCGCAAGGTATGAAATCTTCTTGCGATATATAAATTTCTGCGAGGGATGGAGTCTTCTCGCGATGCATAAATTCCGCAAGGTATGAAATCTTCTTGCGATGTATAAAATTTGCGAGGGATGAAATCTTCTCGCGATGCATAAATTCCGCAAGGTATGAAATCTTCTTGCGA
This sequence comes from Solanum sitiens, assembly GCA_016801875.1. NCBI lineage: Eukaryota > Viridiplantae > Streptophyta > Magnoliopsida > Solanales > Solanaceae > Solanum > Solanum sitiens. The sequence continues at coordinate 279,147 of JABWTJ010000312.1, read as the reverse complement.
TGTATAAAATTTCTGCGAGGGATGGAGTCTTCTCGCGATGCATAAATTCCACAAGGTATGAAATCTTCTTGCGATATATAAAATTTGCGAGGGATAAAATCTTCTCGTGATGCATAAATTCCGCAAGGTATGAAATCTTCTTGCGATGCATAAATATTAACTCGCGATGTATGATCTTCCGCGATGTATGAGTATTGACTCGCGATGCAGTATCTTCCGCGATGCATGAGTATTGACTCGCGATGCATGATCTTCCGCGATGCATGAATATTAACTCTTGATGTCGTCCTTGGTACCAAATGATGATAGTGCTTAAATCGAGCACCATAGCGATCTTCTGGGTGCCTTCTGGATAATCATATCATCTCAATTGACGATAACGGTAAAATGAATTTCAGATAGTATATCGTCTTGATCGGCTACAGTATAAATGACCCCTCCGAGTAATGTATTGTCTTGATCGACAATAAAATAAATAAACCTTTCGGATAATGTATAATATCATATCTGACATTATGATGCAAATGACGTCCTTTACGGAAACCGTAAACTCTTCCTCGCTTGATTAACCTTCGAATCTAGCTGGACGTTCTTTATAGACTTCATGTTGTAGGAAATTAACTGAAATAAACAAATCATATTCCCAAGTCCCTGGTATAAGCAATAAAATAATTCTTGCGTCTATAGGAACATCGTTAATTAGAGATTTCTGCTCCCTTGACTCCTCCATATTCATCGATCAGAGGAATTTGCTGATTTCTGAGCAATATTATAAGCCTGCATTCATAGAAAAATCGTTAGTTTTAAAACAGACTGATCTTTGTCGATTCTTCAGTTGTCTGTTCCTTGTCCTGCTATCTCCGATTGATCTTCCTGATCTCCCAACTCTTGATAGATAAGACAAAATACTTTATGCCAGAACAAATGAAACATGAAAGGAAAATCTTTAGAAAAAATAAATTTTTGAGAAGTAATATTTTGAAAAGGGTCACTGCCAAATGTCATGTCACGTCAGGCTTAGTGAACTTCTTTGAGTTTGGGTGCTCGGAAGTTTATTCGCTGGGGAGTATTCACAATCACTCCAGACTGTCGATAAACCCATGTTGGAATTTTGAGGCCATCCTCAAAATTTCTGTCCCAGTTACCAGTTTTGGCTTATCTTCAACTGTTGGTAAGTAAATCATGGAATTTTCGAGGTCCTTTTGAAAATTTTGTCCAGTTGCAATTTTGAAGTATTTTTTAGTCTTGGCTTGCTGAGGAAAAATCTTCTTCTTGACAATTTTTTGAGACCCTCTCAAAAATTTTGTCCCAATTTCTATTGTAAAGAGGAATAGAAATCTTACGGGAGATATGACCGAACCCTTGTGGTGCCTACGTATCCCGTTAAGGCAGGAATCAGGTCAAACGTAGTTCCCCCTCAAGGATTAACAAAATAAAAAGCTTACAAAGAAACTGACCGAGGCCGATACAGGCTCCTACGTATCTCATTCTTGAGAATTCAAGTCGAACGTAGTTCAAATACAAAGAAATATTAAAAGGGAGTAAAAGGAGTGACCGAAGCCAACATAGGCCGCCTACGTATCCCATTCTTGAGAATTCAGGTCAGACGTAGTTCATTACAAGAGGGATAAAATTTTGAACCAAGAAAATACAAGCAAATATAACGAGTACAAGAAAATAACAGAAAATACAAACTGAAAAACTTCACGCGTAGTATCTATTGACAGCATCTGAGTTGATCGGTTTCGGCCATGTGGTGCCATCCATCTCCGATAGGACCAACGCACCTCCAGATAATACTTTGCGAACCATGTAAGGACATTGCCAATTTGGCGCGAATTTTCCTTTGTACTCATCTTGATGAGGAAAAACGCGCTTTAGTACCAACTGACCGATTTCAAAAATTCTGGCTCTTACTCTCGTGTGGAAAGCGCGAATCATTCTTTGTCGATATAGTTGACCGTGACAAACGGCAACTATTCTCTTTTCGTCAATCAAAGTTAACTGGTCAATTCTCTTGCTAACCCATTCAGCATTACTCAACTCAGCTTCTTGGATAATTCTCAAAGACGATATTTTGACTTCAGCAGGTATGACTGCTTCTGTTCCGTATACTAGCAAATACGGAGTAGCTCCAGTCAACGTTCTGACAGTCGTCCGATAACCCAATAAAGCATATAGCAACATCTCATGCCAACCTCGGTGATTGTCAATCATTTTCCTCAAAATTTTCTTGATATTCTTATTGGCGGCTTCTACAGCTCCATTCATTTGAGGACGATAAGCGGTCAAGTTTTGATGAGTAATCTTAAATTGATCACATATCTCTCTCATCAAGTGACTATTGAGATTTGCACCATTATCAGTAATAATGGATTCTGGTACTCCAAACCTGCATATTAAATTGTTGCGCACAAAATCAGCTACAACTTTCTTGGTGACCGACTTGTACGAAGCTGCTTCCACCCACTCGGTGAAATAATCAATGGCAACCAAAATAAATCTGTGTCCATTAGAGGCGGCTGGCTCTATTGGATCGATGACATCCATGCCCCAAGCTACAAACGGCCAAGGTGAACTCATAGCATTAAGTTTGTGAGGCGGTACTCGTATCAAATCACCATGCACTTGACATTTATGACACTTCTGCACAAACTTGCAACAATCATTCTCCATAGTCATCCAGAAATAACCGGCTCGAAGGATCTTCCTCGCCAAACTGAACCCATTCATATGCGTATCACAAACTCCAGCATGTATCTGTTCAATAAGTTTCGCAGCTTTGACAGCATCGACACATCTGAGAAGACCCAAATCTGGAGTCCTCCTATAAAGGACTTCTCCACTTAGAAAGAAATTGATAGCCATATGGCGTATCGACTTCTTTTGGTTGGATGTTGCATCTTCAGGATAATTTCCAGACTCCAAATACTTCTTTATGTCAAAATACCAAAGCAAACAGTCTGGTTCTGCTTCAACATGTGAACAATGAACTGGATGTTCTTTCAACTCTATATCCAGTGGATCAATATAATCAGTATTCGGATGTTTAATCATTGAAGCAATGGTGGCAAGAGCATCGGCCAACTCGTTCTGTATTCTAGGAGTATGTCTGAACTCGATCTTACGAAATCTATTGCACAACTTCTGTACATACTGTACATAAGGTATAATTTTTGGGTTCTTCACAGCCCACTCTCCTTGAACCTGATGGATCAATAGATCTGAATCTCTAATAACCAGCAACTCATGGACACTCATGTCGATGACCATTTTTAAACCAAAAATACAAGCTTCATATTCGGCCATGTTGTTCGTGCAATTAAATTAGAGCTTAGCTGCCATAGGATAGTGCTGACCAGATTCTCACACTAGAACTACCCCAATACCTTTTCCCTGGTGATTTGCTGCTCCATCAAAGAATAATCTCCAACCAGGATATGCTTCAGAAATATCTTCGCCCACAAATGACACTTCTTCATCATGAAAATAAGTCTTGAGCGGTTCATACTCTTTATCAACAGGATTTTCTGCAAGATGATCAGCCAAGGCCTGTGCCTTTATTGCCTTCTGAGTCACATACACAATATCAAATTCACTCAACATCATTTACCATTTAGCTAACTTTTCTGTTGGCATCGCCTTCTGGAAAATATACTTCAACGGGTCCATTCTGGAAATGAGGTATGTAGTATAAGAAGAAAAGGAATGCCTCAATTTCTGAGCAAGCCAAGTCAAAGCACAACATGTTCTCTCCAATAGAGTGTAATGAGACTCATATGGAGTAAACTTCTTGCTTATGTAATAGATAGCTCTTTCCTTCTTCCCTGTCTCGTCGTGTTGATCGAGTAAGCATCCGAATGCGCTATCTGATAAGGACAAATATAGCAACAAAGGACTCCCTTCTCGCGGAGGAACCAATGCTGGTGGATTTGACTAATAGTTCTTGATAGCATCAAAAGCAGTCTGACACTCTTCAGTCCACTTCGTCGGAGCGTCTTTCTTCAACAGCTTAAAGATAGGCTCACACACCACAGTAGATTGAGCTATGAATCGACTAATGTAGTTTAACCTCCCTAAGAAACTCATCACCTCTTTTCTCGTCCTCGGCGAAGGTAACTCTTGAATTGCTTTAATTTTAGAAGGATCGAGCTCTATACCCCTTCTACTGACTATAAATCCCAACAACTTGCCGGCTGGAACTCCAAAAGCGCATTTGGCAGGATTTAACTTCAAGTTGTAACGACGTAAACGATCAAAGAACTTCTTCAAATGGATCAAGTGGTACGAACTCTCGCGGGACTTGATTATGATGTTATCTACATACACCTCAATCTCCTTATGAATCATGTCATGAAATATGGTCATCATAGCCCTCATATAGGTAGCACCAACATTCTTGAGGCCGAATGGCATCACTCTGTAATGATATACACCCCAAGGTGTAATAAAAGCTATTTTTTCTGCATCTTCCTCATCCATCAAAATCTGATGATAACCTGCGTAACAATCCACAAATGACTGCATTTCATGCTTAGCACAGTTATCGATCAAAATATGAATATTTGGCAACGGAAAGTTATCTTTAGGGCTAGCTTTGTTGAGATCTCTGTAGTCGACATAGATTCTAATTTTTCCATCTTTCTTGGCGACCGGAACAACGTTGGCCAACCTTGTTGGGTATTGAGTCACTTCTACCAGCCGAGACTCAATCTGTTTGGTGATCTCCTCTTTAATTTTCAGACTCAACTCGGGCTTGAACTTTCGAACCTTTTGCTTCACCGGATCAAACCCTGGATTAATCGGCAGTTTGTGGGACACGACATCGGTGCTCAGTCTTTGTATGTCATTGACCTCCCAAACGAACACATCAACGTACTCATCAAGCAGGTGAATCATGCCTTTCCTTTGATTCTCACTCAAGTGAATACTGATTTTAACCTCTTTGACACACTCTTGGTCGCCCATGTTTACCGTTTCAGTTTCCTCTAAATTTGGTTTATACTGATTTTCAAACTGACGAAATTCCTTAGCAACATACTCTGGTTCCTCACTTTCCTCTTCGTAATCATCAACCTCGTCATCACTTGCCTCATTTTGTTCATTCAGCTCGTGACACAACATGATATTGGCAGGTTTAAAATTTACCTTACAAGGAGTTCGGGAGACCAAGATAGGCGTGGAGGTCCAGTTATGCAACGTCTCTCCAGGCTCAGCATCACGGAATCCTGTCAGCTCGACCTCTTCTTCAATAACAGCATCAATCTCTTCAAAAAGGCCACAGATTCCTTCCCCCAGGTCCTTCTCCTTGGCATGCTCACAAACTGGAAAAGATTGATACAGATGAGGGATTGGTTTAGCCAATGCTTGATCATTCTTCTTTTTCACCTTCAAATCATCATCGGTGGGGACGTATCCCAAGCCATATCTAGCCCCTTTAACGGGAACCGGAACAGGCTCAACAATTTCTTGAGAATTTCTTTCCAATCCAAAACCTAGTTCAAAACCATTTTGCAGCATCACAGTGGCTATCATCTTATACACGGCAGGCATGGGAGGATGCGGGGCCAAGTTTTCACCGGTGGCATTTACCAGTTCTACCGTGTAGAAATTGGTACCTCGAGACACTTCTTCGATAATTGGCGCCTGCCTGCCGGAGTGACTACCTTCACCATGAATAACCAACTCTTCTTTCTTCCAAACGAGTTTTATCATTTGATGCAGAGTAGAAGGCACAGCTCCAGCCATATGAATGAAAGGCCTTCCCAGAATAAGGTTATAGCTGGTGTCAATGTATTAGACTTGAAACTGCGCGCTAAACTCGGCCGGACCCATTTGGACAACTAGATTTACCGCTCCCAAGGTATCTCTTTGGATCCCATCAAAAGCTCTCACGTTGACTTGGTTTTGCTCCATCTTCCCCAAGTCAAAATGTAACTGCTTCAGCGTTGACAATGGACAAATATTTAATCCGGATCCGTCATCTACCAAGACGCGATTTATGACTTTCTCACGACATACAATAGTGATGTGCAACGCCTTATTGTGGGACCTACCTTCAAAAGTCAACTCGTCATCACAGAAGCTGATGCGATGTCCTCAAATTACCTGGTGGATCATGGCGGCCACATTATCGCTGCTTGTGCCCGCGGGCACATATGCATCATCGAGTGCTTTCATCAGAGCTTGCCTATGTGATTGAGAACTCATCAACAGGGCCCAAACAGAAATCTGGGCATGAGTTTTCTATAAATGTTTGACGATAGAATAGTCCTTCGGCTGCATTCTCCTCCAAAACTCCTCCGCTTCTCCTTCGCTTATTGCCCTTTTGGCCTGATCCTTCTTTTGACCTCCGTGAGCAAGCTAGTCAGGAGTGTAACATCTTCCGGATCTGGTCATGCCTTGAGAAGCAACAGTTTCAATAACGAACTTAGGCTTGATGAGAGTTTTTGATGGCACCAAGGCAACAACCTTTGCGGGTGTCAATATAACAAACTCTTTTTTCTCTTTGATAGTTAATGAAGCCACAGACCTTTCCAACACGTGAAGGACTATTGGAGTTATTACCTTTGTCACACACCAATCGTCGTCTGTCTCTATCATATTCACGTTGCCGCCTCCATGATTCGCCAATGGGTTAGTGTTGATATTTAGTGCCGCTGGTTGGAGAGAGACTATATCTTGGTCAATCAGATCCTGAATTTTATGCTTGAGGTTGATACAATCCTCAGTATCATGCCCAACACTGTTGGAATGAAAAGCACATCTCTGATCAGGCCTGTAGAATCTTGAATTGACATCCACGGGTTTGGGCCCTACAGGGTGGATGTATCCAGCTGCAACCAGTCGCTCATACAGCTTCGTTTGACTTTCCGCGAGCGCGGTGAAATTCCTTGCAGATTTCTTCTCAAATCGAGGTCGAGGGGGATCATAACTTCCTTGTGGGGGAGGCATCTGTTGATAACCTCTATTGTTCGGACGTGGAGCTTGATTTCTGGGATATGGATTTGTTTGGTAGTTTGGCAATGGAGCTTGGTAGTTCGGGTGGGGATTTTGATATGGTGGAGCTTGGACTTGATATACAGGAGGGGGTGCTCGGTAGCTCGACTGCACGTTAGCAAAGTTGGAAGCGACACCAAGATAATGAGGAGATGGAGTTTGGTAGAGTGAAGGGTGATTTGGATAAGCGGGAGATAGATTTTGGTAATTTTGGGGTGGACTTTGGTATAATGGATCTTGGACATTCGGATTAATGGGGGTAGTATTTTGATAAAATGGAGGATTATTGTGATGACTAGCTTGCATGTAGCGATCTTGGGAGGAATTTTGGGAAGGTCGAGAACGACCTTGGGAATATGACGAGCTTCTAGGGGTTTTCTTCCCCTCATATGAAACAGCAACAATTTCTTCTCTTTTCTTCTTTAACAATCCTGAAGATTCGGGTGATGCGGCTACACGGGCTATCTTCCCTGTTTTCAAACCGTCTTCAATAGTCTCACCGATCTTGACTATTTCAGCAAACTTTGCTCTAATGAGCAACATAATTATGTCGTAATATTCGGGTTCTTGCACCCACACGAACACCTCAATGATCTCCTTTTCAGACATAGGCGGTCTTACTCCCGCCGCTTACTTCCTCCACCTATAGGCAAATTCTCTGTAGCTCTCAGTAGACTTCTGCTTCATCTTCTTCAAAGAGTAACGATCAGGAACGATTTCTACATTATAAGCAAATCGCTCGATGAAGTCCTTTGCCAGAGCATTCCAGCTGGGCCATTGTCGGGTTTCATGGGAGGTGAACCACTCCAAAGCCTCCTCGTACAAACTTCGGCTGAAAAGCTGCATCAACAAAGCTTCGTCCCTTCCAACCCCCACGAGCTGGTCATAGTAGGCTCTTAGATGAGCCATAGGGTTGCCCACTCCTCCGAAGGTATCAAACTTTGGGATCTTGAATCCTTCTGGAAGGTCTAGACTCGAGTGAATGCACAAATCTTCATAGTTAAGTCCGGTATCATCGGGGACGCATTGAAGTTCTTTCATAGCCTTCTTGATCTCCTCCTTTATGTCTACTTTTGCCTCTTCCTTCGCCCTCCACTCTCTTTCCTGTTCCTCATAGTGGTCCAACTCAAAACCGTGCACGTCGTGCTCAGCATGGACAGGGATTTGAAAAGTGGTTCTTTTAGGCAAGGGTGGAGCTATGGAAGGACTTTGGGCGTTTTGAGCAGCTTGGTAGTTTTGGGGGTAAGTTTGAGGATTGGTGTTCTGATTAAAATGATGGTGGGATGCCTGAGGATTAGAAGTGTTCTGATTCAGATTTTGACTTTGATTTTGCGGTGGTGGAGCAGATTGAGGTTGGGTATTTTGAAGATGAGAGGGCATTTGGGGGTGGTTATTCTGAGGAGGTGGTGGAGTTTGATAAGAGGCCGAAGCATATTGCGTATTTTGGGTAGTTGGGTCTACAACGGGGGGATTCTGAGCGAGCGGCACGCCTTGAGCTGGATCCACATTTGAGGAAGAAAAGTAGATAGGAGGCCTTCCCTCTGTAGCATTAACAGCAAAACCCGGTGGAGGCAGATCCTGTCTCCTTTGCATTTCCATTCTCATTTCTGCAATTTGCTGCATCAACTGAATCAACTCGTTTTGGTCTGCTATGGTGGGTTGAGCCACCACAATATCAGTAAGACCTACTTCCTCGCTATTATCTCCCATAACCGTCTTTTCTTTGTCAGAATTTTGCACTGGGAAGGAATCTGCGGGACCTTTTGATCTGGTGAAGTAAGGATGATCTGCCAGCTTAATCAACACAGATCAGTTCAAAATACCTGAGGAGGAAAACAACTCATAGGCAGATTTGTCAGTTTGGACTCAGAATACAAAACGCATAATATCACACATAGAGCAGATAAACACACAAGTTGCTATGTTTGAGGAATATCTTCAACCCACGAGTAAGGATGAAAATAGATTTTTTTTTAACAAGCAGGAGTTTGCTTGTTTTAAATTTGACACCGTCTTATAAAGGCTAAATCACATTGAGCTATGGTCTTCTGCTCTACCTTCGACGTCCGTTGATTTGATCTTCATATTTCCTTGTACCGTAAAGAAAGAATGAAAATTTTCAAAGATAGGGGCCGGGCCTTGGAAGACTGCCTACGTATCTCACTAGGAGAAGTCATGCCCAACGTAGTTCGAGTACAAAAGGGGAAATATTTTCATTCATTCATTCGTCGGGATTACAAGTAAATGGAAATACAACAAAGCTTTAAAGATAAACTACTGAATCCATCTCAGTCATTTTCTTCTCTTTGCCATCTTAGCCACGGGGAACGATCTCAACTTGAATCTTTCCCTTGCCAATGAGGGATTCGAGGTTGTGACGAAAGTCGAGACACTTTTCAATATTGTGGTCTGTGGCGTAATGATGATAGGGACAACACTTTTGGATTTCGTGCTGAAGAGAATATCGCATGTCCACATTCTTGTATTAATGGGTAAAGACGCCATTCTGAACTAAATCCGAGTAGATTTCCCTCATTGTTTTCTTGAAAGGATTGAATGAACAATGAAAGAATCTGGTCCTCTCTGTGACCGGTATGTCAAGACGTATTTCATCACATGCAAGGATGAAGCCGTCACCCCAAGTATTAGGAGTACTATCCATACCGAATAAACAACGGACAGCGTTTTTAAACCCAATACACTCTTCTATTGTATGTCCTTTCTCCCCTGGATGACATTCGCATGTCTTGCGGAGATCTCCTAATCCTGCTTGGGGGGACGCTTTCTTAACGGGTCTTAGCAGGCCCCTAGACTGATAGTGTTCAAAAACGAGTGCAAACGAGATGACCTCTATCTTCTTTCGGCCTTTGTGCGGATATACCTCGAGAGAAATTTTGTTGTCTCCGTTTGCCAGACGTCCCTCGAAAGAAGGTGGGTGGGCAAGTATCTCCTCATAATTTCCTTCGTTAATTTCCTCTTCGGGGCTCTCAAGAGGAAATAGTGATTCGTACAGACGCTTTCCACGCTGCTTTTGCATCTTGATCCTCTCTTCTTCACTTGGTTCAGCTTGAATACCCTTTCCTTTGTCCATAGCGGCAATTTTGCCTTTCCTGAGACAGTAGAGTACTTGTCTTAGAATTTGGGTATGAGAGGTGTCTTTTGAGTGAGAAACTTAAGACTCGGGAAATTTTGGTCAGACATTTTGTAATAGTGACTTGTTTGTATTATTTTTTTTAATTTTTTAATTTTTTGAAAATTTCTAAAGAAGAGTGGGTTTCCGATATCCTCATTCATAGCAACACAACACATAAGCAGTTAAATAATAAATGTATCGCATCCTAAAACATACAGGGGGACCCTTTTGTGTCAAGGGTAGGCCTTTCGCATTTGAATGATGTACGCGTGAATTTGAACCAAATAAACAATTCCCCCCAAAATAAATTTCACAAATCAATAATAATGTTCACAAAGGGAAAAATATAAAGGACAAAACATTAAAGACAGACCCACGCAGGGGCCATTTGAAAATGCGATAAAGTCAGACCCACGCATGGGCTAAAAACAACATAAATACATATAAAAAAAACCATACAGGGGTGAAATCCACTATGCTGTGCCTGATGGTCCTGCTCCGCTGCCGTCCCCCTGAGTCTTGTATTGCTGAAACATGTATTTTAGCATAAGCAAGAATCCTTCACCCAGGCGTCCATTGTCTTCCAAGCTTTTGTATCGCATCCTCTCAATTTTCTCCTCGACCCAAGTATCGAAATCATCATAACTACGCCTCAATCTTTTCACCTCTTGAGTCATCCTCTCAAGAATATCCTGGTTCTCGACAAATTTAGCGTATATTTCTTGAGCCTCTTTCTTTACCTCTTGTAGCTCAGCACTGCCTTGGCTTCCTTGTTAGTCACGCTGCAAAAGCTGCGCGGGGTTGAGGAGGAGATACCTTGTATGTCTTTTTTCAACCATTCTTTGTAACCCTCATCGTACCCAGCATTGAATCGGTCTGGAGCGATGGTAGTTTTATCCATCCACTTGGCACCTTTCCATTCTCTAAACAATTCAGTTGCGTCATGCACCCTATCGTCTCCGTATCGTATACATAAATGCCATAGTATGCATCTTTAGGCACAGTTTGTCTCCTTCCAAACTGTTGTAAGACTTGAAAGGGTGCGTAAGAACGAATTCCCCGAATACCTGGCAGAGGAAACACAATTTGTCTGCGGCTCTCTACAATGACTTCTTTGGAAATGAAGCGGTCAAGCATCCATTGGAGATCTTATTCTCTCAATTCGGAGAAAATCTGAGCCCATCTTCCCCTTGTTCTCCGATTACCCATATTCCGCCAGTACAGCATGTCATTCAAATCTTTGAGGGTGTTCTTGTTGTCGAGAGTGTGTAGCTCCTGAGTCCCAGCACCCTTTGCCAAGTGGATGAGAATCCACCACTGAAGAAGTAGGTTGCATCCTTGGAAATATCGATGCCCTTCTTTGCATTTTCCTAAGGCTCGATACATATCAGACAAGATGACCGGAGCTATAGGGTAGTACTTCATTATTCCTTGGTGCATATACCCTTTGAACAAAGTGTGCGCGAGTGTTATTACTCGGGTATTGATGATCAGACTTGGACCATGTGGAAAGACCATCGTTCCCAACAACGCTACAGAAAATGCTAGAGGACGAATTTCGTTCCATTCTCTGTAGGAGATCTTGAACTCTCAGTTGTAGGTGGCGTAGAAGCTTGCATGTCCAAATCGGATGTACAGATCCCTAAATGCTATATGGGAATCTTGGCACCAGTAGGTAAAGTCTTTCCCCAATCCGAACCAGTCCGCAATATTTTCTATAGAAGGCTTGTTAGGGATAAAGATGTCTTCTTGTCTTCTTGCTCTCCTTTCTATCCCAGTGCCTACCGTGTCTATGCAATCTCGGATTTCCTCTAATGTTGGGGTAATTTCGACGGTTCCAAATCGAAACACCATTCGTTGATTATCCCAGTAGCCTATAAGGACCTCAACCAATTCAGGCCAACCGTTCATGTTGATCAATTCTATCAGAGCGCCCATATAATTGTTGAGGGTTCTTCTATGATCCCCGTCGAGATTGTCATGCCACATTTTGAGTTGGAGTGGCACCGCTATGATCATGTAAAACTTTGGGAAACGATCCATATCTACAAAATAGAAGTTAGTTAGATTTTCCCCACCCCAAATTGGTTTTCACACGTACATCATTCAAATGTCAAATAATATGATGTGTCGTGAGGTCGGAGACCTTAGACACGATTTTTGGCGGTTTTCTACTAAATGGACTTAATACACCTTGGGTATTAAGCCAACTTAGGCTAATGCTTAATTTTTTGGTTTTGGTTCGCTCTATCTTAGGCTTACTAGAATAGTTTTCAAGTTGACGGTTACCCGAGTCGGACAAACAACGGGGTGAAGCTACCAAACGACGTCGGATGACCGCATTATAACTATTCGTTTGATACTTCCAAATGAAACTCTTGTGTATTTCTGAAAAAAGCCATGGAAAGCCACGTAAATACCGTTTTCCTAATGCACACTATTTGCCATTTGGCTGAAAAATGCCATGAAAGTGCAATAATTCAAAAAATAAGATAAACTAAACAAGTAAACAATTTATCAAAAATAGCCAAATAATGTTAGTTTTAAGGTTAGAATCCTCCAAATCCCCAGCGGGAGTCGCCATTTCTGTTTTAATCAAAAAAAAAGAATTTTTCGTAAGTTTTAGAGTCGCCACTTAATTTTTAAGAAAAATCAAGAAAACTAACATTTCCAAAAGACTTAACAGAAAAATCATTTAAAAGCATTCAGAGGGGTTCGGGGATTCATATTAATGTCTTAGGAAGGTTTTGAAAGCACCTAAGACGTTCCGCTAACTTACGGTTATCCAACAACTAACTTAACTAATAGATTTAACATTGATAAAAATTTCTTTAGCAAGATAGAGAAAGAAGAAAAAATATTAATTTATCTAAGTGAATTATTTGCGAAATTATTGGTTTTAAGTCGATAAAACATTTTAGGCGTTTTGCGAAGATTCAGATTTTTCTAACTTTAAGATTAACGACAAAGAAAACAGATAAATAATTAAAAGCATATAAAGAGATAGGGAAAGAGATTTGGGTCCAAATCCGGGTTTTCTGTTCGCCTGGACCGGAACTTGGACCCACCTGTTTTGGGTTTGTGGCCCATTTTGACTTTTTAGGTTTTTGACCCATTTTTCTTTCTTTCGTACGTGTCCTAGACTAAGAAAATAATAAATACAAAATAAATACAGAAAATAAAAAAAAACCACAAGGCTTATGCCCAAAGATAACAAAATACAAAATAAATAATAAAATAAAATGGGCCTCTTAGCCCAACTTCTTCAAATCTTCTGTTGGCTTCATATTCTTCGAGTCTTAATGATCCATTCGTCAATTGTATAGTTATTTGACTCGATAGAAGAATTTTGAGCCTTTATGGCTCTTTATCCGGGGTAACCAGAAAACAAAGCTCATTTTGAGTTTGGGCAAAATTTCACATGCAGAAGAAAAGAACGAAGGAAGAAAAAAAAATTAGTGATTCAAGCAACACGGGTACTGGAAGAATACAATAACACTAAAATGCACACTAAATCTAAAATATGCATATCATCATTAAATGAAATTGTATTAAGAGGCACGATAGGAATAATGAGTATAAACGAACAATTAAGAAACAATACATATTTAGTAGTCAAAATCAATTGTCCCTGGTAACATATCAATATGAATGCTCACAATTCAACACTAAACAGTACCCGGACAAACATGACAACTACACATACAATAATTTACCCATTTTAACGTCATTTAGGCCAAGAAGCAACAGGAAGAAAACCATGCATGTATATCTATACATATACTTTCACATTGATTAAAATAAATAAAAAATTGCATCAAGAAGAAATCAAATTAAATGACCAGGTTTTAAAAAAAAATTCACTACTCCCAGGCCTACATTTTTTGATAAGAGTCAACACACTATGAGCTAATGATGGTATTGGACGATAATCCACATATATATATACATTTATACTTGAGAGCATTTTATCTTTCAAGAAAAGCACGACCATTAACCAATAATAAATCCAATGTAATGACGGAAAAACAGTACACAATTTGCTAATAGGAAATCCCATGTGCCTAGCATAACAGACCTTATTTAACAAAAAAAACTAAAGATACAATTCTAACATGCTAAAGGACAAAACAGTCGAGGACTAGTAAAATATTTTTTTCTGTTTTTTTTTTAAAACAAAAGGAGATTGAGACTTAGTATTTCTTATGAGTTTTATATGAAAGAGTTTTTAAAGACTTTTAGAATGTTTATGAAAAGTTTTAAATCCGCACTACTTGTCATATGTTTATATGCGATGAACGATAGGAAGGGCTTGTACAAGACCTCCGAGAGGTCAAGTACGCCAGTCCATGACCTATGGAATGCCCTAACTTCTAGGGTGTACTTGTGGGTCGTGACACCCTTCTTCATACCATTCCACCAATATACCTCTCTCAAATTAGGGTCCATCTTTGTGGAATCAGGATGAATGGAATATCTGGAGCTATGAGCTTCCTCCATAATCTTCTTTTGGAGTTCATCCACTATATGTACACATAATCTACCTTGATATCTCAATACACGATCCCCCTTTGTTCAAAAGCTAATACTCTTTGCTTATGAACATTTGCCTTTAATTCAAGTAAAATGGGATCTTGGTCTTATTTTTCTTACACTTCTGACACTAATGATGATTCAGCTCCATTGGTTACCACTATTCCTCCTTCTGTGGAATCCATTAGTCGGAGTCCTAAGCATGCGAGTCTATGCACATCTTTTGATAGTTCTTTCTTCTCTTCCTCAAGATGGGTGGTACCATCCATGGACAACCTGGTTAAGGCATCAACAACCACATTAAATTTACCTGGGTGGTAAATAATGCTCATGTTATAATACTTGAGAAATTCTAATCACCTCCTTTGTCAGATATTAAGCTTTCTCTGAGTGAAGACATATTGTGGGCTCTTTTGATCAGTGAATATATCAACATGAACATCATACAAATATTGATGCCATATCTTCAAGGTGAATACTACAACAGCCAACTCTAAGTCATGGGTTGGATAAGTCTTCTCATGAACCATCAACTGTATGGAGGCATAAGCTATAACATTGTCATTCTGCATTAAAACACAACCCAAACAACCTTTAGATGCATCACAATACACCACAAAACTTTGAGTAACTTCCGGTAAAGTCAAAACTGGGGCAATATTCAACCTCTTCTTCAACTTCTGAAAGCTTTCTCACAAGCTTTAGACAATTTAAACTTCATTATTTGTTGAGTCAACTTCGTCGAAGGAGAAAAAATAGACAAGAATCCCTCTAGAAACCTTTTATAATAGCCAGCTAAACCCAAGAAACTCCTATCAGTTTGAGATGTGGCTCTAGGCCAATTCTGCACTGCCTCAATTTTCTGGGTATCAACTCTAATATCCTCACCGGAAACTATTTACCCAAGAATGCGACAGACTCAAGACAAAACTCACATTTAGAGAACTTGGCATACAACTCTCTGTCTTTCAAAGTCTGAAGAACTATTCTGAGATGACTAGCATGATCCTCTTCATTTCTTGAATAGATTAGCGTGTAATCAATGAATACGATAACAAACATATCTAAATAAGGTTTAAAGACTTCTATTCATAAGATCCACGAATGCTGCAGAAGCATTGGTCAATCCAACAGACATGACAAAAAAATTATAATGCCCATATCTTGTTGTGAAAGCTGTCTTTGGAATATCACATTCCCTTACTCTCAACTAGTGGTAGCCTGATCTGAGGTCAATATTGGAAAAACAAGAAGCACCCTGAAGTGGATAAAAAAGATTATCAATTCTAGGAAGAGGATAGTTATGCTTGATGGTAACCTTGTTCAACTGACGGTAGTCTATACACATACTAAGGGAACCATCTTTCTTTATAACAAATAAGACTGGAGCGCCCCAAGGTGAGACAAAGCCCTTATCTAACAAATCTTTCAACTATTCTTTCAACTCAGCTGATGCCATTCTATATGGCAAAATAGAGATAGCACGAGAATCTGGAAGAAGATCTATACCGAAGTCTATCTCTCTATTAGGAGGGACTGTGGAAAGACTTCTGGAAACTCTTTTACTACTGGAATTGACTAAATATGAGGTACCTGAACAATTAAGTCATTAACTCGGACTAAGTTATAGAAACACCCCTTGAAAACTAGCTTCCTTGCCTTAAGTTACGAAATGAAACGACCCTTACGCAATTCTCAACTGCTTTTCCTATATAAGACTGGCTCATTTGGAAACTAAAACTTGACTACTCGAGTTCTACAATCAACTGAGGTATAACAGGCATGAAGCCAGCCCATACCAAGAATGACATCAAAGTCTACCATGTCTAACTCTATTAAATCAGCCATGGTACTCTTGTGATTGACGAAAACGGGACAATCACAATAAACTCTCTCTGCTAGATTGACTCACCAACAGGTGTAGAAACACTGAATGGTTCACTAAGTTGCTCATGAATAATATCAAAGCCCATAGCAACATATGGAGTTACAAAAGATAAACTCGCTCCTGGGTCTAGAAAATCATAAAGAGTAAAGTCAAAGACTTGAATCATACCATTGACAACATCTGGTGAATCCTCTTTCTCTTGGAGATTATTAAGGGCATATAAGCGGTTTGTTCCTCCGCCAGTACCGAAAGTAGCTCCTATAGGTGCAACCCTGTCTGGTGGAGCAACTGATGAAGACTGGGCTCTATTGCCCCACTACTATTTCCCTGCTTTCTCTTTGGACACTACCGCATGAAATGCCCAGTCTGACAACACTTGAAACAATCCTTGGAGCCCTCACGACAAATACATGAGTGGTTTCTACCACACTTGGTGCAAGCAGGAGGCTTACTACGTCCTTGAACCACACTACCCTGTGAATATGCAGGTTTAACTCTAGAATTCTGACCATAATACTCACCCTTGTTCTTAGGTGCAGGTGCACTAGTAGATGATGGAGCAGGACCGTTCTATTTCTGTTGTAAGGATGACCGGTTGGCATTACTCTTCTGTTGCCCCGACTCATTTCCTATCTTAGCTCTCTTGTTCTTGAACTCCTCTATGTCTCTTAGATTTTACTACCATACCTTCTGCACATAGATCATCAAACTCGAAATATCATGTCCCCAATAAGCATTGCTGCCCTGCCCTCTTGCTTGAAGAACAACCCATTCTAGCAACAAACACACTCATCCTACTCCTCATTGTTTTAATTGAAAAAAAGAATTTTTCGTAAGTTTTAGAGTCGCCACTTAATTTTTAAGAAAAATCAAGAAAACTAACGTTTCCAAAAGACTTAACAGAAAAATCATTTAAAAACATTCAGAGGGATTCGGGGATTCATATTAACGTCTTAGGAAGGTTTTGAAAGCACCTAAGACGTTCCGCTAACTTACGGTTATCCAACAACTAACTTAATTTGACTAAAAGATTTAATATTGATAAAAATTTGTTTAGCAAGATAGAGAAAGAAGAAAAAAAATACTAATTTATCTAAGTGAATTATTTGCGAAATTATTGGTTTTAAGTCGATAAAACATTTTAGGCGTTTTGTGGGGATTCAGATTTTTCTAACTTTAAGATTAACGACAAATAAAGCAGATAAATAATTCAAAGCATATAAAGAGATAGGGAAAGAGATTTGGGTCCAAATCCGGGTTTTCTGTTCGACTGGACCGGAACTTGGACCCACCTGTTTTGGGTTTGTGGCCCATTTCGACTTTTTGGGTTTTTGACCCATTTTTCTTTCTTCATACCTGTCCTTGACTAAGAAAATAATAAATACAAAATAAATAAAGAAATAAAAAAAAACGACAAGGCTTATGCCCAAAGATAACAAAATACAAAATAAATAATAAAATAAGATGGGCCTCTTAGCCCAACTTCTTCAAATCTTCTGTTGGCTTCATATTCTTCGAGCCTTAATGATCCATTCGTCAATTGTATAGTTGATTGACTCGATAGAAGAATTTTGAGCCTTTATGGCTCTTTATCCGAGGTAACCAGAAAACAAAGCTCATTTTGAGTTTGGGCAAAATTTCACATGCAAAAGAAAAGAACGAAGAAAGAAAAAAAAATTAGTGATTCAAGCAACACGGGTACTGGAAGAATACAATAACACTAAAATGCACATTAAATCTAAAATATGCATATGATCATTAAATGAAATTGTATTAAGAGGCACGATAGGAATAATGAGTATAAACGAACAATTAAGAAACAATACATATTTAGTAGTCAAAATCAATTGTCCCTGGTAACAGATCAATATGAATGCTCACAATTCAACACTAAACAGTACCCGGACAAACATGACAACTACACATACAATAATTCACCCATTTTAACGTCATTTAGGCCAAGAAGCAACAGGAAGAAAACCATGCATGTATATCTATACATATACTTTCACATTGATTAAAATAAATAAAAAATTGCATCAAGAAGAAATCAAATTAAATGACCAGGTTTTAAAAACAAATTCACTACTCCCAGGCCTACATTTTTTTATAAGAGTCAACACACTATGAGCTAATGATGGTATTGGACGATAATCCACACATATATATACATTTATACTTGAGAGCATTTTATCTTTCAAGAAAAGCACGGCTATTAACCAATAATAAATCCAATGTAATGACGGAAAAAACAGTACACAATTTGCTAATAGGAAATCCCATGTGCCTAGCATAACAGACCTTATTTAACAAAAAAAACTAAAGATGCAATTCTAACATGCTAAAGGACAAAACAGTCGAGGACTAGTAAAATATTTTTTCTTTTTTTTTTTTAAAACAAAAGGAGAGACGAGTAGAGGCTTTGCTAAATCACCTCAAAGAGAAGTAAAATCTATCAACCTATTTCGAACTAGCATACTGCAAACGAACACATTTATAAAATTTGCAGAGAGATAGGCACGATTAGGCAAAGACACCCACGATACTAAACATAAATGATCATAGGAAAAAAGTACTGAACAGAGACAACTCCCCCCCTTTCCTAATTCTGACTTGAAGCTCATACTAGAAAACAGGAACCGAAGTTTCAGCTTGATTCACATGTTTCCTGGCCAAGATACTCTTAAACTAGGTGCGAGTATTTCCGACAACAATAGATAAAACCAAATAAATGAAAGAAAACGAAAACCTTCACAAATACCAGTTGATTTTCAGGAAAAAAAAAATACAAATTCTTAAGTATAACAACATGGAACAGTAGCCATCTCAAACACAACAACCTCCTCTTACCCAAGATCAATATTATAGAACAGGGCAGCAGGGACCAAGTAACACTAGATAATTGAAGGAAAAGGCAAAATAATGGACATAACTTCACAATCTTGACTCGATCAACTGCATGAATCTTACAAGACAATTATCACATTTTGCACCCATTAGCCAGCCGATGATAACTAACAAACGAAACAATCAACACATTAGGAAAATAAGAGGCTGAACTGGAACGAAGTTTACCTTCTTGTGTGCAGCAACACTGGGACAACAAAACGAGAAATCAACTTCAACCACCACAACAAACAACAGGGACAGCAAAGAGTGTTGATCGAAACCTCGAATCCAAATAAACTCGGCAACTCGTCACTCCGTTTTGGTTGGTATATTTCACTCTAAAATGACTGGAATCTTAAACAAAATTCTCAACGGAAAAGAGTCTAATAATATTTCTTTACTCCTTTTTTTCTCTTCCCAGCCAAAAAAAAATCCCCTTTCTGTGAAGAAAAAGAAACTATATATAGGCCAAGAATTAGGGTTTGGGGAATGAGGGCAAAATCGTATTAGCCTTCCCATGTTTGAATCTCGAAAATCTTTTCCCTACCTGGATCAACAACCTTTCTCTGCAAATTTAAAACCATTCTGAAATGGGAAGGTAGGTGGACGATTGGGATGAGTCTCTCGTCCTTGAAGCTCGACGTGTCGCGCATCTGCATTTGGAAGGACGATTTCGCGTGCTTCCTCCAGCCTGTTGAAGTCGTACGAGTGCAAGAGACAGCGAAGAAAATGACAAAAGACGCGATGCAGGTTTTCCCTCGCTGCCATCTCACCGATCGTGAGGAACACCTCACATCGTTGCTGCCTTCTCCACGCGTTTACTGATGGAAATTGCGTGTTATACGCGCTGGGTCGCAATTTCTTGCACCTTTGGGAAGATTCTGAAATTCACGCATTGAAGAGGAAAGGGACGGGGCCGGATTCGCTTTACTTGGGCTGGGTCGCATTTGGGCTGGGGAATTAAATTGGGTTTTGAGTCTGGGAGTTTATTTGGATTAAGAAGGATGAGTCTAAAATAATGTTGGGCTGGAGAAAAGACAAATTGGGATGTTGAAACAAACCCAAATTTGTTCTCAAATGGATTTAAGGGATTGGTTGAATGAATTAACGAAAATTAATTAAAGAGCTTCATAATTTCAACAAAATAAAATAATTATTTTAATTAGAAACTAGTTAACCTAAAATATAAGTTATTACGTAAGCCACACTAGTTGTCTAAATATTTTACTAAAATTAAAATCTATTTTTAGGTGATTTTTGAATAATTATAGAATATATTAATTATATACATAATATGTAATATACATATATATATATATATATATATATATATATATATATATATATATCATCTAAAAGTATAAGAAATGGCAAAACTATTCAAAATAACGCAAACTTTATATTTTCTTTTTCTAAACTTATAAGCCTAATTATTTTAATATGTTTGGGAAATAAGAAGCTCGTTAATTATTTTATCGGAGCGGATCAAAATTGGCTGTCAACACTCATGCCTTAACCATTTCTGGAGCCTAACAAGATAGTTGGATAATTTCAACCCATACACATGCACACATAAAAAATCCTGCTTAAGTGTGAGGAACTCGCGTACCTTGGCATCTTTCAATTTTCGGGGAAAAAAAACCCCCAAAAAGTCCTCCTCAAAACAAGAACAACTCACAGGTGGTGCATCTTCATCTCTACCCTCTTTCCAATGATCAAACCAAGTTCTTGCAATACCTTTGAATTGATAAGATTCTAGTTAAACTCTCTCAGTGTCAGCAACATGCATCACCTCGGATACATTTTTTCAGTTCCTTAGTGGAGTTCTCTAGATACTTAGTTGTGCTCGAACCAGTGAAACTTGGGGGATTCATCCTCAAGAATTCACAAAACCTCAAAGTGTCAACCTCTTCTTGTCTATCCCTTCTTTGTTGACCAACCTGATTAGTTACATCGTGACTCAACATCCTAATAGCCTTACGGAACACAACGTTGGTAACTTTACCTTGAGGTTGCACTTCAGGTGCATTGGGTAACTCTAGTTCCTCTACATTCCTCCTAGCTAGACGACCTCTTGCTGCTATTCGTGGAGGCATGGTTATCAAAAACATGCGCAAGCATGAATTAGAGGGTAAGTTTTTATAGATAAACACTAACGTATGAAAAGAGTGTGAAATAAGTGAGATGATTTCCTATGTGGTGAAACCTCCCAATTATAGATGTGGTGCACTTTACATCGATATATAGGACTTTATAGACATGACTTCATAGAATCTCTAGGAGTCTTTAACCCTCCGCTCTGATACCAAGTTTGTCACACCCCGAGCCTATACCCTTGGTGGGACTGGCACCCGAAGACTATTGTTTTCCTCGAGCGGACCCTTGGCCTGACTTACTTGAATACAATAATCAATAAGCTTAACTGAACTTAAATAATGTAATAACTTAAACATTCCAACTTGAACAAATCTAGCAACCCAAGTCTTAACAATAAGAAATAATACTCAAAAGACTGAAAGAACTAGCATTTGACTGTCTATCTATGAAGCCTCTAAAACTGAGATGGATGTTGAGACAGACCCCACAGCATCCTAATAAGAAAATACTGAAATCAATAAAATGAGTCATCTGGAATGCAAGGAGGCTCACACACTGACTTTGGAGTGATCAACTGCATCAATGGTGCGCTAGATGCCGATCATCGTTACCTACGTCTACATCATAATACGATGCAGACCAGCTGACATAAGTACATTGAATGTACGAGTATACGAGTTGGAATGCTTGATAACATAGGCTAGAAAAAGTCTGAAAGAAACTGAAGAACTTACCTGGCTCAACTCAACTAAACATAACTGAATCATTTCAACATAAAGCAATTTAAAACAAGTGCAATATAAAGAAAAATTGTTTAAAAACATGGTTTAAACTCTGTGTGTATGCATAGACACAATTACCTTTGAGATGTATTCAAAAATACAAATAAATTATGTATATAAACATATAATAATTTCTCTGGGAGTTTCTCTAACCGACAATCATCACATAAGAGCTATAGTGATGATACAACGACCTACCTAACGCTGATAGCGCATCCTATACCCGTCCAAAGGTATGAAACCTGAACTGCCTAATCGATCCACTTGTATGCTGTAACAACCCTAAAAATAGATATGCTAAGTAATGCTTAATGTGTCTAGAATGTATACGATTAGACCAGGTTCACACGGATTGATGCGCATAGAACCATACCTCTGAACCCTTGCTACAGCCAATCCAACTAACTTGGGGAGTTAGTTGAGCTAGAAAAGGTTAGGTCCATCCATGTAGGGCTCTCGAATACGAAGATTTTCTCGAATGAGTCTTTACCGGACTTAGAAAGGGAAAATCTTAGGTTTGGAGGGTCTAGGGGTAAAATGGTCTTTTTCCAGGCTAAGGGTAGTATCGTAATTACCCTAAATATGTAATTAATGATTTAATTAATAAGGTGGAGGGGTATTTTGGGGAGAGAGGGCCAAAAATTGGCCTTTGAGTGAAGTCTTGCTCCACCCAGGTTCGAACCTAGGTGGAAGCAATGATTTAAATTATTTTTCTTTAAATTACTTAATATTTATTAGCTGATTTAAGAAAAAGGAAAATCAGATTTTTATTAAATTAATAAGGAGTCCTAGTTTGACTAATTCCCAAACTAAAACTCCTAATCCTAAAACTACTCTCTCACGCTCATCTCTCTCACGTCTCTCCACTTCTCTTTCACATTTCTCTGCCAAACAAAAGTACAAAAGCAGAAAAATTACTAAAGTTCTTCACTCTTGAAGAACTCACACGAAAAATATAATCAAAACATAAGCAAAAACGTTAGGCAAAAGGGAGGGTTTTTTCCGTCGAGTTGGTGTTGAAGCTGTTGGATTTGGACGTGTGTTTGGAGAAGCTTTGGGCAGCAAGTTCAAGGTTTGAACGTCAAAACAAGGTATGGATTTTCTTACTCTTGGTTCATTTCCCAAGATACCCTTAAGTTTCAGACAAATCTATTCCGAAAACTAGGGTTGTTCCCCGTTGCATGTCCTTGTCACTAGCTCCCATCGAATCATAGGTTGGATATGTTTGCTGGTAGAAATTAGGAATGTAATGTGTTTTTGTGATGATTATGTTTATGTATGTATGTTCGGAATTATGTGAATATTGAGCATGGGG
Source organism: Solanum sitiens (assembly GCA_016801875.1). NCBI lineage: Eukaryota > Viridiplantae > Streptophyta > Magnoliopsida > Solanales > Solanaceae > Solanum > Solanum sitiens. Next base: position 255,511 of record JABWTJ010000312.1, on the reverse strand, counting down.
TCCAAAATTATGTGAAAAATGATGTGTGTGCAATCTGTAGCCGTGATATACACTCCTGGATTCAAGTTCGAAAATGACATGTTTATGGTTGTATTTCATGTGCACAAACTTGCTTAAATCGTGATGTTCATAAGTGATGTAAAAATGCTGATTTGAGTGCAAACTAATAGTCAAATGAATCAATGAAAATGCACCTAAAGAACTCACTAAAAACTACTCAGAACGTCTAAACATTTAACGTGAAAGAGGTGAGAAAATAGGCTGCAAAAAAATATGTGATAAAAAATTTCGAGCATCTTGTGATGAGTTTCGGCCAAGCTAAGGGGGTTATCATGCTATGTAGAAATGAATTAAAATATGTGAGGCCACTTAGAATAGAACCCATGACCTCACCATGTTAAAAGTCATAGAAATAATGTAAGTTAAAAAGAATGTGGTAAGGGGGATTCGAACCAGTGACCTTGATCGAAAATGAAGTACTAAAAATAAGAAATGAGAGGAGTGGGTTCGAACCCACCACCTCTCAGTCAGATTTAATGAAAATTTAAAATAAAAATAAAAGGTTGAGGCGTGTGGGAATCGAACCCACGACCTCTAGGCAGAACAAAGAGAATTTAAGAAGAAATAATTAAGTGAGGCTGTGGGGGTTCGAACCCACACCCCCTCGGCCAAAAGGAGAGAAATTAAAGAGAAGGAAATAAAAAGAAAATGAGGTTGTGGGGGTTCGATCCCACATCCTCTCAGTCCCGATAAACGAAAAATGAAAAATAAAATGAAGGCGTTGGGGCTCGATCTTGGGTCCCCAAGCCGTGTGGATCAAACCAAAATAAATAAAAATGTAAGTGTTGTCCAAGGGATTCAAAATTGGATTCCCTTGCCCAAATTCCGTATTGATACATAAGTCATACGTGAATAAATGTTCAATATAATATTGTCTACATAGATCGAAATCGAGATCTTGGCATACTTACAAGATGCATAAGTCTTGTACCACATAATCTTAGGAAGATACGAATCACTTAAAAGAACTATTAATGAAGCCTCATGGCTTGTATGTATAGACCCATAAGTCTAGCATAAGTTTAAAGTAAGTGAACCTAAGATGTATGTAACGAAATGATGAAACCCTAGAAGGGTCAAGTAAGAGTGTGAAACACACTAAATGGCCAAGTGCATTGGCATACGATGAAATGAACATTCACGTAAAAAGGGGTGAGTAAATATGAATAGCAAATATGATAATGCTAATGAATGTGGTGACAACATGATAAGAGGCTAATGTGAAAGATGAGAGCAATCTCAAATGAGCCTAAGTAAATGTTACCAAAACGTACTCACCTATGATAGTGTAAAGTTAATGAAGAGACCAGTCTCTATGAACACTCTAATGAAAGTATTGAGATTAATGTGTACTTAATACTAATGATGAGATGAGAAATCATCTAATGAGCTATGATGTCCTCATAACTAGAAGCCAGCTTCCATGACGTATGAGTTGAATGTAATGGAACTTTATATTGAGCACTGATAGGCTAGCTATGAGCGGTGATGCTTTCTTTCGAGAAGGGCGGAGGTTCACGTAACTCTCATGAGATGAGACTGTCTGGCATACCGGGTATGGGTCTCCTTATATCTCCTAGTCTTTGAACCTATACTGCCAATATAGGGATCTAGCAGGGTTCAATCCCCTATATACGCTAGCATATTTTGGGTCACTTTGGACGGTGATTCCACCTTTTTTCGGTGTGGGAATGACACACTGGATTTCATGATGCTCACATGATCTATGTCGGTTAAAGTTAAAGTTCCCAAAGAATGAATGAGGCCAGCCTCTAATGATGCACATAATGAAATGAACGATACCAAAGGTGTTAGGATAGGATAATCAAGAGGTGAGCTAGACTCAAGTAATGACATTAGGTTATTCTTGATCATTGCACAGCAAACCCGATGAGAGTCTTAAACTACATCCTAGGTATGGCTAGTGTTTACACTAGCTTATGAATGAATGAAATGAAGTACGTATGAATGAATGAAGCAGACTCTGTGTTTGCTAAACAAGGCTCCCTAGTTGAGGTCCCATATGTTGAGCCCTCATTTTGGGAAGTTTTAATGTTAAGTCCATGATTCCGAGGTCTCATGGCATATGAACGAATGATATGAAAGATGTTATGTGCTATATGCAATATGTTATGTGCTAGGTGTAAGATGTTATGTGTTGTGTGCACTATGATACGTATGATGATGCATGTTACTCTCATGGAATGAGTTTCCTAATCCAATTTGGCAAGTCTACTGAATTGACTTTCCATAATCATGTTGTTAGGAAAGAGCTATCCTTACTCATGCATGTTCTTGGTGTGTGCTTGCATATACCCATACTTAGTACAACTGTGTACTAAACCCATACAATTCTGCATTTTTAGGTGCAGGCACAGGTGGACGTTAGAGCTTAAATTACGACGTTGCAGCTATCCGGACGTGGAGCTTTCATCTGGATTTGGTAGGCCCTCATGCTTTCGAGGATGTCTACTGTTATTATCTAGCTTAGATGTAGGCTTTAGCTAGTGGAGCATGTTCCACTAGTGTTTCTTTCCCGTTTTATTTCAGACATTGTATTGGTGCCATTTTGGCAAGTATACACTTAATTCAGTATTGAACTATTTCTTTCAGTTGATGATCTTAATGTTAGATGGTTGATTGTGAATGTATATGAATTTAAGTAGAATGATATACATGCATGTTAAGGAACAAAAAGTTCAAATTTTCCGTTAAAATTAATCTAGACGAAGTAAGGATGACGTATGTAGGCTTGTCTGCGACCTCTGAGAGGTCAACGACGCCGGTCTCGTCTGGGTCTAAACTCCGATCGTGACATATGATGTGAAAAGGGTTCATCTAAAAAGTATGACCCTTTTCTACCCATGGTGGCTACATAGTATTGTGGAGATGTGAGTTATCGGAATTCATGCTCGTCCCCAATTTGATGTTCAATAATACTCCCAAAATATACTGGTTCTTATGTTTTAAAAGAATACTTCTTCTGTGATTTGAGATTATTTCTCAAAACTTAGCTCAAAGGCTATCTTGAAAATCTCAGTTTCCCCGCTTGCTTCATTTAGAAAGCTATTACTCTTTCCGTAAAATGAGCTCGAAGGCTCTTTGGAAATCTCAATTTACGTTCTTGTTTAAATGTGAAAACATTTACTTTAAACCTCTTTGGGAATACATAGTCACCATATACTTTTTTTAAGAATGAACTTCAACTTTACTCTTTTCTGAACTCAACTCTTAAGTCTAAAAACAAAGTAAATCGTTTGTGAAAGACTTCTTGAAAACATAAAATGTACTTATCTTATTTTTATTTACTCCTACTCAACTTGTTCTTTAAGTCATAAAAAAAAGTTAAAAGCATTTGCAAAAAGACTTCTTGAAAGGACTCTAAGAACTTTCTATACTTACTTCTTAACTTTTAGACTTGACTCTTAACTTCTTTGACTTTGATCTTAACTTTCCTTGAATTGAATTATGGATTCAAGGATCATGATATCATGTTTATGGATGATTTCATGATGTTTATATATATCTTAGAGTGATAGAATCAACTAGGAAACATAGGTATATCACTTAGGAACTAGTACGAAAATATGGGGGAAGAATGGGGAGAACTCGCGTCCCTGACGCTTTTAGAGGCATCGGGCGTCATCCATGAAATTGCAAAGAGCTGGGTGGGGCACTCTGGCTGGTGCGGTGACCGAAGCCTCTGTGGAAAAACATTGGTCTGTGGGGCTTTGAGAGGCGCGACTCCCCAACCCCCGTACCCAGGTGTTCTTAACTTTTCTCCTTCTTTTTTCATCTCTAAACCCTCTAAACTTCCATGGTTATTTCCCCAAACACTTAGGATCATTAGTACTAATAATATACAATAGATTCAGCCCGAATTTACACCCAAAAACATGAATCAAATCATCAAGAAACTTCAACAACACAACCATCAAGAACTCAACAAGTTTTCAACAATGTTCTTCAAGAACTCACTTTCTTAACATTCAAACAACTTAAATTCGCTGAATTGAAACAAGATTGGCGTGTGGGTGAACTAACCCAATACTATGTGATCTCATATACCATTTTAGGGATCACCCCGACGAATTCCATACGCAAAGATTGAACAATCTTGGCAATTCTTGATTTCTCTCATCATTTCTCTCTTCTCCAAGTCCTAGCATGAATGCTCTTTTTCCTAAATTGAACAAAGTCTTGTTTTACCCCCAATTAATTCCTAAAAACGAATTAATTAAATTAGGTAAGGAAAAGACAACCGTGACCTTCCCAAATCCGGATTGGAATTTCCTTAATCCAACAAACCAACTTTTGAAAGGCATAACTCACTCATACGATATCGAAATAGCGCAAGATTGACGGCATTTGAAATTGACCAAAACTCACTTTCCTAACTTAGAAAATTTTTCCAGATTTTGTATTCATTCTAAAAAATAACTATTTTCAGATTTTATTGTCTTTTCGTGTTGTTTCTAGTTGCGAGATGTTAAAGAGGTGTTACAGGTACGATTCAAATTTAATTTTAACAGTAGAGTCATAAGATGTTATAAATTATTTGGGTCTTTGCTTATAATTATTCAAGGTGTTACAATATATTCCAATTGGGATCCTTCGTCCTCGAATGACGACATGACTGAGCCTGGAAAGAAAAGGAGTTACTCTTACTATCTTACTTACTTCTAAAGCGTACTAACATAGACGAACTTATTCATACTAAGATTTTGTAGCTTTTAACAGCACATAAGTCAAGAACGATATTGTTTTAAACATAGTCATACTCTATTTACTGTTATCTTGCCTAAAACCAAGGTATGTGGGCACAAAGTAAGAATATGACTTTCATTTCTTAAGCAATACAATTCTAGGTTTTGAAGCCTAGCAACACCTCCAAACCATGCCCTCCCTTATGAAACCACACCTTAATAGCGACAACTCATAACTCGTACAAGGATTTATGACTACTCTTACCAAGGTTTAAGTTAAATTGTCTGTTGTTAATGTGTTCAAACCAAATCTCTAAATCACAAGATGATAAACATGAGGTGTTTATACTAATCCAAACGACAAGATTCAGGTATTATGCCTCTATAGGAAATCTCATCCCAGGAATACTACTCCTTACCACTACATTCAACCAAACTTCAATTCCTAGTCAAGAAGCATCTATGCATCATGTATTCATCCATATGTAATAATAATAAATTCACTACTAGTACTATAGAAAACCCATGGACTCCTACTAATCAATCCTTCTAAGAATTCTCCTATTCTCCTCACCCATATTAATTCAATTTTTCATGCATTACTACCAAGAACTAACTAACTATGGTCACCTAACTATTACTTATAGTAAAAATTAATTCATCCTTCCTCTAGTTTTATAATATTATATGGAATAAGCACAATATTGTGAACAACAGAAGATATATCAACCTTCTTCTTCTATCATCACTCAACTTTTATCATCAACATCACTCTCTAACTACAAAGTATCACTGAAAGAGCTTTAGGGTGAAAGATCATAAGCACGAATCGTTCGAGAATTTTGATATAAGATTATGCATGACAAAACATTATGTTGATTGACATTGACATCAATTCATGAAATTACGATACTGAGCATACTATGAGACATGATCGCTTATGTGAATAGGTTCGTACCATGATGCTAATACCCATAACTTTATGGAGTAAGATTGATCTCAATGAGCTAAAGTCTTTGCCCCTCATTCTCAGAACTGAGAATAGATGTGAATCTCTCTGGACACAATTCTGATATAAGAGACATAATAATGATTTTGTAACGATTAAACTTTGAGGAATACACTGGATTATAAATGAATCGGTATATCACTTTAAATCTTTCTGAACACAATACTATCTAATTCTTTACACTTGACTTGGTTTCTCATCTTATCATCTCCTCCTTCGTTCTGAAGCTAACACTTTAAATCTATGGATTTATTTTTTCATCTCTAAGTTATTATACTTTAATACTTAGAAAGTGCTAATACCATGGCTATGGAACTCTCCATCCGAAGGTACTAAGATTACTTCTAAGACCTCTTTCTTAGATTCTTCTCTTAACTTCTTCTTCTGTATAAGTATTTCAATAATCCTTACCCACATTGACTATATATGATCCCCTAGACCAAACTCTTAAGGGTAATAAATAATGTTTATATCAGCCTACCCTACATTGACTGCTCAACTGTACTATCTAGGCACATATTATTAAAAAACAAAAGCTTAATTAGAGCCTCGTCTGACTACATATGATCTCGGGTACACCTCTTAATGCTCTTGCTAATCTAGTGACTTAGCCAAACTTCATTGGTCTCATCTAACATTCATAAGATTTCACTTGCATCACTCACATTTATAAAAAATTAATACCTTAATTCCTCACCTAATTCATGTTAAACCTACTAGATTAGATCCCAAACTAATATCATCACCCTCATATTGCCATCCTTTTGATCACTAAACTCATCTAAAGTTCAAGCTTAGTGTCTCTTACTAAACACAAATATCAATATAGCTGCCCGCTTACTATACTAACTTAAAACTACTTGATAAAATTAAGAATCACTCGCCCACTAAGATATCATGACAAGTAGCCAATATTTATTTCTCAGTCTACCGATTTACATATTGCTTTCACATTCCCTTTCACAACTTAAGTACTATTTACCCATTCATTGTACATCATTGCCTAATTAGTTCTATAACCCTCTGAATATCGTGGTCTCTCCCTTAAAAAACATAAGCCTATCTTAGATCTATCACCTTATGACTACTCTGCTCTTTTATTAAACACCTAAACTAGGTCTTGCTAACACTTATCGACGTAAAATATCTTATGTTTAAAGTATACTCTAACTCATCCTAACTAGTAATTATTACTTTACTTCTATCATGAATTCTACACACACTCATCACTTCTGAGTCTTCCATAAGGAAAAAACCCTTATTCATAATTTATTTTGTTCATTATTGGAACAACATAACTTTTCTCATCCATAACTCCATTTCTTATATTATTATACCTCTGCATGCATTCATCTAACTCTGGACACTTCTACTACTACTGCATGCTCATAATATCTCAAATCACTCTTGCTTTAGGGTGGAAATACTACCAAAGCATTCTAAAACACACTCACCTCTTAAAGGGTATCATCAAAAACAAAATTTTTAAAGAAGAGGATATGAGAGTACATCTTGCTTTTAGCTCGAATACATGACTTATATGAATAAGAGTGCATTCTTTAAAATCTATAAACTTAAGCTAACTCACGGGTTACCCTCAAGACTCTTTGTAGACTCATGACTATATCAAAACTTTTAATGAGAGTTACTTATCGATAAGAATATGGACTTTGCTTTTGAACTACCTTGAGTATGAGGAGTAGTCTAACGGATTTAAGAAATGCAGGATTTTGAATAAGTTTCTAGGACATAGTTCTATTACATGATTTAGAGTGTAAAAAAAGGAAAACTTTTCTTTAAGGTCCGTGGTACCTAATTTATAGAAGTAGGGCCCTCACAACCATAAATAAAATACTACTAACATGGCTCCATAGACACCCTAGGACATTTGAACTCCGTGCTTTGATATCAAGTTTGTCATGCCCCGAGCCTATACTTTGGATATGGATGACACTCGACAACCATTGCTCTTGTCCAAGCGAACCCTTGGCCTGACAACTTACTTAGCAGAAGACTTACTCAAGCGATAAAAGGCTTAAAAACAAAAAATTTCAACATTTAAACTCAAAGTAAATACTCTACTCAAATTGTCCGTTAAATACTCATTAACATAAGTATAATAGTTTACAAAAACATCTCAAGCAAAAGTACACATTTAAATACTCCTTAACTTTATCTATCTATGAAGCCTCTAATGTTTAAGATAGTTATCAGGACAAGACCTGCATGATGCCTCAAAACACCTAACTAAATGTAAATATGAAGTCCTTCGAACTGTAAAAAGGCTTACCAAAACTGTCTGGAGTGTAGAGTGATCTCAACAGAGCACCTGTTGATGATCCTGAACATCTGTATCATAATATGATGCAAGTCGGATGATATCAATACATTTAAATGTAGGAATGTGTAATATAGCCGAGGCAAAATAACTAAAAGAAGGGACCAAATAGATAATAATGTACTCAAGCTAATTGTAAAGAAATAAATGAGTTAAATCATTTTAAGCCTTACAAAATACCTTCTCATCTCTGAACTCAACATAATAAGTAATATATATCAATACACTTTAACTCTATTGGGAGATTCTATAACCGACAACCATCACGATGAGCTACGTGATGATACAACGTCTTGTTCATGCTGCTAGAACTATTCTATATTTTGCTGAGATATAGAACCTCTCAACTAAGTGGATCCACTAAGATCTGCCCGATGACACTAATGATTCATCAAAAAAGTATAATCATCTACCCATGATGGAAAGATATGGTTTATGGGGGTTGTGAGTCGTCTGAACTTCTCCAATGAATGCCCCTCAAGTAATTGAATTGGTACAAAACTACCCTCTATCAACCTATCAGCCCTAAAATACCCCTGATGTCCACCTTTCGGCTAAAAAATACCCTCGATTTTAATCGTTTGACTCATATTTTCCCTTATTTTTAATGGCTCCCTTAAAGTAAAATTATTAAATATTTATTTATTATATTTCTTAATCTGATTGGTCCAAACTTAAATCCTTCTCAAAGAAATAATAAAAATGATATTTTAAAAATTCTATTTTTCTATAAAAACACTTACGATTCATATTTTGACCTGATGCACTTGAAAATAATATTGAAAAAATAATTTCATGATATCTTCCTATTGACCTATTTTATATCAACCTCAATATATTATAATGTAATTCAACTCATAAATGGGGATCCAACTAAAATCCATACTTACCGCGACTGATTGTGCATCTAAAAATATTCGTAGTTTAATTCATATAAAATTTTCTCTCAATTATCCAAATGTCTTGTTTATTTTTTCTACTATTCCTTTTAAAGCTCTTACTCTTAATTAGGATACTCGAGACTCAAACTTGAAATGAACTCACATATTTATATTTTTTTAATTAGTATTATTTTCATGATGGGATGAGGGTAGGGATAAAAGAAATGATTATTTTATTCTCTTATTTTTAATTTTGGATACACACCAAAATGTAATATTTGTACATATTTGCTTGATTAAGTCATATTTTATTGAACTAATTATTTATATATGAATACATCGGTATTTTCCTCCCCTTTTTCTCTCTTGTTTATTATAAATTAAAAAAAGTTAAAATTATGGACAAGATCCAAATACAAAAAAAAAGGAAGAGATAGGAAGTGAAGGGCCGGGGAGGGAGTAGTTTAGAGAGTAGATGCCTAACCTTTTTATAACTTTGAATTTACTATAGATTCAAAATCAATTCAATCATGTGAGATTATATATTAAGTAACTTCAAATTATTTTAACGGAAAAGGGCCTAAGATTCCCTTAAACTAGGAGATTAGATACAATATTACCCTCCATCCTCCTAATGAGTGTGATCCGTTAGACATAAGGGTATTTTTGAGCCAAAAGGTGGACGTCAGGGGTATTTTAGGGCCAATAGGTGGATGGAGGGTAATTTGTACCAATTCAAATACTTGAGGGGGGAATTTTATGCCCTTCTCCGTAATATATATATATACTCTTGCTCAAATGTATAAAACATACTCTTTCTCTTGTTTAAGATAATTGCTCAAACTATCCTCTTAAAAGAGGTAACTGCTCTGAAATATCTATAAACTCATTGTTCACTTAGAAAACAAGGTTTCTTTTTGCTCGAAGTAAACATACTTTCTCTAGGTTGAGATAAATACTAAAAAAGGCCTCTTTAAGAGGTAATTATTGTGTACTTAATCTTTCTCAAAACTATTTTTCTTTTCTTAAAATAATACTCTTTCTTCATGTAAAAATGAAACATTTGGAAAATACTTAGTTTCATTATACTTTTTCTCAAACTCCCCTTTACTTCTTCAAAACTCAGTTTATATAATTATGTTTTGCTTAAAAGATTCTCGATAAGAATTTAATTAATACTCAAGAATAGGGTTCATGCTAAAAATAGACATGAACAATAAACTCAGCAATTGCAAAAGACAATGTATGAAAATTCAATGATTATAAATAGAAATTCAAGACTCAACAAATGAAGGACTCAAAACTCAATATCAACCATCTCAATAATAGTCAAATATAAGGATATAATCCTAGATTACTACTTACTGATTTGAAAGTAGATGTATGGCGTGAAGATGAACTAGTCCAACACTATGATAGCCTTACATACCTTGAAGAACGAAGTTTTTGGCAAAATTGACGAGATTTGAAGGATGCTTGAAACCTTAACGTTTCTCCTCTTGGAACGTCTCTGTAATGACTTGAAGTTTTAATGAACGTAAAACAACTGATAAACAATTTCTAACCCCTTAGCTAGGTATAAGCCATCGCGGTTTAGATTTAGAATATGGGTTAGAACGATGTAGTTTATGTACAAAATGCATTGGAGAAAGACAAAAATGACCCTATCATTATAAAACTATCGTAGTGACCTTCAATGATGTATTCAAAAACTGTTTATTGGTCCACGGTTCGTGAAACACTTCATGGGCCGTATAGCCACCGGTGAACCTCCCCCTGTCTAACACGACTACTAAAACGGGCAAAACATTTTACTTTGAACTCAAAATTGGAAAAACTTGGTGGTGTTGGAAATAAGACTCAATGACCTTCAATTTTACAGGTCATGGGCCCCATAATTTATTAGATTTTGAGAGATATGGTCATTTGAAATTGACCTAATACATAAAAACTAATGGGTAACGTGTTTGACCCCTAAACAACTTGAAAGCATTGTATGGTTGGGCACCTTGCCTTAAATGAGATGTGGAATCATAAATGGACCATTTAGGGTTATGTGAAGGCCCCATGGTCAATTTTGGGTTTGTGGACTTGCCCGTTAGCCTTATTTAGCCTTCTTAATGTTCGAGGTATTACACAAAAAAATCAAATTCAAATATTAGAGTTGAAAGATGTTATAGAATTATTATGGTCTTAGCTTAGAAATTTTTGGGGTGTTACAGAATATATAGCACATATGTTGGAGTTATATCTTAAGTTCAGGCTTTGACGCTAGTGGCTAGCGGATGTTTGTCCTACTTGGACTATGTACGTGATTTGAATAGGGACGTCTCTCTTGTGGAGTTGGTTCCAATTGTCTATGAGTTTGTAGATATGTTTGACCTATCCCTAAAAGCGTGATATTGACTTTCCCATTGAGCTTGAGTTGGGTACTTGACTTATTTCTATTCTGTCATATGAGATGGCTCCTACAGAGATCAAGAAGATCACCGTTAAGCATAATGATCTCTTAGGTAAGTGATTTATCAGTGCTAGTGTATTTCCTTGGGGCGCTCCAATTTTATTTGTAAAGAAGAATGATGGTTCGATATGCATATCTATAAATTATGGATAGATGAATAAGGTGACACTGAAAAAATATTATTCATGCCTAGGATTGATGATTTGTTCAACAAGCTTTAGGCTACCACAATGTTCTTGAAGATTGATCCGAGGTCTGGTTACCATCAGTTGAGGATTAAGGTAGTAGACATCCCTAAGACCACATTTAGGACTAGATATGGCCATTATGAGTTCCTAATGATGTCTTTTAGGTTAATTAATGTCATTTTTTCCTTCATGGATTTGATGACATAAGTTTTTGGGCCTTATTTTGATTTTTTTTATCTAATTCATAGCGGGCGTCTTGAGTCGGTTGGTAGTGAGTATAGACCGACTAGACTTCTTATCTATGGTGGAGACATTCAATCTTTAGCTAATTATATGGTATAGTTGGATGTTTAAGATTCTAGGTGTGTCTTAGCATATGTGGGAGTTCAGTCCTCTCTACTTGATCATATCTCTAGCCAACAATATGAGGATGAGGCCTTGGTGGCACTTTGTGATCGCTTGTTAGCAGGTGACGCCACTTAGATTACTGTATATTCAAATAGGGTTTTTAGGTTTTTAGGGCGTATTTATGTCCCTAGAGTTGAGGGTTTGATTTAGATTATACTTTGTTCGAACCACGATTCTAGATATTATATCCATCCGGACAACGCGAAAATGTATCATAATTTAAGGCAGCATTACTAGTGGAGTGATATGATGAGAGATATTGATGAGCATGTATTTAGTTGCCTAAGCTGCCAGAAGGTTAAGGCCGAGCACTTGAGACCTGGTAGTGAGTTTAAGAGATTACCCATTCTAGAGTGGAAGTGGGATCATATCATCATGGAATTTATGGCAGGACTTCCCCGGATTTCTAGAGATGTTGACAACATTTGAGTCATCATTGATTAATTGACTGAATAAACACACTTCATCCATATTCGGTCTTCATTCAGTGCGAAGTGGTTAGCCCATATCTACATGGATGAGGTGGTCCATCTTCATGGTGTGCGGGTCTTCATTATTTTAGTTCAGGGTGCTAAATTTACTTCTAGCTTCTACAGGACATTAAAAAGGATCTGGTCAATCACAACGCTCTTTCTCGCATCCGTGATGAACAACTGATAGACACAATCTACTGTTCTTCTAAGGAATGAAAATGCGTTTTCTTGGTCATTTCTTGACGGAATTGAGTGATTAAAGTATGACACGTCTGTAATCGTTGAGGCTTTATTGTGGTATACTGGGGCATGTTGGTGGACCTTCGTTTGAGGTGAATTATCGTTTGAAGATTCTTACCCTCCCTTTATTTGTGAAATGTTGTAGGATTGTTGTTGGTTCTAAGCCCCAATCTGTGTTCAATTTTGGGACACAAGTTCGAGGTGTAGTTGAGGACTTCTTGAAAGAGTACATTCTGGAAATTCTAGTGTGGGTCCCATAAATTATTTTTTACTCTAAAATTGTTTTGTCTCCATTTTAAGAGTTTTAAAGTCTTAACAACTGCTTACCTGTTAATCCTTGTTTTGATAGCGTGGAAGTCTTCATAGGCATTTAGGAAATGAAAAGTTCCATCCTTGTGATCGGGGCACGTTTGGTGGGCATTTATGTAGGTCGGGACTTCCTTTCTTTCTTATATTAATAATAAATGCAAAAATTTATTATGATTGGTATGAATTGGGGATGGTTACTTAGTTAAATCTTCTTCTCTTTTAGAGACAATATTTTAAGATTGATCGACTTGAATTTTAGTGTAATACCATGTTAGTTAGGGGTTGTTTGTGTGTTGCAATATTCTATGTGATTTAATTGTATTATCATGTGTGTTCTGAAGCATGTTCAAACTTATTCTAAGATAGGCTAATGATGCCTTAGACTCTTCCCCTCTACAATTATCATATTTCATACGTTGTTTCAGACTAACTAGGTCTTTGTAGACTAGAATAGCATACTTAATTTCAGTACTATGACCCATAGTTTAGGGTTTTTTACAGCTTCTTATACATTCTATTTTCTCTCTCCATCTCTGCGTCTCTGATGCGTTACCGGAGGTTTGTGTTATCACGACGAGTAGAGAGTGAGTCATACAAAGGTGAGATCCTTCTGTTGATACCTTTGGATGGACGACATTCCATGATGTCAGAGTATTAATATTTGAATCCTCTTCGTAGTCAATAGGGTCTTTTTATGGGAGTCGGACGGACAATATGATTCTTTCCAGTTGAGTCTAGTTTGCTACAGTACGAGACCCTTCTCCCATTTCCGAGGTTGATGTACCACGGCTTGGGACCGTTATTTCCAGCTCGAGACTATTGTTTTACGGTTTGAGTCCATTACTTAGTTGGGGTACTATCACTTGAGGTTTGAGGCCCGATTGACTCTTATTTGGACTTGGATATTTTATCTTCATAGTCTTAGATATTATGTGTCCCCGTTGGGCTTATTGGGGTCGTTTAGTTTTTTTGAACTTGTTGTCATGACCCGAGAGAGCACCCCTAGTCGTAACCGACATATTCGATCTATCGTAAGTCTCATATTATCCTCACGGATCATTCATTTCATATGATACTTAAAAATAGAGAAGAATTTAAAACTTTCTTCACACACGAAGAATGCTTTCATTAATAGGCAAGCGGAAGACTTTAAACATCTCACTTTATAATATGTCTCATAAAACCATATAATAACTTTTGGAGTACAACAATTAGGACGAAGCACACACAAGACTTAAAATAAAGACAGAAAAGCACATGTGAGGTTTTGTCCTCTAATGTATGAGGACTCACCAAAACGTCATCTTCAACCCTTAGAGACCTATGCATCATCCCTAGAATACCAAACCTCCAATCCCTACACTTTAGTCATAAGGGGAAAAGAAGGGCTTAGCACATTTAAGGACTAAGTATGGAAGCCATGAAAAAATCATGTAGAAAGAGAAATTTGGTATAGAAACATGCTTTAATGACATTTTGATAAAAAATCTTCATCATAAGAGTGTAAGAGACATAATACAAGTCAACATTCACATATGAGACATATTCAACTAGCACCAATATACCACAATTATTTCCATATTCATCAAGTAACCTTTCATCATTTGGACTCTCTACCTAAGGTTACTCTAAGACCAACCTAAGTAAGACATGAAGAGACCGCCCATACACCCTCTTCAAGCACACCTAAGTGTTCCTCAAAGACACCCTAGATAAGAACCTTTCTATTCAACATACTAATATTAGGAGGACATACATTACTTAAGTCATTTAGAAGCAAATAATACAATTAGGGGACTTTCCATAATTGTCTTAAAAGACCTAGGGAACTCACTTTAGCATCTTCAAGGCCTACTCGTACCATGTGTAGATAGCATCACATACTACTACCTACACGTCATAGAACCTATCCAATAACAAGAGTGCACATCCTACATGATGATAATAGGCATTAACCAGCATAGACCATACTAGCTAGGTATGGAATCCGGTGTCATTAGACCCCACACCGTGGAAGGTGTTCTTCTTGCCAATGGTAGAACTATAAGAAACCCATGGTCTATGGGATATCGAAAGGCTTATTTGTACACTAGTCTCATACTCAGGAGACCTACATCCTTAAGCATATCCACTCGGTGCTTTTCCTTGGTTCTCATATAGTAAGTTCATTGACATAGGTGTATTAGAGAAGGTACCATCACTAAGCCTACCAACTCATAATACCATTTCCAAGAAGGGCCCCACAAGGGTATGCCTATCAAGGTTCATTAGGATAACTCATTCATGAAATGGGTACAATGCTAGGTCTATCCGATTCACTTCATTAGAAACCTTCTTTTCATACTCAAGATTTCAAATTCACTTATGGTCTAGACTCATCTATATAGGGAACCATGCTTAGGTTTACCAATTCAAGACATACTTTAGAATACCTCATTTATCATTCAAGGAAGGGCACCAACTTTAGGTCTACCGACCATAGATATTCATTCATTCAATCATTCATTCTCAAGAAAGGATACCTAAGCCTACCAAGTCAACAGATCACATTCAACATAAATTTCATGTATCACGTAGGGACAACTAAGTCTACCTAATCAAGACACCATATCAACATATAAAGACTCTCCATAGTCTAACATCATCCCATATCAACATCTAGAGGAAACGTACTTACATCACATTTTATTCACCTTGTACAAGATCATACATATATCACATCATCCTTCACTTTATACATTCATATATTCCATAACACCCTATTCATTATCACATTATCTTCACATATCCAACTTCACATTACACCATGAAATTATACCATAACAAGATACCACTACAATTCACATAATAATGCCGACAAGGCCATGATAATTAGGAATAAACCCAATTCAAAACCAAATTTTGGGATTTTGTAAAGATCAAGGGTTCATGGAGATTTTTATTGTAAAACATCAATTTAACAACAATGATATCGTACCTAATAATTTGAAATCGTTTCATGCAAGAACCCTTGAGTTAGAGTGAAAATAGGACTCTTCATAAACTTTGAAATCACTTTGAAATTAGCTCTAAGGTGATAGATAACCTTAGATAAAGAACTCTCATACCTTATTATATGAAATCCCAAGAGAATTGGAGAATAAAGACATTGAAATCTACAACCCTAGCTCCATCTTGACCTTGAGCTTCCAAGGGGTTCTGAGAGAATTCTTTTAGGAGGGAAGGTTTCAATTTTAGGAAAAGTGAATAATGAATTTTAATTGAGGGTTTAAATGTTTTAACACTGTTAAAATACCTAAATAACCCTAAAATAACTTCCCCTACCCTTTAAAATACTTGGTTGTGAATTTACTTATTCACCCCCACCTTCGCCGAATTATTGTAGGAATTGCAGGTTCCACTAACGCCCACCAGACCACGGATTGTGGTCTGGTCCACGCCCAGCCAATGGGATCCGTGGTTCTTGTCAGTGGCTCAAAACTTCAGGCCTGCGACGTCCAAAACTAACGGGCCTTCAATGCATTGACGAGCCGTCATTTGGAGCCGTCAATTATGCTGCCCAGACAACTTCTTTGCTAAAAGATGAGGTCCTCCTCAAGGGTCCCTTGTGTGTCCTTGGGGAGTCGTACCCGGACCTCAAACCCTTAGAATCGAT
Source organism: Solanum sitiens (assembly GCA_016801875.1). Lineage (NCBI taxonomy): Eukaryota > Viridiplantae > Streptophyta > Magnoliopsida > Solanales > Solanaceae > Solanum > Solanum sitiens. The sequence continues at coordinate 238,783 of JABWTJ010000312.1, read as the reverse complement.
TTTGCACTAATATGAGTCATCTCCACATGACTTAGACCTCAAACAATGCACTAACTTCAACCAAAACACATAAGAATACACTAGCACACACGTGACTAGTCTTCGAACGTCTTGGTCGTTCCTTGATGTTTGACCTCAACCACAACCAAACTGATATATAAACTCACTTTAACATTACATCAAAAACTTATCAACTAATAAAACACATGCGAAGCTCTAGTGCATCCGATTTTATTTTTAGGGTTTTACACTTGCGCACGAGTGTACCTTATGGGCTTATGAGGGTTAAGTTAGGTTTCACTTAGTTGTACTTAGATTTACTTTTTGTATGCTTATGTACTTCCTTTTTTTCCTGTTGTGACCTTTTTGTGTTTAGATTCTATCTTCTTAGATTGTTTTTACCCTTCTTGCTCAGTCGGCCTATGATGCCTACTGAGTCCCTTTGTTTTGATAATTACGCTACACTTTGCATCTTTTTCTAGATGTAGTTCCTACTAATAGCTACCAGCAATGATCGTTTGTGCTATCTTTTGTATATTGGGATATCAAAGACAAGGGTGATCACCTGGTTTCCTGGACCAGCCTGTCTCCTTTTGTACATATGTTATCTTGTCTTTTTCCTTTGAGACGACTTGTTGCAGTCGATTTTTGGGGCTTGTATTTATTCTTGTTAGACAATTTTGTACTCTTGACTTCCAGAATATTAGAGGTCCTCTTTTGTTTATATATATATTTTTTATTCTTTTGCTTCTTTATTTTCTTACTATTAGTGTTATTTATTGTTTAGTTCTATTCTTCTACCCACTACTTGTCATTCTATAGCTACGAGTCGGCTTACTTACTGGTGAAATTTAGTACGTGTCATCATGGCTCAAAAATCTGAGTTGTGACACTGTCTTGACATTTCGACACATAGCAAGATCCTTTTGATTTCTTTGTTTGACTTGTCATACCACATCGTTTGACACTTGGAACTAAATCGGACCTTTAGGATGAGATGAAATCTTGGTTAACAAAGTGAGCTCATCTATGTAGTCCAAATCAATTAATTTAGACTTAAATTAAATCCATATTGGACTTAAGCAATTAAACAAATTATATTAATACATAATATTTATTTGGATTGATATATCTATGAATTGAATATAATACAAATCATCTTATTAATTTATATTTAATAAATTTTAAATGATTAAATATATGCATTAATATTTTAACAATATTAAAGGTCTTAAATAAATTTTATCTAAACTAAACTAGGGACGTCTAAGAAAAAATGGTTATATGTGTCACACCCGGATCCTAGACCCCGGATGAGACCGGCGGCGGCGTCCTCTCGGAGGACTCAGACAAGCCCTTAGCATTCGTCAAAACATGTGACCATAACCAACCCCTTTGGACAATCCTAGGTTAGGTACTAGCATATTTCTTTTGTTAGCTACTCGGTTAGTGTCACCCGGTTAGGTCTTAGGATTTCGAGCACACTAGTTAGTTCATTTTAGTTAATCCTAGGTTGGTTAGTTAGTTAGGTCGGTTAGTTAGAGCCTAGGACTGGTTAGGAAGTTCGTCCCCACGTGGCTTGACCCGACGCGTGCCTGCCCCCTAACCGCCCTAACCGAATCGGTTGGGCTTGTCTCTCGGCCGGTAGCACATTTGCTTGCACATGTGTTGCCGTGCACTTTCCTAACCGTGCATTCTGGAAAGTTCACTTCTTGTCCAAGGATCCTCACTATGTCCTTGGGCACTACTTAATCTACATGATCATTTTAAATGATCATGTGCTATGGTACTTAGGCTTGACACTTGGATGCCTCGTACCTAATATGAGTATGCAATGAATATAATTATTTTAGCTTAGGGTCTTTATTGCAGGTACAATTCCTAAACAAGCTTGGATTGGAGCATTGAACATCAAGGTGTATTTTAAGTTATCAGTTACTTGTGTATACATACGAAAATTGGCTAACACCCTTAAGCCAATATTCTATTAACATGTCCAATACTACTCAATATTTGGCATTGGGATGCCTATGTACCTCAATACATATTCTTAAAATCTAATAGACTCTTCACTAGACAAGTACATTTTCTGGAATGTAACATTATCCCCCTCCCCCCTTAGGAAACATTCGTCCCCGAATGACACTAAATTCTTTTGGAGGGTAGGAAAAGACTCAATTCTAGCGGCACAACCAGCACATAACATATCATTACACTTAGCACTCAATTTATGATGCACAAACATATAAGAGCTACATATTCATAACACATAGTGAGTAATTTCCTTCTCAACCTTATCAGAAGCTCAAAATGCATCAAAGAGTTACCATGCTATCAATCTTCTTAAGATAACAACAAAACAACAACAATCTCAAGAAAACATATGCATACTATTTCACATAAGTGCAAGAATAGAGTATGAAAACATCTTCTTAAAACTCTAGTTGGTACTATCTTTTACCAAAACATGCACCTATTTAGTAAACAAGTTATTTTTTTTTCATTCTTGTTAAATTGGGCATGAAGTCTTTATAAGCCAATCTTTATTGGCTATGAACATTCTTTGATTATTTGCATAATGTATAGTTCTTGGGGCATATATTCATACTCCAATATTGGCATAAACCATTAACTGTTAAAACTTCATTCTTATCAAACACTGATGATTTGACATTCTCATACTTTGCTTACTTAGTTCACTTTGAACTTACATTTCTTCTTCTTTGATCTCACGTTCACCTTGAACATGCTAGGTTGACTTAGGATATTCTTTTAAAACTTCCATTGGGATCTTTCTGTGCAATGACTAAGAATGACTTACATCATTACTTAGTCTAGCCTCACCCTTTGGTCATCGAAGCGGGCCAAATAGAGAATGAAATGCATAAAAAAAATAGGGGAAGGTCCTATCCGAACACCCCTGATCTTCCTACTTCTTTCTTTCTTTCTTTCTTACTTTCTTACTGAAATCTTGAGCATTATACATACTACTAGAATCGGAAATAGGGAGAACTAAGGAGATTAACATTCGACAATTTCATTGGGAACAACCCTATTTTCGATTTTCTTGAATTCAATACGTTTGAAAAACCTCCTTTATCCTCACCACATGGTATAAACAACCCTTGGCTATCATCTTACAAGCCTTTAAACAAGAAATAATTTGACCCCTTGGCATAGAATTTCCCCCTTCCACTCTAGAATAGGTTCATTAGGGAATTGAAACTTCACTACCCTTGTTCTACAATCTACGGAAGCAAAACAATCATGAAGCAAATCCATACCCAAGATGATATCAAAATCAAACATGTCAAGTTCTACCAAATCAGCAAGAGTAACTCTATTGGGAAGCATGACAGGGCATTTCCTATAGACTCTTTTTGCAACTACAGAGTCACCCATTGGGGTACAAACAGAAAAAGGCTCAATCAAAACATCGGGAAGTACATCAAACTTCCTAGCTACCAAAGGTGTAACAAAAGAAAGAGTAGCACCTGGGTCAAGCAAAGCATGAACATTAACAGAGAAAACTTGAAACCTACCCGTCACAACGTCGGGAGAGCTTTCTTGTTCACCCCTAGCCTTGAGTGCATAGAAACGGTTCCTTTTTGGAGCTTCAGAATTAGGACCGCTTGGTTGAGCTTGACTATTACCCTTACCTTGACTTCTTACATTAGGACAATCTTTTACTATATGGCCACCTTTGCCACAACCATAGCAACTATTAGTTCCAACAAGACATTCACCCCCGTGCTTCTTACCACACTTACCACAAATTGGTCTTTCTCTTGGTGGATCAACATTTCTCCCCTTTTGAGGTTTAGGGTTAGAACCTCTATCATTGCGATTCTTGGATAAATCTGAAGGAACTTGGTTTGAAAACCTCTTCTTACACTTAGGCTTGTCTTGAACATCAAGCATACTTTTAGTAGAACCACTCTCAAAAGACTTTTCCTTCTTAGCTTCCCTATTTCTCTTCCTTAGGCGACTTTCCTCAACCTGTTGAGAATGAAACATCAACATAGAAAGATCCATATTGTCATAAAGCATGGCTGCACGACATTCTTCTTCAAGCTCTTCGGACACGCCCGTTACATAATGGCTCATTTCATCCCTAGCATTAGAAATCAAAGATAAGAATATTTGGACAGCTTAATGAACTTCAAGGAGTATTCCTTAACACTTATATCTCCTTGATGAAGGTTGATGAACTCCTCTACCTTAGATTCTCTTTGCTATCTTGGGAAAACCAATCAAGAATGGAATTAGATGCTAAAAGACACATCATGTCAAAGCTCTAGAGGTACGACATAAGAGTATCAAGAAAGAGAAGTTTCCTAATCATCACATAGCCCCTTGTCCACAACTGTGGCGCGCTTCACAACCATGAACAAGACGCTAGGTAACGTGGTTTAGTGAGACATTGATCCTAAGGATATTTAACTTCATGCTCTGATACTAAGTTTGTCACACCCGGATCCTAGACCCCGGATGATACCGGCGTCGTCGTCCTCTTAGAGGACTCAGACAAGCCCTTAGCATTCGTCATAACATGTGATCATTAAAAATTGCAGAAGAATTAAAAATTTTAACATACTAATGAAGTATACTTAGACTTCATACTTGAGATTCATAAACAACATACGATATTCTAAAATTGTCTCACATGTATAGAAACCATCTAAGAGTGCAAATCTGGACTTAGCCAATAATAGTCAATATGCCATATAGGCCTTAATACAAAAGAGTTCAAAGAACATAACGGAAATAACGTATTCTAAAAACTACTAAGTCTTCATAGGCTGGAATATACGTGACAGCGTCCCGAACATGAGGACCTACCAAGAGTTGGAGAAAGAGTTCCAAGCTTTTTCAACTCGACCTGCTTAACTTCAATGGCCGGAACCTACAGTTGTAGTAATATAAAGTAATGGGGTTAGTACGCCACATGTACTAAGTATGGGTATATGCACATAACACATAGGGACATGCATGAAAAAGGATCATTTATCATCTCTTTAGAACACATGCTAAGTCATATAAAATTCTTCAGTGCACATACCATATAACGCATACAAGTTAAGGATTTTATCAAACTTAAAGCATAATCATAATCGAAGACATAATACACTTTCAGATTCATTAATTCACATAGCATAGCATACAAACACTTACCAATGATCCCATCCCCAACCTACGAGTGCAATGGTCATGTGAAGCCCCATAACCCCACACAACCAAGTAGACAACATAGGAGACCATAAATAAAGCTTTGCTTCATATAACTTGTAACATAGTTAGTCATCACTTCATATAGCAATATAACCAAATAACATATTCATCATAATGATCAACATTAATATAAGAGTAACATCATGCATCATAAACATATATCTTTCATGTTATCATATTATATAAGAACAATCTCCTAGGACTTCCTTTAGAGTCAACTTGTGCAATGTCTAGGTAGAGTCCCATACCCCTACCTATACTAAGCAAACTCCTCAACTCACCCTAGTCAACGTTCATTTACTTGTCTTTTATTTTATATGAGGGAACATACACATTAACCGACATAGACCATGTTAGCTAAACATGGAATCCAGTGTCTTTCCACACCGAAAAGAGATGGTCTACCGGCCAAAGTAGAATCTAACTTGACATAGCTTTCTAGGTGGATCCACTAGCTAGTATCCTATGGTGGAAATATAGTTCACGAACTAGGAGATGTATTAGAGATCCATAGTTCCACATTACATGGCAGCCTCAATCTCATGAGAATCATTGTGAACCTACCTTCTCGCTTGGGAAGGGACACTTCCCATATCTAGTTCATCGGTGCTTAGCTTAAGTCCCTTTCTTGAAATAACCTTTAAGTTTTCTTTTATAATAAAAGTATCATAGGTCATAGGAGGTTAACTCCCTATATAACATGATCATGAGATCTTTTAGATTAGATGAGAATGTCCTTTCATCATAACCTTTCATATGTGAGATTAACATAACATAATCATCTTGTGTAAAGCATACAAGAGATATCATAAACTTGCATATTCGTATTATTATCATGATCTCACAATTTACATGTTCATAGCCCAGCATATTCACATAGCAACATCATACATACTTTTCATAACATAGCATCATAGTTTATAGGCTAACATAAACATTTAAAAGTTATCACACTTAGAAGACTTACCTCTTGCTTCCAAGAATCTTATTCATCATGCAATATTCATAATCATACATAGTGAAATACTCAATGGCATAATCAAGAATAACTCATCAAAGCATGCATAATATCAATGCACAGCGTAGGAGAAGGTAAACGGGTCGTTAAAGGGTTTATTCACGTCTTAATTATAATCTCAACATTTACACATTATCAAATACCATAAATAACCCATTCGAAACCATCTCTTAGATAAAGATCATGTATCACACGACATTCAAACATTATCAATCAATTACTCAACAATTCGTGCAAAATTAAATATAGAAAATGTTTACTTTTCATTGAAAATCATAAATCAAGGGTTAGGAAGAAAATCCGTTTTATAGAGTAAAAACCCTAGTATTTGAAGTTCTTGAAAACTTATCTTGAAAGGAACTCTTGGGGAAAGGAATCCCAAGAGTTAAAAACCCATACCTTATAGATGAAGAATCCACGAAATTGGATTGGAAACTTCGAAACCTTCGTCTTCTTCCTTAAGTTTTCTTGTTCTTCAATGGAGTTAGGAAAAAGAGAGCGTTCTTGAGAGATTGAGAGAAATTTCATCTAATATGATTTGGGACGTGTAAAAGTGGTCTAAAAATTACCTAATATCAATATATAGTCATTCCATGAATTACCCAAAAGACCCTCCACTTAGATTATCAAAACGCTCCTCCTAAATTGACTAAAAATAGGAGAATATTTTACTAAGGATCTTGGGTTTGACCATGATTTTAAATTAATTAATTAAGCTGCTAATTTAATTAATTAAGTGACCTAGGGTAATTACTAAAGTACCCCTAAGTCATTAGGACCATAACCAACCCCTTTGGACCATCCTAGGTTAAGTACTAGGATGTTTCTTTAGTTAGCTACTCGGCTAGTGTCACCCGGTTAGGTCTTAGGATTTCGGGCACACTAGTTAGTTCATTTTAGTGAATCCTAGGTTGGTTAGTTAGTTAGGTCGGTTAGTTAGAGCCTAGGACTAGTTAGGAAGCTCGTCCCCACGTTGCTTGATACAACGCGTGCCTGCCCCCTAACCGCCCTAACCGAATCGGTTGGGCTTGTCTCTCGGCCGGTATCACATGTTCTTGTACATGTGTTTCCGTGCACTTTCCTAACCGTGCATTCTGGAAAATTCACTTCTTGTCCAAGGATCCTCACTATGTCCTTGGGAACTGCTTAATCTACATGATCATTTTAAATGATCATGTGCTATGGTACCTAGGCTTGACACTTGGATGCCTCGTACCTAATGTGAGTATGCGATGAATATAATTATTTTAGCTTAGGATCTTCATTCCAGGTACAATTCCTAAAGAAGCTTGGATTGGAGAATTTGAACATCAAGGTGTATTTTAAGTTATAAGTTACTTGTGTATGCATACAAAAATTGGCTGACACCTTTAAGTCAATATTCTCTTAACATGCCCAATATTACTCAATATTGGGCATTGGGATGCCTATGTACCTTAATACATATTCTTAAAATCTAATAGACTCTTCACTCGACAAGTACATTTTCTGGAATGTTACAATATGATCCTTAAAAGTTAATGATATACCATGAAATTCTCAAAGACACAAATAAATATAGAATGGAAATAACAATAAATTTCCATAAATATTCTAAACTGTCCTCTATAAATTAATTGAATAAATTTTTAATCAGAAACATATTTCATAACCTCAAAATTAATATTGAACAAAATGACAAAGTCTAGTGTCTCAAAAATTCTTTATGGTATCATTTTCATTGTGTTCCTTCTCTCAGGTATTTCATTACCCCATCTATCTACAGTTTGAACAATAATAACTTAAGTTGAGGTGTTTATGAAAAATATAAAAACTAAACATAATTGATATAAATTGGAGAAGACATACACATTTCTTTGATTTAATTTAGTTTTGATTATCAAAATATTTAACATTTTATTAGTGTGTCAAAACATTTTTAAAAAAATTGAATTGGTCAAACTAAACTAACTATAAAAATACCCATTTAAAAAAATTACGGTACAAGTTTATCTTGTGCAATATTGATTCTTTGTGTTTGGCTTTATTGCCATCCAATATATTTGTTCACTTTCTTTTTCGATTTCTACTTTTGTAAGTTCATGAATTTGTTTCATGTTCAGAATAAAGTGAAATATAATATTATATCTTTTCAATAAATTGAAAAAAACCCATATTAACTAACAAAATTAAAGAAATAAAAAATTGTCTTAATTGAGTTTGCTTGGTTCCAATATTTGAAAAACCTACTTAGTAAGTTTGGTGGTAGCATCAAGAAGTCAATTTCTTTTGTTTATAAATTTTTTACTTTTATTATTAGTAAAAATTGACTCGTTTTACAAAAAACAAAGGTATAAAGTGATTATTTAAAGTTATGAGATTATGCATGTAAAGATTTCCCAATTTTGAGACAAAATCAAATAATGCACTTATATATTTATTTTCTCCATATTATATTGTTGTTAGTGTTTATTAAAAATGGGGCAGCACAAAAAGATTGAAATGTCTATCAATGGATTGAAATGACTTTGAATAGCTTTCAATAGTTTTATTAAGAATTCAGGGGCTTTAAATAGCCAACATAAAATACATAATCTGCATAATTCAAAATATAAACAACCTAAAATATCTCAACAATGTAAACAAACTAACTACAATTCAAAATTCAAATTTATTCAAACTAAATAACTTATTTTGCTTAAAAGTTACTGCAGTAAGTAAAACCAAACTTCAACACTCCTCCTTTGCTTTAGTTATTGCAATTGAAAAAAAAAGCTCCTCCTCAATTTTTTCTTTTGTAGTTGATGTTCGATTTTTTTCATTATTTTTAAACTTGCAAAGTTTCTTCTTTTTTCTTTTTCTTCTTTTGATTTTGTTATTCAAAAGCACATGCGATGACATTGTTTTGTGTAGAAATTTTTTTTGTAATTGCTTCAATCTGAACTTTTGTATGATTTGTAGAGAGATGTTGTAAGGGTTTTACTTCTATCACAACCTCACATATCACATAGGTTTTAAAATATGATTTTATTCTCACAGACACAATTTGATAATTTTCATCTGTGAAAATTTGTGGGGCATTCAAGGAGAGATTGCTTCTCGCTATTTTTTGGTTAAAAACAATTGTTTGAAAAGCCTCTGTGTTGAAAATGCACAGGTTGGAAAGGTAGCCCTGATGGGTTAAAATGTATAGCCCTGACAGGTTGAAAAGGTAGCCCTTACGGGTTAAAAATGTATGGTAGATCTTTTGAAGATTTCACAGAACCCTTAAGATCAATGAAGCTTTGATACCACTATTGGTGTTTTTTAAAAGTGGGGCAGCACAAGAAAATTGAAATGTCTCTCAATGGATTGAAATGGCTTTCAATAGCTTTCAATAATTAATAGCTTTCAATAATTTTACTATGTATTGAGGGGCTTTAAATAGCCAACATAAAATACATAATCTGCATAATTTAAAATTTGAACAACGTAAAATATCTCAAAAACGTAAACAGACTAACTAAAAAAACAAAATTCAAATTTATTCAAACTAAATAACTTATTTTGCTAAAACTTACTGCAGTAACTAAAAGAAAACTTCAACATTTGTGTACCTGATACCTTATATAAAAAAATTTTGAAGCTTCATATAAAAAAATCTACAATCAAATTTGAATTCCAGGGTCGGTCCAAGGAGATGGTTTGAAATGTTGCACTGACAACCACATCGGGAGATGTGTTCCAGGCTCCAGTGATGATACAACATGTGATAATATTAGCAAGCAAATTTTCAAGAGAGGCCATTGTAAAGTCATAGGCTCAAAATTTCCCAATCATTTCTGTCATTGTCTATGTTAACAATCATTCAAATTTAGTCTCTACATGTGAGTAATTTAATGATAGAGAGTCTATTAAGATTCAAAATATATATATATATATATATATATATATATATATATATATATATATATTAATTTTTATTAAAATAATCAAAATTTCTTTAATCTTTTATTGCTTTATAATTGTTTTATCTTTGACGCTAACATTTTCTGTAGTAAAGAAGTAAAATACTATAATCTAGAAATGGTAAAAAAATGTAACACCTTGGATTTTGGAAAAAGAAAATGATAGGATTTTTTTTGTGTTGTTTTGTTCTACGTATCCGGTCAATGGGCCGAAGAAAGTGGGTTAAGTTTTTGGAGTAAATCTAGTTGCGATATCTCGTTAGTTCTACGGCTGACTAGGACGGTATGTCAAAAGATTTACGAGTCATAGTTAGGTCTCGTAGGAAGGTACCATACTTAGTGAATTTTAAGGTCAAAGTAGAGTTTTATGGTTGGGGTCTACGGACCATAGAGTGTTCTACGATCCGTAGGTCACACCCGTAGACTAGTCCGACAATTAATATTCAGGGGTTTGGGTATTTTCCCCTATGTGTTTAGTACGTAAGCTATGTGGTTTTGACCCCTTTTTCTAATCCCTATAAAGGTATTTTAAGTTCTAAAATTACTCATTCTAAATCATTCTCCTAAATCCCCAATTCCTTACCATATTCATCCTCTTCAATTCTCTCAAGCTAAGGAAGAAGAAGCTAGGGTTTGAACTATAGATTTTCAATTCACCATAGCATTTGGTCTTTGATCATTAGGGTATGTAGTATTCAGGCGTGGATTCCTTTCTTCCATTGGGTCCCCAAAGATCCCAAATTTTACAAGTTCAATTCTCAATTCAATGTTAGGGTTTTATTCAATTTCCTTGGGTTCTTCTCAATTATGATTCAATTAGCTATTTTCTATCTTCTATTGCATGAATTGAAGTTATTACATGTGTTTGAGTTGAATTGATATAAACCCACGCATGATCCATGATAATTGACTATAAACACATGATGAACCTTATGACCTACGAAATATGAATATATGAGCATATGCATGTTTTTATGAAATTGATGTATATGACTTGAGGGTGCTTTTAGATGAAAACATTAATGAAATTGTGAAAGGTTTTGTCACATAAGGATTCATAAGGTTGAAAGGTTTTCTCACCTAAGTCTAATAAAGATATAAGGTGCTATTTTAAATGAATTTATCTTGGATTGGTAGCTCAATTGTGTCTTTGTACGGAGGTTCTCATGTTAGAAGAGGTTGGGTCTCTAGTGTCAATCTCCTTGTACCTAACTACGTATCTCCATAGGATGTCTTATCTAGTGGATCCACTTAAGGTACAAGTTTATGTTCCTTACCTTCGCCCGTAGGACATCTATTTTTGGTTTGAGATGATCTTTTTACTATTGTCATACTTCACCATAGAATATCATATCGCCTCTAAAATTGGTTTGTGAATTTTAAGGTTCAAGAAAGTAACATACACTACATTCATACACACTTTTCTCCATAGCATCATGAACTGAATCTGGCATTATCAAGGTCGATTCCCGTACTTCAAACCAATCAATTGGATATCTACATCTACTTCCATACAATGCCTCATAAGGGGCCATCTGAATGATGAAATGCTAACTAATATTGTAGGAGAACTCTATAAAAGGAAGGTGATTATCCCAACTGCCCTTGATATCAATCACGCGAGCTCTCAAAATGTCCTCAAAGGTATGAATGTTACGATCTGTCTAACCATCCGTCTGTGGATGAAATCCTATGCTAAGATTAACCTGAGTACCAAGACCTTTTTGAAATGACTTCCAGAAATGCAAGGTAAACTGAGGACCTCTATATGAGGTGATAGAAAAATGAACCTCATGTAACCTGAATATCATACTAATGTAAAGCTTGGCTTAGTCCTACGTAGGATTTGTAGTCTTAACCGCCAAAAAGCGTGCAAACTCAGTAATCCTGTCAACGATCACCCAAATGGAGTCATGCTATCTGCGAGTATGAGGTAAACCATTAATGAAGTGCATGTTGCTTACTTCCCACTTACAAGTAGGAATGTTGATCTCTTGGGTTGTACCCCTAGTTTTTCATGTTCTACCTTCAGATGCTTGCAATTAGGGCACTTAGCCACAAAATTCGCTATATCACTTTTCATACCATTCCACCAAAAAATTTCCCACAGATCACTGGTATATCTTAGTGGTGCCTGGATGAATGGAATAACTGGAATTATGATCTTGTGCAAGAATCTATTATCTTAACTCATCCACCTTATGAGCACATAATCGACCCTTATAGAGAAGCACACCATCTCCCCCTAGAAAGAAAACCTCAGACCTCTGCTGATGGACTGCACCGTTTAGTTGAAGCAATATGGCATCACTGTCTACTTTTCCTTAACCCCTTCCACCAATAAATATTTTTCCCTCATTCTCAATTACTACACCACAATCTGATATGCTCAAAATACCAAATACTAAGACCGCTAGCCTGTAAATATTCCTTGGTAATTCCTTTCTTTCTTCCTCAATATGTGTTACACTAACCATAGACAGTTTGCTAAGAGCATGTGCTACTATATCGACCTTACCAAGATGGTTATGCACACTCATATCATAATCCTTTAGGAACTCAAGCTATCTCTTCTAGTGAAGAATTAATCCATTTGGGATGAACACATATTGAAGGTTTATTTGGTATAGAACACATATACGTGAACACCATACAAGAGATGTCTCCAAATCATAAGTGTCAACACCACTAATGCAACATCGAGGTGATAAGTCACACAATTCTTCTCATACACCTTAAGATGTCTAGAAGCATAGATTATAACCTTATCTCGCTACACAAACACACAATCTAGGCCGACTCTGGATGTATCAAAATAGATAATATAACCGTCTGAACCTTTGGTATAGTCAAAATTGGCGTTGTAGTCAACCTAGTTTTTAATTCTACAACGGTTTTCTCGCAATCATCTAACCACTGAAACTTAACCTTTTTCTGAGTCAACTTAGTCAATGTAGAGGCTATGGATAAAAATCCTTCCAGGAACCTTTTGTAATATCCAGTTAAACTCAAGAATCTTCTAATATATGTAGGAGTTGTAGATTTGAGACATTGTTTCACTTCTTCTATTTGTGGTATTCCACTCGGATCCCTTCGCTTGACATAATATGCCCAAGGAAAGCAACAAATTTTAACAAAAACTCACACTTTACTTAGCGAATAACTGGAGATCTTTGAGACTTTTTCAATTCCTTAAGCTCAGATGGAGTCATTATGTAAGGAGGAATAGAAATAGGTTGGTTATCTTGAAGGAGATCAATTCCAAAGTCTATTTCCCTTTCGGGAGAAACTCTGGAAAGATCTCCTAGAAATGCTAGTGGAAACTAATTAACTACAAGAACTGACTTAAGAGTTGGAGTTTCAGATCTTGAATCCTTAACCCAAAATGGATGATAGAGAAAAACCATAGAGATCATCTTTTTGAACTTAAGGTAAGAAATGAATCGACCAATATGCACTAAGCTACTACCTTTCAATTCTAAGATTGGTTCATCTGGAAATTGAAAACGAAAAACCCTAGTTCTACAATTGACTGAGGTATAACAGGAATGTGACTAATCCAGGTCTAGAATGATATCTAAATCTACCATATATATATAACAATACAAGATCTGTTGAGATGTATTTCAGAGAGACTCTAAGAGGACAATTTTTGTTTAACCATCTAGCTATAACTAGGTCACTGATTGAGTAGAGATGAGAAGGGCTCCGAAAGATTTTCTTAACTAACATTGAAGTTGACTGATATATAGAAAATTAAAAAAGACAAAGTAGCCCTTGTTGTCGTTCCACTGGGTGTACCATATGTGAGCAACATGTTTAAGCTGTTAGGATGCCAACTCAACCCTACCAGTACCAGTGACTTGCATAATGCCAAAGATTTTTTGAACCTTATAAATTAAATTACATGGGTCCTCACCAACTTTTGAACCTAAAACTCAGGCAGATTAATCCTAACAAAATATCGAACCCTAGAAGCCACTGATCCACCATTTTTATTTGTAGGAACTAGAACTTGTTGATTGTTTTGGTAGGGTATACCCTGAGCCAAAAGTTAAATCGCATTCCTAAACTCTACATTCAAAACCTCATGTTCTTGGACTAGAGGAGCCGTGTTAACATTGCGTGCGTTAGAAATCCTTGCGTAAGCTCTACGAGGATGAATGATCTTAAGCACATAACGATGCATTAGAATGAGGGATCATACCAATGCATAACAATAATTTCAAGAAATAGAAGTTTTCTTAAACACATAGTAGTCTCCCTATAATTATATGTGGTACTCTTCATACCCATGAAAATAACCCTACTTAGTGTGGATTTTTAGACATCATGGGACTCTTAAACCTAATGCTCTGATACCAAGTTTGTCACGCTCACAAGCTACCCCCAAGACGCGAACACGAGACCTAGGATAATGAGTGACCCCAAGCTAACCCTGCTCGCATATCATAAGAATACTAAATAAACAAAAATAAAGAAATATTGTGCTTAAGATAAATCATCATGAAAACTGTCATGATGGGAATACCATAAACTATCAAAATATATATGAAAACTAAGAGTTTATCTACAACATAAAAGTCAAACTCAAGTGCAAAATCTTAATCTTGCTATGTCTCAAATAAGCCTCTAACTGACTAGACGTGTTGGGGCATGCCCCAGCTAAATCTAGCAAAAATGGAAACTACGACTAAAAGCAAATGAAGATAATCATGTCAATCATCTTCGAAGAATGAGGACTCACCAATGATGCTACGTAAATGAAGATCAGAAGACGATTTATGTGTGATGTAAAAGCTTAGCACCTAAACCTACATCACGAGAAGATGTAGTACAGAGTATGCGTCAGTACTTGAAAGGTACTGAGAATGCATGATAGAGTAAAGTTGAATAATAATTATAACTAAAACAAAGCATATATCTGAGCGGTGATAAGTCATAAGCATGATACAAAGCTGAGAATACTAAACATGAAATAACTGAATGCAATAACCAAGTCTATAACATGATGAGACTGAAAGTGGACTATAATTGATGACATGGTAAATGCAATAGAATCTTATGGTAAGGGATATACTAATAAACGACATAAATCCACATGAGCTCAATGTGATGTCAAATGTATACTCCCCATCGAGAGGACCCAATATACCCTACCAGAGGTATAGAGGCATTACTGGCGTGATCAATAAAATGATACTCATAGAGGGGACTTACAACTTACGGGGCACGTAGTTCTAGGACTTGAGGGTGACTAACCCTATCCGACTCGGTATTAAACTACTCCTAATTGATTATATGATTAGCAATTTTTGATTAATTTCTGTAATATTGGATAGCTCAAAATACTGATATGCAAACGCAGAATGCAATATTAATATACTGATAATGAAACAATCAAAAATCAAGGTATGTATGGATATATGTTAAAGAACTGACCTAGCATGAGTAATTCATGAACTAAAAGAACTACGTAGCTAGGGTCTGAATTCATGAAAGAATCTATACAGAACAATACTAAATTCATCACAATCTGATTTAGATCATTCTAACACCTAAACCCATAATTTCTTACATTAAAAAAACCTAGGTCTAGATAATATTGAGGGAATAAGGATTTTGACTGAAATCTAAGGACCTAATGAGTGAAATAATCAACTAGTGAAACTCACATACCTGGTAACAATTTCTACGAAGAAATCTTTTAATTTTGGGGTGGAACTGATGAAAACCTTGTTGCATTTTGGAAATCTTTGGTCGACTCTTTCTCCTCTCTAGTTCTAAGTTTGATCGATTATTTTGAGAAAGAGATGACCAGGGTAGGTTCTAATTAGTTTACTAGGTTAAAACTAATAAAAAACATGTAGTTTATGGGTTAAATAACGTAGTTTAGGGGTCTAACACATAAGGAAAAGACCAAAGAACCCCTTAATTAAAATTCGTTGGGGTTATCGACAGACCAGACTGATGGACCCCTGGCTGGACCAACGATCCATGCTAGTCAACTGTCATTTGGCGACTAGGAGGTAGAATTGTGGGGTTTAACCTGTGGCCTGGGACATGAACCATGGTCTGACCTACTGTTTGTAGGTCCCGGCATGGGTCAACACTTAACCAATTTTTCTGAGGGTTCTGGGGAAGGGTCACTGATGGCCATCTATGGACCACCAGCACGAGCCATGGGTCACCCTCCTGTCTGTTGATGGAAACATTGGGATGCACCTGCAAATTCTGGAAATCTTCATTCAGGTCTGTTTTCGGATACAAGGTGTTAAAATTCTCTACTATTCACCAAGAATAGAACAAAAGAGGAAAAAGAGGCGTCAGTTTCCCAGGAACGACGAACAAGTTCCTTGTAGTTCCAGCCAAGAAATTGAAAGATTTCTACGTGAAATTCATCACCAGTTATGTGGGATTTCAGTAGTTGATCCTTTGATCCACTAGGTCCCAAGAATTCATTCAGATTCTTGATTCGTTATATTTTGCTTATAACTAAGGTTTATAAAATCTTAGATATTAGTTGTGATTAGGTGTTAAAGTATTTCTAATCAGATCATGTTATCATGTTTTCGTGGAATCATTTCTTAGTTCATTTCATGAAACTCAGAACACCAGTTTTGAATATTCTTTTAGTTCATGAGAGACACATGCTAGATCAGTTAAACATATATATATGCTCCAATTTTGAATGTCACATTATTAGTATATCAGTATTTTGAGCTATTGATTATTTCAGTATTTTAGTAATAATGTATCATGTACACATTAAGTTTGGAGTAGGATTATTATTGAGTGGACTAGTGTTTAAGCGTACCCTAATTGTCCCAAAACTACGTGCCCCTAGGGTAAGTCCCCTATGTGGGCATCCATTTTATTGATCACACCAGCCATTCCTTTATACCCTTATCAAGGTATATTGGTCTCTTCGATAGGGTTTATACATTGGACACAATGATTAGGTCACGTGGTGGGTATATCGGTTACTAGTAGCTCACACACTCAGACTCTAGTGAATTTTACCAGGTTTTCAGTTTATACTTCAACATTTAGTCACGACATGTTATGTACTTGGTCATTGATTTAGTTAAGTTCTTTTTAGTATATCTTAGTATTTCAATGATTTTTAGATTATGGGATTGCTCAATTATGCTTTTTTAGCTTATATATTTTGTTCAACTTTTATCTAATCATGCACGCTCAGTACCTTAAAAGTACTGATTTATACTTTGCGCTACATCTTTTCATGATTTAGGTTCAGTTTCTCAGCATTCAGATCATGGGTAGATCGATTTCTGCTCAACATTCAACAACTTTATTTATGAGTCCTCATACTTCGAGGACAATAGACATGTTATCAGATTCAGTCCTTAATTTTAGTTTCAGTTTTGTTAGGGTTAGTTGGGACATGTCCCAACAACTCTAGTTAGTTAGAGGCTTTTTTCAGACATAGTTTAGATTCAGCGTTAGTTTTTGAGTTATTGTTCAGTATTACTAAACTCTTAGAATTATATATATATATATATATATATATATATATATATATATATATATATATATATATATTATTAACTTTTGTCTAGGAACTGCTCAGGGACATGACGACTGCTCCTTTTCACCGCCGACTTAATCCTTTTATTCAGGGCTTAACACTTTGGAATATTAGGGGAAATTAAGGTCGTTCGGCAACTCACCTAATGGGTTAGGCGATCTTTAGGCCTTTTTTCCTCGTTCTTTTGAGCTTCCTAGTTCCTTTGCTCAAATGTGCCCATGATTTATCTCCAAGTCTAAATACCTAAATATCAAGGTATTTCATTAGTTATTGAGACAAAATATGCATTTGTTGACACTGTATCTATAACTATATAGCCCAAAATGAGTCCAAATCATGAACTCATCAACACCCCCAACTTAAAAATTTGCTTGTCCTCAATTAAAAATCAAGGTCAGCAGTTCAAAAAGGATGTATCAAACAGTGCTACGCAAGACTTAATCATGAATGTACACAAAGCGACTCAACTTACTCATGCAAGGATCAATTGTGCACTCAAAGACTCAAGTTGTGACACACCATTATCAAAGATTTTCAAGCTCACAATACTTGATTCAAATGCAAATTCAAGCTCAACAAAAGTGATCAAATGCCCTCACAAAAAGAATGATTCCGTTTTAACACCCAATAGTTTTCAATTTAATGTTCCAGAATCGAATGCAACACTCACTCACAAAGATGAACACAATGCATGAATTAACCCATAGGGTTGCCCGTATTTTCCAATCAACCTTCTTTTCATTTCACTCAAGATCAAAAGGTCCTTTCAAGACTTGTAATGGGGAGGAATGAAAATGTATTGTCATTTAAGATCAGTGGCTTTTGTCCTTATGAAATATGTTGCTCACAACACTTCCTTTCTCCTTTCATCAATTTCTTTCGTGCTCATAAATCATCCAATTATTCACTTTCCATGGATTGTTTGGAAACCCCATTTTAGTTATGCCACAATTTTCTTTTTCATTCTTTTCTTTTTATTTTTCTCTTTCTTTCTTCCTTTTTTACTGTATGGAGGGGTTCCCTTTTTTTCAACACCTTGGGTTAAAGAAGACTTTATTGCACTTCTTGACTTGCTTGATCTTTTCACCACACCCCCAACTTAGGCTTTTGGTCTAAGTTGACTATTCAATCAACCACAAATCAAGAGGATCTTAGGTAATGGAATAAGAAAGGCTATGTTTTCATCAAGTTTCCTCCAAAGAAGGATTAGGCTCAAGGGTTATTCAAAAGAGGTTTGCACATACACAAGGTAGGTCACAAAAGAGGTATATGTCAAATTTGTTCACACTCTTTCAAAGGTACCTAGAATCATATCATGAGATCACGTCACTTAGTCAACCGGACCAACGTGGAAAATTCTAGATGTCATCATGCATGGTTCACGGTAAGCTTATCACACAAGGCATCGACACCAAAGGCAAATAAGACTCCACACTTTCGCTAGTATGCAATGTTCATCTCAAAGAAAAATTATTTTTATAATTGTCTAATCACAATGAGATGCAAAAAATTTACATAATGTTTGAGCAACTTTATTTGGCCTAGTCGGTGACACACATTCATGTTTGTTCCATTGCTAGCACTATTCAAGTCATCAGTATTGATCAAAACTGAGATTCAAATTTGCGAAGAAGCAGCCACATTAAAATACATACAAGAGATGGCAAATAATTTTCGGATGGGTCAAAATCATTTGCAATTGAAGCAAAAATATCCATAAGCTAAACATCAGCTAAAAGTAGTATGAAACAAAATTTTGAAGCATAACAGCCCAAATATATACACAAAGAACTAGCAAAAATTTTCACACAAAAGGCGAGCCTCACCCCACTGCAACAAAAGTATTTGTCCTTAAATGCAAATGAAATAAAAATATCCAATAATTAAGATAGAGAGAGAGGTAAAGAAGGGATCCATTCTAACGGTTGCTCTACCTATTAGGGCATCATTGCCGATTTGTCAGCCTGGACATGGGCCTCAGTACCCGGAGTTTCCTCAGAAACCAGCTCTGTTAGGGACACCAAAAGTGGTTCCTACTATGCAATCCTGTACAACATCATCTATTATAATCTCCTCAATCTCAGTCAGGCCCTTATCTGCAGCTTCTATAGTTATCTCAAACATCTCCTCATCAGTCTCTTCCTCAGACTCGGATCAGTTCTCTGCATTACTCTAACCTCATCTATGGTGGTAGCCGGAGGCATCTCTGGAATATCTAGGTTCTCCACCACCACGAAGACCATGGACATATCTGTGAACTTCAGATGGTCCACATCGTTTCTCAGCTCAGCAATGGCAGCTTTTAAACTTTTCACCTCCTTTGTGGCCCCTTAGTCGCGCTCACACACCGCTATCCTAGCCGAGAGGGCATCAATGGAATCATTCAATTGTGTGAGAACATCTACCAGGGCAGTATGAATCATGCCCTGGATTGAGGCCTTGAGTATAGCAGCCCCATGATTAGAAGTATAGGCAAGTTGTCCCTTCCGAATAAAGTCTGGGTAATCAGAGTCCGGGAAACAATAGTTGCAGCAGGTCTAGTTAGACGTGCCACAGTTGATGAATCTGGAATTTCATAAGGAATAGAAGTAGTTATCGATGAACCTAAAGGCCTAAGGTCCATCATAGGTAAAGATGCCTCTGCAGGTACAGAGTTTGTGTCCACATCGGGGGAAGGATTCTTAGGGGCTTTCTTGTGCTTCATATTTGCTTGATCCTTGAGATACTCATCTTAAATATTTCGGATATAAGTGGAGGATTTGGGCATTATTTCCACACCCATCTTGAAATCTCTAGGTACCCAAGACGATTTGTACAACTCAATGATCAATACTGGAAAAAAGAGGGATGTATGTGATGTATGGCCCTCATGACCATCTCTTGCTCAATAATCATACCAAATTTATCTGCTTCCATGAAATGATCGCGCCAATACAAGCTGCTTTAGGGTGACAAAGGATGGACACATTCTAAGATGACATTATCGTGCTACTGATAAATCCAAACCAGTAACTCACAGCTACATGTAGGTCCCTTTTTATTATTGAGACCCATGCCTCTAACAACATTATAGTGCCATCACATATATAAGAGGAGCTAACAAGTTTTTTATTTGCTCAAATGACTTATTCTTCATTGTGTACTGGTGAGGTTCTGCAATGTCGTTCTTGCAGTTCATGACCGTAGTTATAGTAGTGTTGTCACACAACACTTTCTTTCTTCGGACTATCACATGATTAACCTGTTTGAATGCTGATTCTTGCTTCTTTCTTTGTGGAATCAAGACATTGTAAGAGGCATAGAATTCCCAGACCCAAATTTGAATATATGGGCCACATGACTTTGTGAAAATCTAAAAATCATGTTTCTTGAGGAAACTCATGATCTCTAGGTACCTATCAATCACTCCATCCGTGGATAGACACTTTTTCTCATGAATGTTCTCAAACCCTCAGTATTGAATTTTTTCATCAATTTGGGAGGGGGGCCCTATACAAGAAGTGCAAGGGCTAATGCTTGATCTGGAACTGGAGAAGAAGAGGTGTTGGATTGAGGAGTCGTGATCCTAGACGGATCATTAATATTTTTAGATCGCAGCTCTGCCCTCGGTGTCGTTGTAAGTTCATCATCCTCAGAAGCTATGGACTGATCTTTCTCGTGTTCATTTTCACTTTCGGAGGTAGTGAGGTGGGTGGCATAGATGCCATAACTATCGGATCTGACCCCCGGTGATGCAGACGCTTTTCTATTGCGTTTTCCTTTCCCCATATGCGGGGAGTTTAGTTTTCTTAGTCCTTGATGCAACTGCATCCTCATTGATTGTAATCCCTTTTGCTTTCCCTCGGGGTGACATGTTTCTTCTATCAAACTTGCATCTAGCCATTTCTGCAAACATTTGAGAAAAATCTGTAAAAGCAATAATCAAACTTGCTTTGGCGAGCTAAATCAAGCTCACCAAAACAATGGGGGGGGGGGTTGACAAATTAACAACTAAAAATAGCAAAAATAAGAGAGATGCAAATAGTGAGACATGATTCTTGGGATGTGATAGGAATATGAGATTACTAAACAACCGGGTACATGCTATTACTAGTAAAGTGCGGCCAATTTGTGACTACGCTAGACTTTAGTGGGGATAGATTCTCTCTAATTTACCCTAAATCAACTCGATTTCTCTCGAACACCATCAAGCTTCTATTATGCCCAACCTTTGTCTTATCCCATTCACTCTCACAAGTTGAAAGTGTGGAGAGAGTTTAGGATTCACTCTCTCGAGTTGAGCCCATGACAACCCAATAACTACAAGCTATTGATTCAATAGTTTTGGTCTAAATATATTTCTCTCAAACAAGCTCAAGACACGAAGATAAAATCATATTTTCAACTACTATTTCATCAAGTTTAAACACAAATAATGAGCGAAATCATATTTAAATAGAAAAGTAACTACTAATTTGCAAGGCCTAGCAGTAAATTCAACTCATATTCACATAATCACACCCGAAGAATTAGGATTTTAGCTACGCATAGTAAAGAGATAGAAATTGATACCAAAAGGTGTTTCCCTCAAATGGGTATGGTAGAGAATGTATTTACACACGAGCTAAGGATGAATATTCATCAATACCCACTTCCAATTTTTTAAAGTTGGGAACCTTCAAATCTTCAAGGTTCAAGAACAAAGTCTCCCAAAACTCTTAGAACTCAAAATAAAAGTAAAGTCTTAAAAACTACAGTTCAAAGCTAAAATTCTATTCTAAGCTATAAATATTAATGAGTTTTTATAGTTTTCAAAAGTTGTGCCGGGAAGGATCACTCGGCGTAGTTAGTCGGGATAGCCGATCAGCATGACTATCCTCCATTTGGTATAGTTCATTATCGTCTTGCCTTTTCCTTTAGCTTCTTTACCTTCTGTAACTTTATGAAAGGTAGTAGTTCTTTGTGGAACCAATCGGCGACACGCCGACTTCTCCTTTTCACCGTTGACTTGATCTGTTCCTTTAGGGCTCAATACTTTGGAACATTAGGTGAGATTAAGGCAATTCGGCGACTCGCCTAATGGGTTAGGTAATCTTCATGCCTTGTTTTCTTCATTCTTTTCATCTTCCTTGTTCATTTTTGCTCAAACGGGTCCATGCTTTGTCTCCAAGTCTAAATACCTAAAACTCAAGGTATTTTATTAGTTATTGAGATAAAATATGAATTTGATGACAATAAATCTATTAACAATAGCCCTAAATTAGTCCAAATCGTGGACTCATCAATGGTCGTTTAAAGTTGGCCCAAAACAAAGAATTGAATGAAGTCTAAGGCGTTACAATATCTCTCCCTTGGGAACATTCGTACTCAAATGAGATCATACTAAGTAGAACGGGTCTATGAAACATCCAACTATCCTAATTCCAACACACAATGAGTAATCAAATAGAATCTTAATGTGGCAACTTAAATAATACTTTACAAAGGTTATCACCTTAGTTTTGTTTTTCTCTAGAAGCAAAGAGATGTGGGTATGTTTTCTTGATATCCTTCTCAGAATCCCAAGTAACTTCCTCAAGCAATCGATTTGTCCATAAGACCTCGACAGTGATGCAACCTCATTGGTCTTCAACTTGTGAACTTGACGATCAAAATCTGAACGGATACATCCTCATAAGATAGGTTTTCCTTAATACTAATATTCTTAGTAGGTATAATATATGAAGGATCACCTATACACTTTTTAAACATTAAAATCTATAGCTCCAACTCATAAGCTAGAGTTCCAATTCTCTTGGATATCATGTAACCAATATACCGAGGATTGATCTTTCCCTTCTTGCAATATCCCATATTACCCATCGTGGATGAACTTTCAAGTAAACCCAATCATCCACCTCAAACTCTAAGTCCCTTCTTCTAACATCTATTTAGTATTTCTAACGACTTTGTGATGTCTTTAAAATTTCTTGAATAATGCTCACCTTTTCCATGACTTGATGAATCAAATTTGGTCCTATCAACTCAACTTCACCAACCTCGAACCAACCAAATGGAGATCTACATCTTCTCCATTAAAGAGACTCATAAGGAGGCATTTGTTAAGTAAACTGATAGATATAATTGTAAGCAAACTCTATAAGAGTTAAGTGATCACTCCAATTACTTTTGAAATCAGTCACACATGCCTTCTACATATTCTCTTAAGTCTGAATTGTTTGCTCCTCTTGACCATTAGTACGAGGATGAAAAGCATCACTCAAATTTTCCTTCCAACCCTAACCTTTCTAAAAAGACTTCCAAAACTAAGTGGTGAACTGTGCACCTCTATCTGAAATAATAGACATAGGAACACCATGAAGTTGAACTATCTATTGAATATATAACCTGATGTAATCTCCTACTGAATTGATAGTCTTTATCGGCACAACCTGAATTGATAGTATGTGCCGAATTTATTCATCCAATCTACAATCACCCAAATCAAATCATAATTCCTGTAAGATCGTGACAAACAAATAATGGAATCTATATTAATTATGTCCCACTTCCATTTGAAAACTATATTTTGAGCCACAAACCCAGGCCTTTGGTTCTCTACCTTGATTTGTTGGAAATTTGGGCACTTGTAAACCAACTCTGTAATACACCTCTTCATACCACTCCACTAATAGACTACTCTCAAGTCACAATATATCTTTGTAAAACCTGAATAGAATGAATATCTGGATATATGAGCTTCTTCCATGATCCTCTCTTGGATTTTATCCACCCTTGTACAAACAACCTACCTTGATATCTCAACGCACTATCTCCCCCTGTTCAAAAGCCATTAATTTCTGCTTATGAACATTTTCTTTTAGTTCAAGTAAACCAAGGTCTTGATATTGTTTCTCCTTCACCTAAGACAATACTAATGATTCAACTTTATTAATCAGCATCTCTCTACCTTAATTGGAGTCTAGCCACTAGACTCCCAATTGTGCAAGTATGTGCACATATTTGGCCAATGTTTTATCGCCCTCTTCAACATGGGTGGTACTTCCCATAGATAACCTACTCAAGGCATCAACAACGACATTTGCTTTACCTGGATAATAGAGGATTGTCATGCACCAGGGGTACACCCTAGATGTATACCTCATACATGTAACGTATCATTCATAACATAGGAAATAAAACAATAGAGGTAAAACAATATTTCAAGTCCAATCGTTTTATAAAAGAAAAGCGGAAGTCTAAACCACTTATCTCAATAGCCATTTTATAAAATAGAGTGACATTTGTAATAACCCATACATCATTTATCTGAAATAATGGAATCTTTCCTTAAAGAACGAGGACTCACCAAAGCTGGGGAATCTCAAAATCAACCACTAGCCATGAAACTGAGAAACCTGACTGTCGGACCCTACATTTGGGGTAATCTATGCAAGAGTATGCATTAGTACAAAATAATGTATCAAGTATGATAGTTATTCATAAAACATTTAAAGTAACCTAAAAGAGGACATTTCATGACATGCAATTGACCAAGGTAAAACATGATATAAAAGGGATAGAAAACATAAGTCATTATACATGGTTAATGCAAGCGAACATCATTTGAAAATATTAAACACATATGAGATACTTCATGAAATAACCTTTGTAAATTATTAATGTTGGAAATAGGCTTAACGAACATAGATACCATGTGATCCATTACATGATCCCCTAGTGTCTCCCATAACGAAAAGGGTTTCCTACTTGCCAAGGCAACGACCATGAATTTCTATCTTATGTGGATCCACTGGCTAATATCTATCTAGACAATCAATCTATGGGGGCACATAGGTAAGATATAAGGAAATGGCTTCTATAAACCAAACCTCTACTAACATGACATCTCCAATCTCAATATCCTCTCGGTGCTAAGCATAAATCCCATAGAATAGTCATTTCTTACATATTCTTATTGTAACACTCTAAAAGTTCATGACTTAGTCTTGAGCCTCGGATGATGAACTAAACTCTAAAACACTGTTTCTAAGCCTTAAATAATGTATTGAAACCAAGTAGGAAGTATTAGATCCTAAACGTCAAGGGATGACCAAGACGTTCGGAAACTAGTGTAATTGAACTAGTAAAACGTCCTTAGTTTTTGTGAAGGTTTGAGAGTGTCGTATGAAGTCTAAAACTTGTATAAATACTTTCAATAGGTAAAAATCATGTATATAGGGGGGAAACGTCCAGGTCCGACCCCCCCAAGGACCGCCTTAGCGGTCCTTGAAGGGACGCCACCCTTGGCCAAGCAAGCTGACAAAGGCAGCAGCAATTTGAACCTAACAGAAATGAGTTCTCATATAAGAAAAAACCCAGTGCCGTAGTCAGCCAGGTGAGTAACGAACAGGCCGTAGGCAGAGGAGGCCTCTTTCCCAATCAAAGTCTTTCCCCCGGACATGGTTCCCCAAGGACCAAAAGTCTTGGTACACGTCGCGGAAACATAGCGGACTCCACTGTCTCAAAATTTTATTTAGGAAATCTTTCGGGAACAGCACCGCGGCGCGAACTTGTTTCCCGACGAAAAATCTGAAATTTAAAATTCAAGTTTGACTTCACTAAAATGTCAACTTAAGTGAGTGGTCTTTCAGATATTTTAGGGAAGGGATACATATTGATTTTAAATCAGTTTTACCTCACATTCACTCACTCAAATCAAATCCCCAAATAACAACCCCAAAGCTCTCACATCTCTCTACTTTCACTCTCTATTGAACCTCCATTGAAGGAACCAAGAAGCTTGAAGAAGAAGACCAAATTCCCAAAGTTTCTATTCAAATTTCGTGGATTATGTCTCTATAAGGTATGGATTTTTTCACTCTTGGGATTCCTTTCCCCATGAGGTCCATTCAAAGTTGATTTCTAAATCACCCAATTCAAAGGGTTTTCCTCTACAAATGAGTTTTCTTCTAAACTTGAAATTGATGATTAATTGTGAAGAATTATTATTACATATGGCTAGTTAAGTGTAGATTTTTGACTAATTGATGTTAATTAATGGGTATTTCATTTGGTTCAAGTCCGTTTTCCAATTTCCCCTAATCTTGGATATTGCTTATGAATTCATGGGAATTGATACATGTATTGATTGTTCAACTTGTATTAACTATTCTATTTAATTCATGGACTGCCTATGATCATGTATTGTTGGTTTTGAATCTACTTCTTGATAAATTCATGGATCAACCCTTTTCCCTAACCCTAGTTATGAATTGGACTTGTAGATGATTAGGGTTGTTGGAATTTGTTATGTTATTGTTTAATTCACTATATTATGATAATGATAAGTGAGTTATTGGATAATTGTGATGAATTGAGGGTGAGATTCTTGATGAAGACCATGGGGCTATTTGTAAGATATTGTGATCTTAAATACTCTACTTCAATAATGATGGACTATTTTTGGTGATGATATTGTGCAATTGAAGTATTATGTGTGATTAGAGTTGTACGATATGACATGATAACTATGATGTCATGATATAATTATGTTGATTGTGAGATCATTGTGAGGCTATGATGATGCAAGATTAAAGATGGTTTCTGTTGTATGCCTTAGATGATAAGATAATGATATGTTGATCTCACTAATAATTGTTTGTGATGAAAGGAAGTTCTCATCCTATACCTAATGAGCTAAGTGATATGATATAGAAGGGGGTTAGTCTCTTATTACCTATATTAAGCTATGATTGATTAATAATGACTTAATTCCATTTCAAAAATGGAATTTAGCTTAGCACCGAGTGCACTAGTTAAGAGAGGTGTCCCTTCCCAATGTGGGAAGGTAGGTTCACAGTGGTTCTCATGAGATGGAGATTACAATGCAATTGTGCATAAAGAGGATCTCTAGTATGTCTCCTAGTACTTGAACTATGTTGCCTCTGTAGGATTACTAGCTAGTGGATCCACCTAGAATGCTACGTTCATGTTTTGGTTCTACCTTGGCAAGTATACCAACTTCTTTCACTTTACTCTTTCATAACACCACATTCCATATTTAGCTCACATGGTCTATGTCGGTTAGGCAATTTTTCCGAAAGTAAAATGAAAGTAATAAAGTGAACACTAACTAGGGTGACTTAAAGGGTTATGCTTAGTGTAGGTAGGGGTATGGGACTCTACTTATACATTGTACAAGTTAGCCTTGAGGGAAGTCCTAGGAGGTTGTTCTTATGTACTAATGATATAAATGCAATGTATATGATGAATTTACATGTTGATGATCCTATATGATGTTAGTATCATTGATGAACATGCTATTGGTCTATGTTGATGTATATGATTATGAATATGCATAAAATGAAGATATATGAAATGTGGACATTGCTTGTGGTCCTTTACTTGGTTTACTTGACTATGTGGGGTTATGGGGCTTCACATAGGCATTGCACTTGTAGGCTTGGGAAGGAGTTGTGAGTAAGGTTCTTATATATATGTGTGATATTATAAACTATAGTACATGAATTGATGTTGTGACATTATGTTGGAGTTGTAGTGCTTATAAGATCTTGATATGATCCCATTCATGCTGATATGACTTATGTTGATAATATCCATGTTGACTTGAGTTTGTGATAGTATTGGTCTTGTGTTGAATATGGACTTGTCTTTAGTAATGTTATGTTTAATGGCTTGTATATGTTCTTGATTGTCTATCAAGGCTTTTGTAAAGTGACTTAGCATAGTTTTGAACTAAATGTGATTTTAAGCATGATTTCAAATGGTTTATATCCATATATCCATATTTAGGACAAGTGGTTGTACTAACCCATATTCTTTAGGATTCTACAAATATGTAGGCTCGAGCCGTTAAAGCTAAGAGGCCTATAGTAAGAATACTTTACATTTTTCCCTAGTTGATTGGTGAGTGCTCAATGTTCGAGGATGGTTCCATCTGTCTATGCTAGTCGGATTTGCTATAGTCTAAAGACATTCTTTACTTTTCTATTGTTGAAGATATTGTTGTACGCACTATGTGGCAATTATGGATTTGTAAAGGGCTATGCTTGAATATTCTACTTTGCTTTAGAAGGTTTAATGTGAGACATTATTATTAGACCAAATCCTTATATGTTGGTTATGTTATCTAAATAAGAAGTCTATGTAAGCTTCATATGTGAGGAGTCTAAGTAACAATATATATAGTATGTGAGAGGTCTATGTATACCTCAATATGTAAAGATTTTTAATTTTTCCGCATTTTGACGAGTATTGTATAAGTCCTCTGCGAGGACGACGACGCCGGTTACGTCTAGGGGGTGCTTCCCGGTCGTGACAAATTTTGTATCAGAGCATAAGATTGAAGTAATCTTAGGATTGATATTTCACTAAACCACGTCTACGTAGAGTCTTGTTCATGGGTGTAAAGCGTTCCACACTTATGAATGAGTGGTTATGTGATGCTTAGGAATTCTCACTTATTGGTAATCTTGAAAGTCGTGCCTTGAGAGTTGAAACTCTATGTGTCCCTTTTCCATCTAATCCTTTTCTTGTGGATATATGAGATGAATACGAGAAGGACGACTATAAGGAGAGTGGAGGAATATTTGGCTAATGCGGGAGTTCCTCCCCAAGACAACCAAGCTCCTCCACAAGGAAATCAAGTTCCTCCACAAGACCAAGCTCCGGTCATTCCTCCACCTATGATAGATGGAGACATAAGGTCGGCATTTGTGACTTTTGCTCAAGCTATAACTACCCAAGCACAAGCGGTAGATACTCCAGCTCAAGCCATGACGGCTCAAGCAAATATAGAGGTTGGACCCCGTGTTCAACAAAATGCTAGTACCATGGCTTCTCGCTTGAGGGACTTCACAAGGATAAACCCTCCTATGTTTTTTGGGTCGAAGGTGAATTAATATCCCCAAGACTTTCTTGATGAGGTCTATAAGATCCTCTATGCTATGGGGGAAAGTTCAAATGAAAAGGCCGAGCCAGCTTCCTATCAACTCAAGGATGTGGCTCAAACTTGGTATACCCAATGGAGAGATAATAGGGCTTTGAAAGCGGGTCTTATAACTTGGGAGGTGCTTAGAAGGGCTTTTATTTATAGGTTCTTCCCAAGGAAGAAAAGAAGGCCAAAGTGGAAGAATTCATCAACCTTCGTCAAGGAGGTATGAGTGTGCAAGAGTACTCCTTGAAGTTCACTAAATTGTCCAAGTATGCTCCTTCCTTGGTGTCTAACCCAAGGGATGAGATGAGTCGCTTTGTGATGGGAGTGTCGGATGATATAGTTGAAGAGTGTTGTTCGGCGATGCTAGATGATAATATTGATATTTATCGGTTGATGGTGCATTCTCAACGAGTTAACGAGACTAGACTCAAGAGGAAGAATAGGGATTTAAGAGGGCCAAGTCATATGAGGGAGGTACTTCCAAGGGTAGGCTTGAAATTTAAGACAAGCCTAGGTTCAATAAGAGAGTTTCCAACCAATTTCCTTCCAATTTCCCCAAGGCTAACAAGGATAGGATGTCTAACTCTAAGTCACAAAAAGGAAGAAGCGGTAATTCACCTAACAAGAAACATATTTGTACCAAGTGTGGTAATAAGCATTGGGGTGAGTGTCTAGTTGGGATGGAGAATTGCTTTGGGTGTGACAAGAGTGGTCATAAGGTTAGGGATTGTCCTTATGTGAGGAGTTAAGAGAAGGGGAGTGGTCAAGCTCAAGGAAGCGGTCCTAATTCCGATGCTCCAAAGAGGAACCACTTTTTTGCTCTCCGCTCTAGGGGTGAGCAAGAGGAATCCCCCGACGTGGTCAACGGTATGTTACAAGTCTTCTCTATTAATTTTTATGCTTTACTTGATCCCGGTTCTAGTCTATCATTTGTAACTCATCTAGTAGATAAAAAGTTCGATGTTCTACCTGATATATTGATTGAACCATTTTTTGTTACAACCCTAGTGGGTGACTCCGCTGTGGCTGAAGAATCTTTAGAAGTTGTCCTATATCTTTGCCCAATAGAGTTACATGGGTGGATTTGGTAGAACTTGATATGGTTGATTTTGATGTCATTTTGGGAATGGATTGGTTGCATGCTTGTTTTGCTTCCATAGATTGTTGAACAAGAGTGGTTAAGTTCAATTTTCCTAATTAACCTGTCTTAGAGTGGAAGGGGGGTAACTCAATTCCTAGAGGTCGTATCATTTCTTGTCTAAAAGCTTGTAAAATGATCTCTAAGGGTTTTCTTTACCATATTGTGAGGGTGAAAGATCTGGAGTCCGACATTCCTCCTATGGAGTCGGTCCCCATAGTGAAGGACTTTCCGAAAGTATTTCTCGATGACTTGCCCGTAATTCCTCCCGAGTGGGAAATGGACTTTGGTTTTGACTTACTACCGAATACGAACCCCATTTCAATCCATCCTTATTGTATGGCTTCAGCGGAGTTGAAAGAGTTAAACCTTCAACTCAAAGACCTATTAGACAAGGGTTTTATTCAAACTAGTATTTTGCCATGGGGAGCTCCGGTGTTGTTTGTTAAGAAGAAGGATGGGTCCCTTAGGATGTGTATTGATTATTGTCAACTCAATAAGGTCACCAATAAGAACAAGTATCCTTTCCCTCGCATTGACGACTTTTTTGATCAACTCCAAGGGGCTAGCTACTTTTCTAAGATTGACTTGAGGTCGGGATATCACCAACTTAATGTAAGAGGCGAGGATGTACCTAAAACAGATTTCCGAACAAGGTATGGTCACTATGAGTTCCTAGTGATGTCATTTGGTCTCACTAATGCCCCAGTGGCTTTTATGGACCTTATGAATAGGGTGTCCCGAAATTACCTAGATCCTTTTGTGATTGTCTTTATTGATGATATATTGGTATATTCGAATAATGATGGTGAACATATGGACCATTTGAGGGTGGTATTACAAGTCCTTAAGAAACACCAACTATTTGCCAAGTATAGTAAGTGTGAGTTTTGGTTGAGATCGGTGGCGTTTCTTGGTCATATTATCTCAAGTGAGAGTTTAAAGGTCGATCCAAAGAAAATCGAGGCGGTTCATAATTGGCTTAGATCATTGAATC
The DNA here is from genome assembly GCA_016801875.1 of Solanum sitiens. NCBI lineage: Eukaryota > Viridiplantae > Streptophyta > Magnoliopsida > Solanales > Solanaceae > Solanum > Solanum sitiens. The sequence goes on along the minus strand of JABWTJ010000312.1, from coordinate 207,003 downwards.
CAACCGACATTAGAAGTTTGTTGGGTTTAGCCGGGTACTATAGGAGGTTTCCGGATGGGTTTGCGTCCATTGCTTCTCCTTTTACTACCTTGACCCAAAAGAGTGTTAAATTTGAGTTGTCGGAGGCATGTGAAAGAAGCTTCCAAATTTTGAAAGATAGGCTTACCTCCGCTCCGGTGTTGACTTTACCGGAGGGTACCAAGGGTTTTGTGGTATATTTTAACGCTTCCAGAGTGGGTTTGGGTTGTGTCCTTATGCAACATGGGAAGATAGTAGCCTATGCGTCTAAATAACTCAAGGTGCATGAGAAGAATTATCCAACTCATGATCTTGAATTAGTGGTCATAGTGTTTGCTTTGAAAATATGGATGCATTACTTGTATGGTGTTCATGTGGATGTGTATACCGACCACAAGAGTCTTCAATATGTGTTTAATCAAAAGGAGTTGATCTTCGACAAAGAAGATGGTTGGAATCATTGAAAGATTACGACATGAGTATTATCTACCACCCTAGCAAGGCTAATGTGGTTGAGGATCCGCTAAGCCGTATGACCATGGGTAGTGTGTCACATGTAGAAGAAGGTAAGAATTACCTAGTGAAAGATGTTCATAGGTTGTCTCGATTGGGTGTTCGGTTGGAAGATTCCCAAATGGTGGTTTTATAGTTCATAATAAATCTGATTCATCGTTAGCAGTTGAGGTGAAGTCTAAGCAACATCTTGATCCGCTATTGATGGAGTTGAAGAAATCGGTACTTAGCAAGTTCAATGAGTCATTCTCCCAAGAGGGGATGGTGTTTAGGTAACAAGGTAGATTTTGTGTACCGGATGTTGATGATTTGAGGGGAATGATTTTGTAAGAAGCTCATGGTTCCCGATATTCTATTCATCCGGGTGCCACAAAAATGTATCGTGATCTTAGCGAGGTATATTGGTGGGATGGCTTGAAAAGGGACATAGGGGAGTTTGTAGCTAATTTTCTAAATTTCCAACAAGTTAAAGCCGAGCATCTAAAGCCGAATGGTTTGACTCAAACAATGGAAGTTCCTACTTAGAAGTGGGAAGAAATATATATGGACTTTATTGTTAGGTTGCCTCGAACCCAAAGGAAAAATGAACTCAATTTGGGTTATAGTGGATAGATTGACAAAATCTGCTCACTTTATCCCAGTCAAGTCTATATATTCGGCGGAGGATTATGCAAGAACATACATTGATGAGATAGTGAGCTTATATGGGATCCCTTTGTCCATCATATCGGATAGAGGTGCTCAATTTACTTCTCGTTTTTGGAGGTCTTTTTAAAAAAGGTTGGGTACTCAAGTAAAGCTTAGCACCGCTTTTCATCACCAAACAGATGGTCAAGCGGAGCGTACTATTCAAACCCTAGAAGACATGTTAAGATCTTGTTTGATAGATTTCAAAGGGAATTGGGACAATCACTTGTCGTTGATTGAGTTCTCTTATAATAATAGTTACCATTCGAGTATTTCAATGGCTCCATTTGAAGCACTCTATGGTAGACCATATAGATCTCTGGTTGGGTGGTTTGAGGTTGGTGAATCTTCACTCCTTGGTCCTGAAATAATCTATGACGCTTTGGAGAAGGTTATAGTGATAAGTTATAAGTTGAAAACAGCCTATAGTCGGCAAAAATCCTATGCCAACAATAGAAGAAGATACCTTGAATTTGAAGTAGGTAATATGGTGTATTCGAAGATTTGTAGGGGTGATGAGATTCGTCAAAAGGAGAAGCTAAGTCCCCGGTATGTGGGTCCCTATGAGGTTTTGCAACGGGTCAGAAAAGTTGCATATGAGTTGAGGCTACCTAGTGAACTAGCTTCGGTTCATCCGGTATTTAATGTCTCCATGCTTAAGAAGTGTATTGGCTATCCCGTGTCCATTATTCCTATGGAAAGGTTACGTGTGGATGAGAATCTTTCCTATGAAGAGGTTTCGGTGGAAATCCTTGATCGTTGAACAAAAAGGTGGCATCCATAAAAGTTCTATGGAAAAACCACCTAGCTAAGAGAGAAACATGGGAGGCCGAGGCCGACATGAAATCCCGCTATCCTCATCTTATTCCTAATTAAGATTAGTAGTTACTATTAATAATGAAAATAATGAATAAATATGAATTTGGCTTATTCACTAAAAATGTGCATAGTTAGGTAAAAGTTTGTGTTAAAATGAGTTTTCATGAAAAAGGTTTCGTGTTAACTTGCACTAATGTGAAATATATGTTTTGTCTTCTTGAGATTTTTGGTCTTCTGATGTTGTCTTCAGAAGAATATCATGGTTACTCTTTGATGTCATTTTGTGCTCATTTTGATGCTGAGAAGGTAGTTGCTCATAATATGTTATGAAATGTTGAGTTTTTATGTGTTGTGACTTAAGTTGCTATGTGTAATGACATGTTTATATGTTGAATGGAGTTGTGAATTACTCCCTCGATTTTTAAATCATGTTGTTTATGTTGTTGTTGGTTGGGCTGCTAGTATTGAGTCTCCAAATTTTCCCCTACAAAAGACTTTTAGTGTCATTCGGGGATGAATATTCCTAAGGGAGGGATAATGTAACACTCTGAAAGTTCACGACTTAGTCTAGAGCCTCACATGATTAACTAAACTCTAAAACATTGTTTCTAAGCCTAAATTAAGGTATTGAAACCAAGTAGGAAGTATTAGAGCCTAAACGTCAAGGGACGACCAAGACGTCCAGAAACTAGTGCAATTGAACTAATAAAACGTCCCTAGGTTTTATGAAGGTTTGGGAGTGTTGTATGAAGTCTAAAACTTGTAGAAATACTTTAAATAGGTAAAAATGTGTACATAGGGTGAAAACATCCAGGTTCAACCCCCCCACCCCAAGGACCGCCCTAGGAGTCATTGAAGGGACCCCACCCTTGGCCAAGCAAGCTATCAAAGGCAACAGCAATTTGAACCTAGCAGAAATGAGTTCGTGTCGCGGACATGGTTCCCCAAGGGCCAAAAGTCTTGTTACACATCACGGAAATGTAGCGGACTCCACTGTCTTGAAAATTAATTTAGGAAATCTTGCGGGAACAGCTCTACGACGCAAACTTGTTTTCCGACGAAAAATCTGAAATTTAGAATTCAAGTTTGACTTCACTAAAATGTCAACTTAAATGAGGTGCCTTTAGGGTATTTTAGGGGAGGGTTATATATTTATTTTAAATCAGTTTTACCTCGCATTCACTCACTCAAATCAAATCCCCAAATCAAAACCCAAAAGTTCTCACCTCTCTCTACTTTCTCTCTCTATTCAACCTCCATTCAAGGAACCAAGAAGCTTGAAGAAGGAGACCAAATTGCCAAAGTTCTACTCAAATTTCGTGGATTAAGTCTCTATAAGGTATGGATTCTTTCACTCTTGGGATTCCTTTCCCCAAGAGGTCCATTCAAAGTTGATTTCTAGATCACCCAATTCCAAGGGTTTTCCTCTACAAATGGGTTTTCTTCTAAAATTGAAATTGATTATTAATTGTGACGAATTGTGATTACATATGGCTAATTAAGTGTGGATTGTTGAGTAATTTATGTTGATTAATAGGTATTTCATTTGGTTCATGTCCTTTCCCTAGTTTCCCCAAATATTCGGTCTTGCTTATGAATTGATGGGAATTGATACATGTATTAATTGTTAGACTTGTTTTAACTATTCTGTTTCATTCATGGATTGCCTATGGTCATGTTTTGTTTGGATTGAATCTATTTCTTGAAGAATTCATGGATGAACCCTTTTCCCTAACCCTAGTTATGAATTTGACTTGTAGATGATTAGTGTTGTTGGAATTTGTTTTGTTATTGTTTAATTCACTATATTATGATGATGATGAGTGAGTGAGTTATTGGATAATTGTGATGAATTGAGGGTGAGATTCTTGATGAAGACAATGAAGGCTATTTGGTAAGATATTGTGATCTTGAACTCTTTACTTCAATAATGATGGACTATATTTGGTGATGATGTTGTGCAATTGAAGTATTATGTGTGATTAGAGTAGTAGGATATGACATGATGACTATGATGGCATGATATGATTGTGTTGAATGTGAGATCCTTATGAGGCTATAATAATGCAAGTTTGAAGATGGTTTCTCGTGTGTGCCTCAGATGATAAGATAATGATATGTTGATCTCACTAGTTATGGTTTGTGATGAAAGGACGTTCTCATCCTATGCCTAATGAGCTAAGTGATATTCTATATAAGGGGGTTAGACTCCTATGACCTATATTAAGCTATGATTTATTAAGAATGACTTAATGGCATTTCAAAAAGGGACTTTAGCTTAGCACTGAGTGGACTAGTTATGAGAGGTGCCCCTTCCCAATGTGGGGAGGTAGGTTTCACAATGGTTCTCATGAGATGGAGATTACATTGAAATTGTACATAAAGAGGGTCTCTAGTATGTCTCCTAGTTCTTGAACTATGTTGCCCCCATAGGAATACTAGCTAGTGAATCCACTTAGAATGCTATGTTCATGTTTTGGTTCTACCTTGGCAAGTAAACCACCTTCTTTTGGTGTAAGGTTTCATGAAATCAGATTTCATGTTTAGCTCACATGGTCTATGTAAGTTAAAGAGATTTTCCCGAAAGTAAAGTGAAAGTAATGAAGTGAACACTAACTAGGGTGACTTAAAGGGGTATGCTTAGTGTAGGTAGGGGTATGAGACTCTACTTATACATTGCACAAGTTAGTCTTGAAGGAAGTCTTAGGAGGTTATTCTTATGTACTAATGATATAAATGCAATGCATATGATGACTTTACATGTTGATGATCCTATATGATGTTAGTTTCATTGATGAACATGCTATTGGTCTATGTTGATGTATATGATTATGAATAAGCATAAAATGAAGATATATGAAATGTAGACATTGCTTGTGATCCTTTACTTGGTTTACTTGACTATGTGGGGTTATGGGGCTTCACATAGGCATACCCTTGTAGGCTTGGGAAGGAGTTGTGAGTAAGGCTCTTATATATATATATATATATATATATATATATATATATATATATATATATATATATATATATATATATGTATATATATATATATGCGTGTGTGTGTGTGTCTGTGTGTGTGTGTGTGTGTTATATTATAAACTCTAGTACATGAATTGATGTTGTGACATTATGTTGGAGTTGTTGTACTTATATGATCTTGATATGATGCCATTTATGTTGATATGACTTATGTTGATAATATCCATGTTGACTTGACTTTGTGATAGTATTGGTCTTGTGTTGAATATGGACTTGTCTTTAGTAATGTTATGTCTAATGGCTTGCATATATTCTTGATTGTGCATCAAGGCTTTTGTAAAGTGACTTAGAATGATTTTGAACTAAATGTCCTTTTAAGCATGATTTCAAATGGTTTATGTGCATATATTCGTACTTAGTACAAGTGGTTGTACTAACTCATATTTTTTATGATTCTACAAATATGTAGGTTCGGGCCGTTGAAGCTAAGAGGCCAATGGCAAGAAGACTTGGACATCTTTCCCAAGTTGATTTGTGAGTCCTCAATGTTCGAGTACGGTGTTATCTATCTATCCTAGTCGGATTCTCCATAGTCTAAAGACATTCTTTTCTTTCATATTGTTGAAAATATTGTCGTACGCCCTATGTGGCAATTATGGATTTGTATAAGGGATATGTCCGAATATTCTACTTTGTTTTAGATGGTTTAATGTGACACCGTATTATTATACTAGATCCTTATATATTGATTATGTTGTCTAAACGAGAAGCCTATGTAAGCTTCATATGTGAGGAATCTAAGTAAACTCCATATATAATATGTGAGAGGTCTATGCATACCTCAATTATGTAAAAAAAATTAATTTTTCCATATTTTGACCGATGATATGTTCTGACGAATGCTAAGAGGCTTGTCTAAGTCCTCTCTGAGGACGACGACGCCGGTTACGTCTAGGGGGTGCTCCCCGGTCGTGACACTTATTTTCTATGGAAAGGCATGTAATCTTGCCTATCAAAAATAAGTCATAATCCTTGGAAAGGTATCATAAAATAACCAATCCTAGCTATGATTCATTAGGATATGGGAGAAAACCTTTCACATCATACTTTTATGTGTTTTATGAGAAATTCTTTCAACAACCTAACAATAACATCATCATTGATACTTCACTCTCAAAGCATCCTTGAAACATGTGCATACCGCAATTTACCTTTCAAGGTTAAAACCCCACATTCAATCACCAACATTTAGAAAACAAGGATTAAATATGGATTTCATCATAAATTCATGTAATTCTATCAATTCATGCTTAATTTAATAAAATAGATCCTTTCATAATCAAAATCCCACATCACATGATCATAACTTGAAAAAATGGAGGTTGCATGGGCTCATAGGGGAAATCATCATAACAACATAATATTTCATCAGTTCATGCATAAGAAATCCTAATCCAATCATTCAAATCAATAGAGAACCTATGACAATTGAAGAAAACCCTGACTCAATTTACGGATTTCTAACTTTGAAAATAGAAAATTTTCGATCCATGAATAGAAGGAATCCATGGATGAAAACTATCATACCTTACTATCAAAAGTACAGAATTGCTCGAAGAGTCGTGACTTTGACCTTGATCCTAGCTTGAACCCCTTCTTCTTCAAGCTCCCGAGAGAGAAATATTTTGGAAAGGAAGAACCCAATTTCGTTTGGTGAGTTTGAGAGAATGATTTCTATTGGGAAATTTGGGGGTTAAAATACTTATATAAGGGCCTTTGTGAAGGGTAATATAGCGTAGTATAATGATAAAGTAATTAGAAGAAAACCCAAATGCCCATGAACTTAACTGCCTGATCACAACCCACACACCCTAGTCGACATACGGTGGACTTATCGATGATTTGTCCTGTACGGTCGTCGACTAAGGTGAGAAAGTTAATTTTGGTCATCGAACCACAGGCCCCCAACCACGAACCATGGTCTTACCAACTGTCCATTGGACAGGCCGTGGTTTTGGCCTTTATGACTTACGTAGGCAGTTCCATCTATGGACCACACCTATGGTCTGTGGTCCCATCCACATGTTGTGGGTGTCCATCCTGGGTTGGCACCTACAAATTTTTAAAAGTGCTATTTACTCTCTTTCGGATCTGAGGTGCTACAAGGATACTCATGTCGTAGTCCTTGAGTAACTCTAAACACCTCGTTTGTTTGAGATTAAGCTCTTTCTTGCTGAAAACATACTGAAGACTCTTGTGATCAATGAACACATCCACATGAACACCATAGAGATCATGAAGCCATACTTTTAAAGCAAATACTACAATAGAAAACTCGAGATCATAATTTGGGTAATTCTTCTCGTGAACCATAAGATGTATGGAGGAATAGGCTATAACCTTACCGTTCGGCATCAAAACACAACAAAGCCCAAATCTTCATGCATCACAAGACACAACAAAGCCTCGTGTACCCTCTAGTAGGTTCAACATTGGGCAGTAGTTAACTAGGTTTTCAATTCCTGAAAGCTTTTCTCCCAAGATTCAGACCATTAAAACTTCATTGTTTTCTAAGTCAACTTTGTCAATATGGATTATAACGCCTGGACAAACCATCTATAATACCCAGCAATTCCCAAGAAACTCTTTATATCAGTTAGAGATGTAGTTCTAGGCTAGTGTTGCACTGCTCCAATCTTCTGAGTGTTAACTCAAATCCGTTCATCAGAAATAATGTTCCCTAAGAATACCACAGTCTCAAGACAAAACTCACACTTAAAAAGTTTGTCATACAACTCATTATCTTTGAGAGTTTGGAGGACTACGTTGAGATGTCTAGCATGATCCTCATCACTCCACGAATAGATCAGAATTTCATAAATAAACATGATAACAAACATGTCAAGATATGGTTTAAACACTCTGTTCAAAAGGTCCATTAAAGTTGTAAGAGCATTAGTAAAAAAAAAATGCATAACAAATAACTCATAATGACCATAATGGGTCCTGAATGTTGTCTTTGGGATGTGACTTTCCCTTACTCGCAATTGATGATAGCTAGATCTAAGGTCTATCTTAGAAAAACAAGTGGCACCCTAAAGTTGGTTGAAAAGAACTTCAATTCTGGGAATAAGATATTTATTCTTTATAGTGATCTTGTTCAACTGCGATAATAAATACACATCCTAGAGAACTATATTTCTTCCTCACAAATAAGATTGATGCGCCCAAACGTGAGACACTAGGTTGTATAAGACCTTTATCACGTAGATCATTTAACAACTCTTTTGACACAGCTAGAGCCATTCGATTTGGCTGAATCGAGATAGATAGAGTATCAAGAAGAATGTCTATACCAAAGTATGTTTCCCTCTCAGGTGGAACTCAAGGAAAATTATCTCGAAAGACCTTTGGAAACTCACTCACAACTCGAACTGACTGAATAGTCGGTGTCTCAACACTAGAGTAATTAACTCGGATTAAGTGATAGATGCCCCCTAAGAGACAAGCTTTCTGGACTTATGGAATGAAATGAAATGATCCTTAGGCACTGTTAAACTAGTCCTCCACTCTATAACACACTCATTAGTAAACAAAAAGATCTTTATTTTAGTAAGTATTCTACTAAATTAGTTTGGTTTGAATTATGTTTATATTTTTGAATTATTAGTCTACAATTAAGTTAATTATTTTCTTTCGTTAAGATTAAGAAACTCGATAATTAACCAATATTAATTTGTTATATTTAGAATTTAGCCGAATTTGTTAATTTAACTCAAATTGGCTATTTGTTAAATTCCTATCCAACCTCTTTCCTTACCTACCTTAAACCCATTTGAGACCAAGTCTTGCGCTATTTTCTCAACAATTTTCAGCCCAACTCGTTTCCCAGCCTACAACTAGAAACCCAAAATCCCCTTTTATTTTTTAACCCGTTCTGATTCCCAAATTTCCAGATTTCAGCCCAATCCTTATGACCCCTGACCCGACCCAATTCCCTTATTCACGAGAGAAAACCAGCAATCCAAGCGGTGTGAACACGATTCAAACGGCAATAACAAAATGACAACAGCGATCCCAAACGCAAGCAAATGAAAAGCAGCAGCAATACACGTCGAGTTCACGTCGTGAATAAAAACACTTGCCCAACTTTATTTTTCGTCATCTTCTTCCTTTGCCGCGACAAACAGTACACATATTCAATTTTTTAGCAGAGCATACAGCTAAGAATTTCGTCGTTGCAGCTTGGAGATGGCGCCGCATGGCACTTCGAGGACTTGGGATGCATCCTAAACGTCCATCTTGCCTTCTTCCCATTGGAATTTATTGTGATCTAGCATCAATCGCCTTTTTCCCTCAGCTGGGTGTAGGATTTTGAAAATTCAAAAAATCTCGTGGGCCTTGTTGTCATCCGAAATTGCCCTTCGTTCCCCCCACCCCCCACCCCCCCGACCCGACATCCAAATCTGCCCTAATTCCATTCTATAAATTCCCTCCTCTTTCTCTTGGTCAGGGGTTGGGAAAATTTTTAGAGCAAAAATATTGACAGAGTTGTCATTAGAGAAGAAATCACAGTAAAATTGCTAGATATGCAGTTATATAAAAAATACTTAAGATTAGGTCCTGAAACCAGAGAGTGAGGTTCGGCCTTCTCGCTCGTGTCTTGTTAACGTGAGTTTGTCGGAGTCTGACTTGTGGTGATGGAATTGCTCTCAAACTCGTCGCCCCATTTCGTTATGCCGGAAAAGGTAATACTTCGTCTTAAAAACGTTCTCCTCGACTTTGCTTCCATCTCGATGTGATATTTGATATTGGAAAGGTTTCATCACATGGCTATTTGTTGTTAGTCACTGTTGGTTCATTGATGTTTGATATGATGCACTTTGTTTTAGTCATTTATTTGAAGTAGTTACAATAGCGAGTTGAAGCTCCAGGTATTCGTATTCAATGCGGAGGGGCTTTATTTCTTGGTTGAAGTTTTGTTGTGACTGCCCTTCTCGTGTGTTTGTTTGGGTCTTGTCAAATTTCTCTTCGTATCTCGTCGGGTTCTCATCCCCTGTTTGATGTTGTCTTCCTATTACTAAATGAGGTAAAAATTTTCGAAAGTAGTTTGGTGTGAAATCTGCTCGTGGTGGTATTTATGCTTGTTTAGCGTTGTAGCCGGCTAGGCTTGGACCATTTGGTTTTGTGTTTGTTCATTCATCCATGTCTCCCTTTGTTCTTCCTTTTAGCGCATTTAGTGATCGTCTGTTGAGTCTCTGTGAAGTCTCATTTTCTGCCGACTTCGTCTATTTTATCATGTTTTCTGGTCATTTTATTTAGAGTATTATCATCTGATTTTGGAGTGTCGAGTTTGGTTTGTTTAACTCACTGTGATACCTCTCAATCAGTGGCGTAGCCACATACTGTCATTGGACACCCTTCGTCGGAAAAAAATTAGCATATATACAAGTAAAATGATATACGAAATGATTAAATAGCCTATTTTGGACACGCTTAACATAACAAGTTGCTATTTTTGGACACCCTTCAAGAAATTTCTGACTCCGCCACTGCTCTCAATCTTCTTTTTTTCGAAGTGCTGAAGCATGGATGTCCCTCCTTCGTTCAATTACTTGAATTCGTAATAAGTAGGGTAGTCCGTCCCTTCCTCATGTCTGTACATTCTCGTTGTACTGCATTGTTATGGTGATTTGTGTGCGTGCGTAGTACTTCGACTTCATTTTAAGATTGTGTAGTCTGTTCTCCCTCTTCTCAAGCATGAAAAATTGTGATATGCACCTTTCTTTCTATTCGGGGTATAGCTAAGAATGAATTTATCTCCTTCCAGAATATGGCTAGGTTTGTTTAAATTTTATTTGAACTGTGTAAAAATATGAAAATTTTAGTCATTAACAGTCTTTTTCCATTTCCATATTTGTTCGTGATAGAATGCACCCAAATTCTCTATAAGTTTCATGCGAGTTTAATTTCAATATTGATCTGAGTAAGCATATGTCTGTTATTTCTCGATTTCATTAGGGTGTAGGATCCTTAAAATCAATCGATATAGTATGTCTGTCTCACTAAGGGTTCGTTGGAATTTCCTATCAATGTGTCTTCATGATTATTCCTGTAGCTTAGAGGATATCGTATATTTGAATCTAATTGGCATGAATTTTAAATTATTATTTGGTGCCAAGATTTCATCTACTTGTAGGAAATATGAGATTTTTAATTTTGATGCTATCTGTAATGTTTTATTAACTGTAAAAATAATTGACCCTTACAAAATCTTTATCATGTGAAAGCAATGTGGTAAGATTTTTCTTTTTATGCAAAAATGTGAGTTTTGTCGGCTGGTCAAACAGTCTATTTTTCTTTAATGTGAGGTTAAAATATCCTTTGATTTCATTTGGGGAGGAAAGAATCACCTGTTAATAATTCTTTTATCATTTAGGGTGTGTTTGGTATGAAAGGAAAATGTTTTCCTCATTTTCCTAGAAAATGTTTTCCTGAAAAACAAGTAGATTTTAAATTTATTTTCTCATGTTTGGTTAGTGAGTAGAAAATATTTTCCGGAAATTATTTTTAGTGTTTTATTTATGAATGAAAAATATTTTTGAGAGACCTCTTTTATTTTTACTAGAGTAGAAAATAATTTATGAAATTGAATTATTTTTTTTAAAACAATTTTTTTCGGATGGTGGGGAGGGCGGTAGTGGGTGGGCAAGGGGGAGGGGGAGGAGTGAAAAAATAAAAATTTGAAGTTGATAGTATTTTTAAAAAACAGAATAATTTTTTTTGGGGTTTGGGGAGGGTGGGGGATGGGGGGGGGGGGGGGGGGGGAGGGGAGGAGCTTAAAAATAAAAATTTGAAAGTTGAAAATATTTTTAAAAAGCAAAATTAATTTTTTGGGGAGGGGGTGGGGTTGGGGGGCTGGCCAGTGGGGAGGGGGGGTCCGGGATTGGGTGAAAAAATAAAATTTTGAAATTGAAAATATTTTTTTAGAATTGATGTTTTCCAAAAAAAAAATATAATTTGAAATTGGAGGAGAGTTTTGGAAAAATTTTTCCTTAATTTTTCAAGGGAAGTCATTTTCCTTAATTTTGAGGAAAATGAGTTGATTTGAAAAATATTTTCCAAAACTTTTGTCCCAACACCCGTGTGAGGTCAGGTGATGGTCAACAACTCAGACAGGAAATGCTGAAAAGCGACAAACATGAGAAAACTGGAAAACATTTTTCACCTTCATACCAAACACACTCTTAGGGTCAACCGTAGCCTAGTCAAAACGTGTGTTTGGCATACCATTATCTTCCTTTCTTACGAAATGATTATGAGCATTTACTTACGTACTTTTATCATTCTTGCATGTAAAATCTGTCCTAGTTCACAAAAAAAAATCTTATCTTTGCTTTGCATTTCGAGAGAGCTGTAAAGGCTTATCCGCTTATTCGAGTCAGCCCGTCAAATCGAAGAATAAGTTCCGAAAAAAGGCGTACATGTCCCGAAGTCGAAAAAATTCAAAACAGGCCAAGAATTTGAAGATATTGGGCCAAGAAACCCAAATTTATTTTCTAACATTGTATTTTTGTTATTTTTGGGCCTAAGCCCCTTGTTTCTTTTATCATTATTGTATTATTAGAATTTAAGACGGGTGAAAATGGGCCAAAGGCCCAAAACAAAATGGATCCAAATACCGGTCCAAGTGGACAGAAATTGGATTTGGATCCAACTCTCTCTCTCTTACTTTATCGTTTATTTATTTGTTACTAATTGCCGCTAGTCTTAGGGTTAAAATATTCAAAACCCTACAAGACGCTATTTCGATTTAACAAATTAAGCTTAATCAACCACGTCTAAATGAACTTAAAAAAATAAATTTTGCAAGTCCGATGTCTCACTTCGATAATAAGTTGATTTACTTCACCCTTTTAAGGATTCCAAATAAATTTTCAATTTAGAATTAAGTTAAAATTATTTTAAGCCAAGCAAATTAGTTGTCGAAAAATCACATTAGTGGGTATTTTAGGTGTCGTCACACCCTTCCTAAGATATTAATAAGAACCCCCGAACCCCCTTTAAAACTCTTTCAATTTGATTTCCTGTTTTAGTAAATTGGAAGAATAGTTTTCTTGATTTTTCTCAAAAATTAAGTGGCGACTCTAAACAAGTCTTAAAACATAAATATATTTTTCTGAAATAAAACAATAACAAGCATTAAGACAGTCGATACCTTGAACAACATTATTTTCCACCATGTCTAGCTCAAAACTAAGTCAACCATGGTGTCTTTGAGATTGATAAATATTACACAATCACGATAAACTCTCTCGACTAAAATAAAGTCACCTACAGGAGGAGAATCACTGATGGGCTGAAGAAGTCATTCGGGAAGAATATCAAACCTCATAACAATATATAGAGTCACAAAAGATAGACTCGCACCTGGATCATGTAATGCACACACATCAAAAGTAATGATTTTGATCATACTAGTGATAACATTTAGTGAATCATCCTGCTCTTGTAATTTGGTGATAGCATACAGAAGGTTTGCTACTCCACCTATCCCAGAAGTAGCTCCTCTAGGTGTAGCTCTATCTACCGGAGTCGTTGAAGACGATTGTGGTCAATTTCCCCAATTACCATGACTTTTCCTGCTATTAGGGAACTCTCTGATGAAGTGACATATCTGACCACACTTGAAGCAGACATTGGAGCCATCACGACACGCTCTTGGGTGGTTTATGTCACACTTAGCATATGTTTGAGTCCAATTGGTCCCTTGTGCCACACTACCCTGAGATTGAGTATGTCAAGCCTTTATGTTCTGTGAATTTTTATTCCCGAACTCAACTTGTTATTTGGTCTAGGTGCACTAGAAGCTTATGGAGTAGGCCCAGTTGCCTTTGTTGGGACAATGAGAATTCATGGTCCCCGTCATCTGTTGTCTGGATTAATTAGTTGTTGTCTTAACCCTCTTGTTACTGAAATCTTCCCTATCTCTTAGCATATCTTTCTCAACTTATTGTACATGGATCATAAGCCTTTCTATGTCCATTTCCCCTATAAACATAACAACCTTACCCTCTTTTCTTGATAAGAGGGATGGTCCACACATCAATAGACTCATCTTGCTTCTCATATAAGACATCATATCCAGAGCATAACAGGACAACTGAGTAAGCTTGAGGTTGTACTGATTCACACTCATGGTCATGTTTAAGATTTAGAAATTCTCTTACCTTCGCTTCCTTTAGTTTGTGGGGAAATAAGCATCCTAAGTAGGCAACTTAAAACACCTCCCAACTAAAAAGTTGTGCTCCTTCAGCCTTGCTCTTCTTCCACTGATCGTACCAAATCATAAAAACACCGTTTAGTTTGTATGCAACTAACTCTACACGCTCAACATCAACAATCCGCATCACTTTAAACTCCACAAAGTTCTCTGAATCCTCGTGAATTCAGAAATCACGGATCTTTGACGTATCAGCCACATCCTGAAAAACCACTCTTTGTTGACCAACTTGATTGGCCACAACTTTAGTCAACATCCTTATAGCATACTGGAACTTAACATTTGTGACTTCTCCTTGAAGGAGTTTCACTTCTTGTGCATTGTGTACCTCTTTATCTTAAGGATGAACATTTCTCCTTATAGGATTTCCTTGAACAACCTTTTTTGGAGGCATGATATGCAAAGATACACGCAAGCACGAATTAGAAGAAACTTTTATATAGTTGAACTCTATCACACAAAAAAATGGAAAAAAATAAAATGTTCCGTAAATGTTGTAGCCTCCTTATTATTGATGAAGCGCTTCACATGGATAACAAGGATTCCAAAGACACGGCTTCATAGACACCCTAGGACTCCTAAACTCAGTGCTTTAATACCAAGTTTTTCACGTCTCGAGCCTACACCCTGGACGTGACCAGTACTCGAGAACCATCTCTAGTCCCAAGCAAACCCATGGTCTGGATCAATACTCAGTGGAAGACTTTCTCAGCAACACAGGAACTCAAATTTAGTTATTGACTCACGAGATCTCATTAATAATGTAGCTTAACTCAAATTATCTGAAATAATCAAATAAACATAACTATTCAACTAAGTCTTTAAAACATCAAGAAGGAAAATTGGAAAAAGTCTATGTAACTACTAATTTCTATGAAGCCTCTATAAAAAAATGGATTTCAGGAAAAGATCCCCAACAACATATTCAGAAAAAACCCATAATGTGAAGACCTCCAGAAAGCAACGAAGCTCACGAAAGGTATCTCGAAGTCAATGGGATCAATGAAGCGTCTGTTGATGATCCTGACCAACTGTATTTGCATAATAAAAAGATGCAGGTCGAGTGACATCAGTACATTGAATGTTGGAGCATTTAAAGGGAAAACTGAAACATATGTAACTATAGTTGAGCTGATAGAAAGGGAAGACATACTAACCTTAACTCAACTCAACTCAACACATTATAAATGTAATGGAAAAAGAATGCAATGTATAAAACTTTTATAACAGTAGATATGAAATCAATTTATATAAAAATAAAATAAATAAACTCTTTACTCTTATTTGGGAGATTTTCGAACCGACAACCATCACTACGACCTTTGTGATGATATATCGTCTCGTCCATGCTTCCCAAATTGTCCTATACCTTGATGGGATATAGAACACCTCAACTAAGTGGATCCACTAAGGTATGCTTAAAAGCAATAACGAATAATCTAAAAAGTATGACTCTATACCCCTGTTGGCATAATGAGGATTTTGTGTTGTCTAACCTCATCCCCATATCGGTGCTCAATACTACTTCCAATAATATATATAACTCATGCTCATAAGTTTTTAAAATATAAGTCTTCCTCAATTTGAGATAATTACTCAAAAGATCCTCTTAAAATAGGTGATGCTCAAGACTCCTCATAAACACATTTAGAAATTAATGTTTCTCTCGTTTTAAATGTACAATTATTACACTTTGGAATACTTAGCTCCCTCTATACTCATTAGAAACATATAATTTAACTCTCCTCATTTTCATACTCATTTATCCAAGTCTTAAAAAATTATAAATGATTGCAAAAGACTTCTCAAAATGACTCAAAAGAACTTTCTTGAAACTTTCCTCTTAATTTTAGTTGAATTTGAAATGTGAATTTAAGAGCTATGATAAGATATAGGATCTCTGAGTGATGAATGAATACTTAGATAATTAGTAGTAAGAAGAGAGCGATGATACAAACTAAAAAGAGTTGGCACGATGCGAAGGAGGATTCAATTTTTTGTGGCAAAATAAATTTTGAGACAGAGGACTCTGCATCCTATCCATGATGCTAAGAGGGGGGTGACTATCTGAAGACTAAAATTTCAAAACGCCTCAACGATGGGGACATGGGCGCATATTTTCGTCCAATCTTTTCTTCCTTTCCCAAGCTAATTCATTTCATACCCAATGCTATTCCATAGTCCAATTTTACGAAATTTCATAAACCCAGAACATTTTCAATGAAACCCACACAAAATGTATCAAGTGACTCTACTCATTGGCAAAACCCTCGCCTAAGAACTCAAAGACCTCCACTGTTAACTAAAACTCAAAAAAAATGTTAAGAACTCAACACCAACATCAACAATGAATTCATGGGTAAATTTTTCATGATTGGTGTGACGGTAAACAAACCAAACACTATAAAACCTTACATACCTCGAAAGAACTAGTTCTTGGCGATTTCCCTAGATTTCTTTATGAACTCTTGAAACCTTATCTCTTTTGTCCTCTTGAACCTTGCCCTAACTTTCTAGACGTTTAAGACTGAATGAAAAATGATCTCACTCAGTTTAGACCCCTATTTTGATGAGAAAAACGCTTAGGCTTTGTGGGGGGTAAGGAAAAGACCAAAATACCCCTTCTTGAAATGGTTGAAATGACTAAATTAGCGAGGCTATACTCAAATGGGCATAAATCCTTCGTCCAAGCTCGGAGTTTGGAAAACTTGGTCGTGCTAGAAAAAGGACTCAAAAACCTTCGATTTGATACCTTGTGGGCCACCTGACTCTTTATGCGCTGAAAGTTATGGTCGTTTGAAGTTGACCCAAACTAAAAATAGACCGATGTCTAAGGTGTTACAACCCCAAAACCTTATTTTTCCGTGTACATGCTAGTGTATGGAATTGAAAGATAAGTACAAGTCTCAATGTATTTTTCTCTACAATAGAACAATGATAAAAATACTAAACAAATGCATTTGTTGGGATGACAAGCAGTTGCCTCTAAATGTCTTTTGAAAGACTCTAAAATAGAAGAAAATCTATCACATGGATCTGTACCAGGAACCTACACAAGTGTAGAATCAAGGAGTATGAACAACATGGTAATCATCAAGTAACCTACTAAAAAGTAAAAAATAAGCTAGACTATGAGTACTCCTTTCATCCATAAACTTTCTCAAACTACAACCTGCACAAAAATTAGTCAAATCGAACAGTTTTAAAATACACAAATACAAGGCTTAACAATCGCACTTTAACAGTCACAGTCCAACAGTCAACAAGTATCAAGTAAACAATTTTCCTTTGACACAATATCACTTTCCAGAACAATTTTCCTTCGGTAAAATATTACTAGACGAAACCATTTTCCTTCAGTTTTATATAATATCACTTGTCAGAACCATTTTCCTTCGGCATAATCATCACATGTCTCATCATGGTGTCCAAAATCGATGCAAATGAGTAATTACACCATGAGAAAGAGATAATAAATCAAGTAATTCAAGTCCATAACCACATAATCAGAGCTTTTCTGAAATACAAGATTCTACAAGTTTTATAGGGCGTAGAATGTCACTTGCCTCAATTCAGTTAAAAGTCAATCCAAGACTCGAGTCTTTCCTTTCAGAACAATGTACAATGCCAAAGAATCTAGTTCAATCGAGTAATGACAATAAAATTTTAGAAATACCAACACCCGAATAATACATTTTAAAAGGGGGAAAAGGGTCAAAATACCCCTCAATTCTGTTTTATTAGTTGATTATATCCCTACCGTTAAACAAAAATTATTTATACCCTCAATTGACGAAACTTCCCAAATTGACTAAATTAACCCCATTTCTTTTTTTAAAAAATACCCATTTGCCATTTTAAACGCAATGCCCCATAGTATAACCGATATAACCCATTCTTTCAAGTTTTCCATATAACCCATTCCCGTATACCCCTTTACCCATTAACTTCTTCACGTTTGTTCTTCATTTCCCAATATGTTCAACAGTCTATCAGGCACTTTCCTTCTAGAGAACAACACCAACAACGGCTATACAAACAAATTCGCCCTTGAAACACAAAAGATTGGATAAAACGTAAAATGTTTATAGCTGACAGAATTTTTCCGGGGAATCAAATGTTAACTCTCTTCCATAGAAGGTAGAATTCAATGACTTAAACAGACTCGAATATACTGTATTTACTGGCAATTGCTGAAGATCAGGATCATAATCCAAGCTATTACAAGCAAGATGATGAGCATTATAAATCCATTTCCACCAAGTAATGTGAATCCCAGAAAGGCGTTTCACTGACATAATTTGTATCATTTTATTGTAGCTCTTATTTGTCATAATAAAGTAATGACCAGAATCATGACCCAAGTAAAAAATCTGCATCCAAGTTAACCCCACCAATGCTCCAAAAAGCATATGAATCAAGATATTATCACTAAAAATTACAGCAGAGGAAGTCAAGAAAAGTAAAAACCCAATAAAACAGAATAAATACGTAACCCCATGATCATTTTTCTTAAAAAATCCATCTTTAGAAAAGTCAACACAAAGCTTTCTATTTCTTTATTTTTTTTGTTTTTTCACAAAGTTTTCTATAATCCCTTGATACCTCAGAAACCTGGGAATCTTCTAAAAAATAATCAAAGAGTTTATCAAGATGTTTCCAAGCAGTACCTTGATGAAAAGCAATAAATATATCAGTTGCCTCTTGTCCATTAATATTCAGTAAAGGGATATTCCCACTAGGGTGTTGCTTATGTTAGGATATACTATTAATCATGCGTTTTAATATAGTATTATTATTGAACAATTGTTTATTCATTTATTCAATTCAATAAAGTGTTACATTAAATAGATCAATTGTCATATATGTGTTCTTAACTTATACAGTAGATGATTTGGTGCACGAAGTTTAAGCTTATACACAGAAAATTAAATCATCGATTCTTATAAGTTAAAAGTTATAGTTCACAATCATAGATGGAAATCTGGATAAAATCATCAGAAAGATTGTAGCACGAGATTAAATGTAATTTATCTTGATTATGAGAATGGCATAGTTCTAACTTCTCGTGCTAGTGCATTTGGTATGTATTGAACGGGATCGAGTAGAGATAGTTGTTTTAGACTGACTAATAAAACCATATTCTATAAGCTATTAAATATACTTATATTCTTAATCTTGATATAACGATTATGATCACTATATATTAATTATTATTTTGATTTATTAAAAGGTGAAATTCTGAGATAGGTCAACATGCCTGGTAGATTGGATGATAATAATATATATTGGTAAAATAATTAGTTAGTTGATGGAATCCATGTCTCAGTATAGAGATTGATGATACACCTTTTATGAGAAGCTTATAAGTTTTCATGTGTAAACCCGACCGGTAGATCTATGAATCTGGCACATGAAATAAGTTAAGTATTGCTCTAAAAGAAGTTAATCATTAATTAAATTCGTCAGTAATTTAATTTATTGATTAGTATCGATAATCTTAACATGGGAAATTACATAAGTGTTTAATGGTGAATTTCGAAATGAATAGAGGAGTGCAATTACGAATTTTTAGTGCAATGACTTGTAATTTATTATGGTAAGAATAATTCAAATTAATTATTTATAATTATTTTCATAATAGAAAGCCTCAGTAATAAATTCGGTGGTCCCTCCAGTGCCCAATTTAACTAGAACTCGGAATCTATTTTCTAGTAGAAGATGGAAAAGTTGCGTGTATTTTTTCTTCCAAGAAGAAACATGTGTTTCACGTTTTCTTGAAGAAAAAGGATTTGCGTTTTCTTCTCCTCTTTGGATTAGGAAGACATCTCTATAAGTAGGGATTCTTCTAACCTGGAAAAGATTGAATTCAGTATTCTATACAATACTTGTCCACCCAAGTATTGAGTGAGTTCAATTGTTAATTGGGATCAATGTAGAAGACTGTAGAGCTGGAGTTGGATTTACTTCAAGATATCTGCCCACGCTTCAAGAGGTAATCCTGAGTTAATTTTCAACATACTTTGTATGTGGTGCCTATTTGTGATTGTTGTTTATATTCATATAAGATGTATGATTCTGGAATGCTTCCGCTGTTTATGCTATTTTCTAACAATTGACATCAAGAGCCATACTTGTATCTTTATAGATAAATTAAAATATGTGTATTTGAAATTGTATGTATGATTGGTGATTGTGAATTTTGTTTTATCACGAAAAGAACAGAACGGATAAAAACTTGAATTGATTGTTTTTTGTTAAATGCATACGGTAATAGTTACTTATGGAAATTGATTTGTAAGATTTGATAGTATTTTCGTATTTTCGTATTTTCATGCATGGTGTTCCTTGGATGGATAATTTTAAAAGAAAATTTCATATTTTCATGCACGGTGTTCCTTGGATGGATAATTTTAAAAGAAATTTGATGGTTGCACCTGTCGTTATTTTGTCTTTTATTATGGCGGCACTTCTGTGCAATTTTATTCTCGTATTATGGCGGCTGGTCGTTTTCTGGTATATTAAGAGAAAACAAAATTAAAGAAATTAAAATTGAATTGCTGGAATTTTTTTTTTTTATTAACCCATGGATTGTATAAAAACAAGAATTGCTGGGTGTAATATTTTTTTTTGGCCTCACGTAATTGGGTATAAATTGTCAGGAAAACTTCCACTTTTTTAATGGAAAAATTACATGAATTGGTACATTTTAATAAATAATTACTGATTTTAGCAATACTTTTTATTTATTATCATTTATAGCAATACTGTTAAATCTACAATATGTATTAAAAGTGAATTATGTATGCAATATATATGAATTATATATGAATTATAATTGTTTTTAAAGTATATTATGTTTGTTTGGTAAAAATTTGACACATTAAATTATAAGTGTATTAAAATGTGTGATAAATGAATTATTTATCATTAAAATTGGTATTATATGTGAATAAAAAATTATTCTTTGTAATATCAATTAAACTTATATTATAAATGAATTAAAAGTAATCAAGTGAAAAAAAAATATTATTACTATAAATGATAAATATTTTTTTATTATAGTATATTTATGTAAGTTTTTTTTTTTTATCATGGTAGCTGCTGGCTGTTTGTAATCACATGTTTTGGGTGTAATTTTTTTTTCTTCGTAAAAAGAGTGACCAATTGTGAATTACTTTGACTCATTAATATGTAATTAATGATCCATGTTTCTTGGAAGAGTTTGAACCACACTTTGGAAATTTTTTTGCAACACTAACGTGTAAAAGAAAAAAAAAGATTTACCGTAAGAGTTTTGACAATATGAGTATAAGACTATGTTGTATGAGCTGAAATTTTTGTTGTTGCATATTTTCGTTCTGGAAATTTGTTGGTATAAAGTTTGGAAGAAAAAAAATGGTGATGAGAATTTTTTCTTTCTTTCTTTAAATTACCAAGATTAAATAGTAATGAAGTATTGAATTTATGTGTTGGCTTAGACCTTCCTCTTCATTGGATGAATTTAATACAAGTCACTACGTATTTAATCGCTAATTTGATAATTTGTACGTATTAACTCTCCTAAACTGAGTAATAGATAATTGGATCAATGTAACTAGAGGATTTTCACTTGACTTAAACTAACAGTAGACTCTCCAACTGAGTTAGGTCTGTATAAGTTTATGGAGTGATAATCAGTCATTATATATGTATATTGTAAGAATAGTTCTCCAATCCCAACGATTGGCTATTTAAGATGCATGAATGTATATGTATATCATGAGTTTGAATGTAAATATTCAATGTTATATGACGGCGTTATTGATCAATTGTAACTATTTCTTCAATCTCAGAATCAATATGTCTCCTTTTAATCCCATTAGTACTATTTTGAGTCAAAACAAACTAGAGGGTTCTAACTATGTTGACTGGAGGAGAAATCTCGACAGTGTGTTAATTGCTGAAGAATATAAGTTTGTGTTTCATGAGGAATGTCCATTGAAACCAAATGATCAGTCTAGTGATGAGGATAAGTTAGCTTATCAGAAATGGCGCAAAGCTGATGAGATGGCGCGATGTTACATTATGGCTTCAATGTCAAATGTTTTGCAACATCAACATCAAGCTATGTTGTCTGCTTTTGAAATTCTGGAGAATCTCAAACAAATGTTTGGAGACTAGGGTCGATCAGCTAAGAAGATTGCCATGAGAACTCTCATAAACACTAAGATGGTGAAGGCACTCCTGTAAGAGACCATGTTCTGAAGATGATAGGTCTTCTGAATGAACTAGAGGTCTTGGGGGTTGAAATTGACAATGACTCCCAAGTTGAGATAATATTGTTGTCTCTGCCTGACAGTTTTCAACAGTTTTGCCTAAATTATAATATGAATAAGTTGAGTCTATCTTTGACACATTTGTTGAATGAGTTGCAGGCGGCAGAGACTCTTGTAAAAAAAACATGCACCATCAATGACACTTAATGTTGAGAAAGGTTCTACTTCTAAACCGCAAGGTGGACAGAAGAAGGAAAAGGCTCACAAAGCTAAGGCAATCGCACCTCCAACTGGGGGCGTGAAAAAGTCTAAGGGCAAGTATTTTCATTGCAAGATGTCAGGCCATTGGAAGGCTCATTGTCCAGATTTCTTAACCAAGAAGAAAAACAAACCAGGTAACTCACTTTCAATTGTCGTTGAAACATTTTAGCGGTTGTTTCTACCATTTCATGGTGTGTAGATTCAGGAGCCACTGATCATATATGCACTACTTTGCAGGGGTTTCAAGAAACGCGCAAGTTGATTAGAGGTGAAGTTAGCGTTTTTCAAGCAGATGACTCCGCAGCTCCAGTTTTAGCATTAGGAAATATTACTTTTTCGTTTGATAGTGGTAGAGTTTTAATTATAAAAGACATTCTCTATGCACCTGCTGTTAGAAAAAAATTAATTTCAGTTTCTAAACTTTTGAGAGATGGTTATGATGTTAGTTTTTCTGATAACGGTTGTGTTATTAGCTATAATAAACATCTTGTCTCTGCTGGTACATTGATTGATGGTATTTTTATTATTAATGTCTCTCCAGAATTACAACAAACCATAGAACTGAATAATGTTAACCTTTCAAGTAAAAGAAAAAGTTCTTCTAATTTTAATGAGACTTATCTATGACACTTGCGTCTATGTCATATAAATCTAGATAGGATTTCACGGGTGGTTCGAGATGGACCTTTAGGTTCATTAAAAGTGGAGGCACTACCAACATATGAATCTTGTTTAGAAGGAAAAATGACTAAGAGACCTTTCCCCTCAAAAGAAAATAGAGTCAATGATAAACTAGAGTTAATTCATTCTGTTTTTGTGTGGCCCAATGAACATTCAAGCGAGAGGTGGGTATAAGTATTTTGTGACTTTCATTGATGACTACTCAAAATATGGATATATATATTTGTTGTGTCGTAAGTTTGAATGCTTTGAGAAATTCAAAGAGTTTAAGGCTGAAACAGAGAAACGATATGGAATATATATCAAGTCATTTCGATCTGATCGTGGTGGCGAATACCTTTCTAATAAGTTTATTAGTTACTTATCAGATCAAGGAATTACATCTCAAATGTCTGCACCTAGAACTTCACAATAAAATGGTGTAGCATAAAGAAGAAATAGAACTCTTTTGATTTTCCTTATTCGTTTTGGGGATATGCCTTAGAAACTGCAAATTACATTCTGAATTTATTTCCTTCCAAATCTATTCCTTTGACACCCATTGAACTGTGGACTGGGCACAAACCTAGCTTGAAACATATTCGGGTTTGGGAATGTCCAGCACATGTATTGAAAGGGAAGGCAGAAAAATTGGAACCTAACAAAAGTATGTGTTTTTATTGGATACCCTAAAGGAACGAAGGTGGTATGTTTTATAATCCTAAAGAAAAGAAGGTCATTGTGACTACCAATGCCAAGTTTTTGGAAATGGATTTTTTAACAAACCATATTCCTAGAAGCAAATTAATTTTACAGGAATTAAGCAAAGAGATAACAAATCGGTCTACTGAAAATAATGAAAACCAAATTCAGACCCCACATGTTAGAGTTAACATACCATTGCATTATAGTAGTGGGAGAGCAGTTAATAAACATAAAATTCCACAAGTACAAGATCTTAAAAATTCATTGCATCAAGGTAGTGAGAGTAATAATGAGAAGATTGTATTAAAGAAAGAAGTTGTTGATATCTATGCACCGTAAGGTACTGAAGATAACATGGACACTCAAGATCCTAGAAATGATGTGGTTCCACCACAAGATCATAATAATGCAAATCTCTATGAACCTGCCCCTACAACTGTAGTGTCTCGTCGTAATGAGAGAGTGATAATAAAACCACTTCGGTATGCACTCTTGAGAGAGTCTTTTGACAGAATTCCTGAAGAGTCGAATACCGAACCTGTGAATTACGACGAAGCACTACAAGATAAAGATGCAGAAAAATGGATTGTTGCTATGAAATCAGAAATAGAGTCTATGTACTCTAATAAAGTCTGGGATCTTGTAGAACCACCTGTAGATGGAGTCAAACCCATTGAATGCAAGTGGATATATAAGAAAAAGAGAGGAGTAGATGGAAAAGTTCAAACTTACAAAGCTAGACTTGTTGCAAAAGGGTTTACTCAGAAAGAAGGGATCGACTATGAGGAAACTTTTTCGCCATTAGTCATGCTTAAGTCTATTAGAATTCTCTTATCCATTGCTGCTCATTATGATTGTGAATTTTGGCAAATGGATGTAAAGACTGCTTTCCTTAATTGAAGTCTTGATGAAAGCACATTTATGCGACAACCAGATGGTTTCATAGAAAAAGAAAAAGAACACATGTTGTGCAAGCTTAAAAGATCCATTTATGGAGTAAAGCAAGCTTCTAGGGCATGGAACACTTGCTTCGACAATGCAGTCAAGTCTTTTGGTTTTGAGCAATGTATTGATGAGTCTTGTGTGTACAAAAAGTGAAATGGGGATAAAGTGTTTTTTTTTTTGTATTATATGTAGATGATATCTTGCTCATAGGAAATAATGTGGGCTTGATGAATTCAATTAAGGAATGGTTGTCCACTAATTTTGATATGAAGGATTTGGGAGAAGCTGCTCACATCCTTGGGATCAATATTCTACGTGATCACAAGAAAAGGATGTTAGGTTTATCTCAAACTCTTTATATTGATACAATTCTTATCAGATGTAGCATGCATGATTCCAAGAAAGGATTTCTTCCTTTCAGACATGGAATTTCTCTATCTAAGGATAAATGTCCTAAGACAGATGAGGAAACAGAAATCATGAAGACAGTTCCTTATGCATCAGCGGTTGGAAGTCTCATGTATGCGATGTTGTGCACTAGACCTGATATTTGTTTTGTCGTAGGCATGTTAGCAGATATCAGTCTAATCCTGGACGAGAACACTGGACTTCAGTTAAGCATATAATCAAGTACCTGAAAACGACTAGGGATTACATGCTAGTCTATCATTCGGATGAATTGGTGCCCATAGGGTACACAGACTCAGATTTCCAGTCTGATATAGACTCTAGAAAGTCAACCTCAGGAAATGTGTTTACTTTAGGAGGTGTAGCCATTGTGTGGAGAAGCATCAAGCAAACCTGTGTTGCTGATTCTACCATGGAAGTCGAATATGTAGCAACACCTGAGGCAGCTAAGGAGGCAGTGTGGCTCAGAAACTTTCTAAAAGACTTGGCGGTTGTTCCTGCAATAGAAATGTCACTTACAATGTTTTGTGATAATAGTGCAGCGGTTGCAAATTCAAAGAAACCACGAAGTCATAAGAACGCAAAACACATTGAGCGAAAATACCATTTGATTCGAGACATAATACAGAGAGGGGATGTGATGGTGGAGAAGATAGCATCTGAGAACAACCTTGCAGACCCTTTCACAAAAGCTTTATTGCAAAAGTCTTTTGATAGACATGTTGAAGGAATGCGTGTTAGAGTTGTAGGTGCATGGTTATGAGTCTAAGTGGGAGATTGTTAGGATATACTATTAACCATCCGTTTTAATATAATATTATTATTGAACAATTGTTTATTCATTTATTCAATTTAATAAAGTGTTACATTAAATAGATCAATTGTCATATATGTGTCCTTAACTTATATAGTAGATAATTTGGTGTATAGAGTTTAAGCTTATACACAAAAGATTAAATCATCGGTTCTTATAAGTTAGAAGTTATAGTTCACTACTATTAAATGTACTTACATTTTTAATCTTGATATAACGATAATAATCTGTATATATTAATTATCATTTTAATTTATTAAAAGGTGAGATTCTGAGATGGGTCAATATGCTTGGTAGATTGGATGATAATAATATATATTGGTGAAATAATTAGTTAGTTGGTGGAATCCATGTCTCAGTATAGAGATTGATGATACACCTTTTATGGGAAGCTTATAAGTTTCCATGTGTAAACCCGGCCGGTAGATGTATGAATCTGGCACATGAAATAAGTTAAGTATTGCTCTAAAAGAAGTTAATCATTAATTAAATTCATCAGTAATTTAATTTATTGATTAGTATCAGCAATCTTAACATGGGGAATTACATAAGTGTTTAATGCTGAATTTCGAAATAAATAGAGGAGTGCAATTACGAATTTTTAGTGCAATGATTTGTAATTTTTTATGGTAAGAATAATTCAAATTAATTATTTAGAATTATTTCCATAATAGGAAGCCTCAGTAATAAATTCTGTGGTCCCTCCAGTGCCTAATTTAACTAGAACTCAGAATCTTATTTTCTAGTAGAAGATGGAAAAGTAGCGTGTATTTTTTCTTCCAAGAAGAAACGTGTGTTTCAGGTTTTCTTGAAGAAAAAGGATTTGCGTTTTCTTCTTCTCTTTGGACTAAGAAGACATCTCTATAAGTAGGGATTCTTCTAACATAAAAAAGATTGAATTCAATATTTTATACGATGCTTGCCCACCCAAGTATTGAGTGAGTTCAATTTGTTAATTGGGATCACTGTAGAAGACTGTAGAGCTGGAGTTGGATTTACTTCAAGATATCTGCACACGCTTCAAGAGGTAATGTTGAGTTAATTTTCAACATACTTTGTATGTGGTGCCTATTTGTGATTGTTGTTTATATTCATGCAACATGTATGATTCTGGAATGCTTCCGCTGTGTATGCTATTTCTAACAGCTTAATCCAATTAGTCACATTAAATGGATAAGGGAAATAAAGAATAATTAGTAGAAGTTAATTAGTAAAGGGGAATCAGTTATGTGGAATATTTGAAATAATGGGTAAAAGGGGAATGAGTTATACGAGTAATACTATGTGGCATTGAATTTAAAATGAGGAATGGGTCATTTCTTAAAACTCAGGTTAATTTGATTTAATTTGGAGATTTCGTCAATTGATGGGTATAAATGGTAAAATTAGTGACGGTGAGGGTATGAATAGCTATATTTTATCGGTGGAGGTATAGTCAACTAATAAATTAATGTTCAATGGTATTTTTGACCCTTCTCCCTTTTAAAAAATGGGTCAAAACAACTCCAAATCCCAAATCTAAAATTGAGGTTTGAATCAAATAATCTTTCCTACAAAATGTTACCCAATGAATTTGGAACTCATTGGTGAAAACTATTTCGAAAAAGGAATTAAAAAACAATTCACAATCACCATTTTATTTTAGAACTCATGTTCTTCTATAAGCTTGTCATTTGTCAATCAAAAGATAAAGTTTTAATCTTAAAAATTAATGATAAAAGATAATTGAAGTTTAGGGTCACAAAGGCTTACCCTAATGATTTAGGACAAAAAATCACTTCAAAACTGTCTTCATGGATTCTCAAAATTTCAAAATGGGGATAAATCTCCTAAATGACAAGCCAAAAAGGGTCTCTGATATTGCAAAAGCCACCTTTGGTTTGCAAAAGTGAACCCCAAAAAACCTGGCCTTCGCTATCGCGAACCAGCCCTCGCAAACGCAAAGGTCACGATCACAAACTGGTCATCATGAATGTGTTAGTCAGAATACCTGCCCCTTCGCGGATGCGAACCAGCTCTCTCTATCACGGAGGTTGTGAAAGCGATGACCCTTCGTGATAGCGGCGAATAGAAGAAAATAGCAAAATTCAACCAACTGAAATTTACCAAAAGGACCATTTGGATTCACTCAAAAACCCGTACATACAAATCACATATGCAATCCAATTAAACTCGACATTTCAAACTGAATGGAACCATCGAAACATGAATCTAAGGTATCCTTGACCTAAAACTCGTGAGTCTCAAGAAAAAGAACATAACGCCTGAAAAGGTTAAATCAAACTGGGAACCTCTGAAAATTAAACCAAGACCTCACCTAGGCCTAACATCATCCCTCGAATACAATGGAACTCCCAGAATTCTGATACAAATATCCGAACTCCGAATGTTGATCAGAGTCACTCCAAAGGTTAAAATTTCACAAAGTTTCTACCCTCAATCCTCAAAAAGACTTTGAATAATAAAACCCACAACTCTCTAAGACAAATTTGCATATTTCAAGATTGATGGAATTGTCGAAATTTCATTCTGACACTCGAAACTACAAAATATACTAAAAGCACTTTTAATCACTTTACCCATTAAAATCCTAAGAACTTGTGATATTCACAACTTACACTCAGTGTTCGAAACCAACTTTCAAAACTCATTTATAAAAGACTCAGGTCTCATATCAGGAGGGACAAAATCATTATTTTACAAAAATTTCTAAAAAAGACCAACCGGATTATTACATCATCCACCACTAAAAACCATGTTCATACTCGATCATAAAGTGAAAGAAAGTACATGGAGCCTAAAAATTTTAAGAATATCTAGCATGCATATCAGATTGTTTACCAAGTCTCCTCACCAACTAAATAGTGCTTCCACTACACCTTCACCTAAACAATATTTTTGTTCCTAATCTTTTTGACATGTACTATCTTATTTCTTATGTTTTAATTAGGAAATGACCATTTTTGCCCTTCTTGTTGCGTTATCATGCTTAGTTTTTGTTGTTGGAATGGTTGGTGTGGTCTCCGATGTGATCATATATGTTTTTGGTGATTTAACCCTTTTGAGTTTAGAATAATAAGTATAGTTGACTTTTGTGAACATTATTAATTCGAGTGTCAGTTAGAGATTCAAAATCTTCGATGAATTGATTTTGCATTTGTGTTGTATGCAGTATGATGCATTCATCTTCATTTGACATATCATTGTTCATGAAAATATGAGAAAGTGGAGAAAACCTATTTATTTTAGAATGAAAATGAGATACCTTACATTTATCATTGACCACAAGCTACCTGACAAGTTGATGAGATATTGAGATTTTGAGATTGTTATATGGACTGCAAGTCCTCCTTGGGTCTTTTTCTGGATGTTAAAGCTTGGCAAGGTGTATACCATAGGTTCTGCGACGACCTTGATTCAACCACATTATTTCATAATCTTAATGCAATGCATTGGATAAATGTATTGTATTGTGTGACTTAATTATCTATGAATATTAACTGTAGCCTTGTGTGTTAACCTTATTCAAGTTGTTAAACCTTAGCCTGACTATGTATGTGTTTAGTTTTTTTTGTTTTGGTATTAAGGTAATATTGTATGTCAAAATAATTAATAAGGTATTAGTCTGGAAATATCTTGAGATATCTATAAAAGCATTGTTGGTAATGTTTTAATGAAAGAGTGGGGTTGCTATCTCTCTTTCATTTGTTCACACCAATGGTTTTTATTTTCTTTTCTTCAATATACAAATTAATTTTAATTTTGATTTTTACGATATCTGATTAAATAAATGTAATCTTCAATTAGATATATTACTTAATTATCAATATATTATGTTGAGTATGCATTATTACTTTATATTTGACAGTAATACAATTCTAAAAATAATTCAAATATAACATACTTTAACACACACTTGAGCTAATTGAAGAATAGACATTTCACATCTAATATCACAAAAATCAAAAGAACAATTCAGTTTTTGGCATTAATCAATGAAGTTCTATCAATAAGGATAATTATTCTATTCTTCAACATATATAATGTCTCAAAGTAATATTTCATTCATAATGTCTTGTTTTCTATTTGTAGATCCTCGAGTAGCCATAAACCTCTTTAGAAAAATGTTGAAGTCTTCATCTCTACTCAGCATGCTTGTCCTAACGTTTCTTGAATCACTTCCAAATATTCTTCCACTCCTTGTTTGAATTTTGTGTTCTTTAAGAAGATTTTCACAATCCTCTTCTTCACCCAATTTATAAATTAGTCCAGCAACCCCCATTAACAATAGGTTCTCTAATAATCCCATTAGGATTGTTTGGAGATTTAATCAACTCAATATATGGTCCATATTTCTCAAAAGTTTTTTGCATCCCGTCCATTTGTGTAGTCCTGACCTCACAAAATCAGTCATATCAAGATATGACTATAAAACGACAAAAAGTATTAATAATTGATCCAAAAGTGTCACTTTTAAATTTGTCGTATGAAGTCACAGTGATTACTGAAGTTGATTATGACTCCTGAAATTCAGAATTTAAAATCCAGCAAAGGAAAAAAGAATGTTATATTTAATAGATCTAACATGTACCAATAACCATAACTTTCAGACTGCTAATTTAAGTGAGCATAGCATATTCTTTACAATTTAAATAAGAAATATATCGTATAAAGTAGGAGTGTACAAAATTAAATCGAAAATTGAATTAAACCGTAAATCGAGTCAAACCGGAAAAAAAATCCAACTAGTGGTTTGGTTTGACTTGGTTTGGTGTTGGATAAAAAAACCCGACTATATTTGGGTTGGTTTGGTTTCAACTAAAAAAAATCAACCCGAGACCAAACCAACCCGACATTATATATATAATTTTAAAATTTATTTTATACGTAAAATACTCACTTTGATATAATTTTTAAATATCTCTTATACTTTTTCATAGTTTTAATCTTTTAATATATTTATTTCATGTTTAGAAGTTAGAATTCTTAATGATCTAATAAAGATTATAATTCATACATGTTAGTAATTATAATAAAGTTTAAATAAAAATCAAATTAATACTAATGCAAAAAGAAAATCAATTCAACACTGAGAATGACAATAATATTGAATATTTGTTTTTTAGTTTTACATAGATTTAAATAATTAAAATACATGATCTAATTTTACTTTTTTTAAATATTTAGTCATGTAACTAGTACTTACTAAACTTATTTTAGCATGATTTAGTACTTTAAATTATGATCAATTTTATTATGACTTATTAATTTACAATATTTGTTTTAAGCGATTCTATTATTATTTTGTTGTTGGATATTTTAGTGTCATTAATCATATCATATTTTTTGTTATTTTCTTGAGACATAACTTAGATAGTTGCATTTTGGTAGGACTAAAGAAATATTTGAAGTACAAGTAAATTATATGTTTGTATGAATACTTTATCGAAAAAATCCAAAAAATCTGAAGAAACCCGAAAAATCCGAAGAAACCCGAAAAAACCCGAAGTTGAAAAACCCGAGTTTTATTGGTTTGATTTGGTTTATAAGCTTTCAAAAATCCGAGACAAATGATTTGGTTTAATATTTGAAAAACCCGAACCAACCCGGTTATGTACACCCTTAGTATAAAGGTGTACCAATTAAAAAGTTGTAGTTGAAACTAAACTGATTGGTTCAAGTTGACCATATGGAGAAAGAGCATAAATGGCAGACTTACACACGAAGGCTTGATCCAGTGCCAACAACAATATAATGATCATCCACAATTTCATTTTCAACTACATTGTGAAGCTTCTTAATTTGTTGCTCTAGTTTTTACTCCAACAACCAACAAAAGCTCTTACCATTAGCAAAATAACTCAATGAATCATCACACTTTTTCCCCGTATTTCTCCAATATGACTCGTACATTGTTGGATAATGAAAGAGGGTCGATTTATTTTTACCGAACACCACCCTAGGCAGTCCTGCAAACGTCTGCAACACTCAGCCTATCTCACTCACACAGTTTTGACTAAGTATAGAAATACTTAAGCAGCAGAATTAAACATCACATAGAATGTACAGGAACTCGTCCCAACCTTTATTAATCTCATATTAATACAAAAGGAAGGCTTCACGAATTTGTCTAAGGACAGAATCACTCTCTGCAGCCTTAAACGAAATTTCCACCTTATATAAAATTTCTGCACATGACAGTTACATGCGACAGTTACAAATGACACCTGTCCGACACTTGTCACCACAGGATTCAAACTAATATTTCCAACAACTATATTTCTAATAGATAGAATTTAATTCAAATTTAATCCTTATCCACACGAAATACAAATATTCTAACACTTAGAATATTTCAGGCTACATTCCAACACAATATTTCAGCCAGCTTCCAACACTTAGAATATTTTAGCTGCCCTTCAAAAACTTAGTTTATTTCAGCAATCCATGTGAATGCCTTTGTCTTTGCCATCGTCAAGTCTTCACAGCCTTGCCTTGTCAAGCCAACACGCTGCCTTGCCAATGACTCCAGCCCGCACGTAAGCCTTGCACGTTCAGGTTGCCTTGCCAACACCCAAGCACCTTGAACCTGTGTTGCACTGTTTTGCCCCCATTCATGTCAAGACCAATGCCCAAGTCCTTGACATGCCTGCACGTGGTTAGATCAAGTAGTTTACGGGTCTAACAGACCACCCGCACCACTTGAACTCGATGTCCTCATCGAGACTATTTTAAGATAGTCATCGATTTGAGCATCAAACTGCCATAGGTCTTTTGCCTTCTCCCAAACTGCATCAGCCGCACTCTTGCCTTTCCAATGAACTAAGAATTCTGTCTTAGTATTCTTCTTACTTGTGCCCAAAACCCGGTGATCAAGAATCTTCTCAATTTCAGCATCAAACTATGTAGGTACTGATGGAGGAGCCCTCTTTGATCTGTTTCTGTCCGGATCATCTGTATCTGCAAAGTAAGGTTTCAAGAAACTCACATGTAAAGTGGGATGAATCTTTAATCTTTCTGGCAGCTTCAATCTATAGCCAACTTCGCCCACTCGTTTCACCACTTCGAATGGAAAATCATATTTGGGAATCAAACCCCGATGCCTAGTCTTAATTACAATCTGTTTTCAGATTTGTGGAGTAAGTTTCAACAACACTTTGTCACCACGTTGAACTCAACTAAGCGACGATGTTGATCAACATATTTCTTCATGCGCCGCTGAGCCTTGCGCAAGCTATCTTGTGCTTCAGATAACATTTCAAGTCTGTCCCTTGCAACCCTGTATGCTGCTGGACACTTTCCCTGATTTTTAGATTTGGCAACATCTAGTGGCGTCATAGGCTGTTTGCCTAAAACAATTTCGAAAGGGCTCATTTCTGTTGCAGACGACTTGTGCAGATTATAGCAAAATTGCGCACTGTCTAACAATGCAACCCAATTCCGTTGACTTGTTGTCACATAGTGCCTCAAATATTCTTCCAATAAGTGATTGATCCTTTCCGCCTGTCCATATGTTTGTGGGTGATTTGCAGTAGAAAATTTTAACTTGGTTCCCATCATATTGAACAATGCTGTCCAAAACCTGCCAGTGAAACTTGTATCCCTATCACTCACGATATCAGCCGGAACACCAAAATACTTAACCACATATTTGTAGAATAAATCAGCAGCAACTTCAGATTAGCATAACTCAGGTGCAGCAATAAAAAAAGAATACTTTGAAAATCTGTCAACCACCACCATGATAGATGATTTGCCATCTACCTTAGGGAATCCAGAAATGAAATCCATGCTTACCGATAGCCAAGGCCTTTCAGGAATAGGCAGAGGTTGCAGCAAACCTGCTTCCTTCTTACGTTCAGTCTTGTCAACTTGACACACATGACAAGTCTTGACGTATACCTCAATGTCATCTTCCATTTTTGGCCAAAAATAAACACGAGACAGTAAAGCTAACATCCTTTCAACACCTGGATGTCCAGCCCAATTAGAATCATGCGCCTCTTTCATTAAGTTTCTGCGCAATCCTCCTTGGTTTGGTACAACGATTCTCCCCCCTTTGAAATAGAGCAGATCATCCTTGATCCAATACCGTCTCATTGTGCCATCTTGCACTTGACCCATCCATTTAACATACAATGAATTATTTGTGGCACACATCCTGATTCTATCATAGAAATCAGTTTCAAGTTTGGAAATTGAATATACTGCAACGAATACCTCTTTTCTACTCAGTGCGTCAGCAACTTGGTTATGTTTTCCTGGATTATGTTCCCACAGGAAATCATACTCTGCAGAAACTCTTGCCACCGTGCCTGTTTAGGACTCAACTTTTTCTGTGTCTTGAAAAATATATTTGCTACATTATCAGTTCTCACTACAAATCGAGTACCTAGAAGATAAACTCTCCAAACTTGTAGGCAGTGAACAACAACAACCATTTCTTTTTCATGAATAGAGTATCTCTGTTCAGCATCATTCAGTTTCCTTTTTTCAAAGGCCACAGGATGACCTTCCTGCACTAATACGCCACCAATAGCTTTGTCCGACGCATCAGTGTGTACTTCAAATGGTAACTCAAAATCAGGCAATTTGAGTATTGGCTTGGATGCAATAGCTTCCTTCAACTTTTGAAATGCTTCACCACATCGTTCAGACCAAACCCATTTCGTATCCTTCTTCAAAAAGTCTGTCAAAGCCGCTGCCCTTTTTTAGTAACCAGCAATGAATTTTATGTAATAGTTTGCCAACCCAAGAAACGACCTCAAATCCTTCACATGACGAGGTGCCTGCCAATCAACAATGGCCTGCACTTTCTTAGGATCCACTCGAACTTGGTTTTTACTAACAAGATGCCCCAAGTATTTTATCTCCTGTTGAGCAAACTCACACTTTTCCATCTTAACATAAAGTGTGTATTTTCTCAATTGAGACAGAACCAAACTTAAGTGATTAACATGTTCCTCCAATGTTCGACTATAAATGACAATATCATCCAAATAGACAACAACAAAATCATCAAGATAGTCAAACAGTACATTATTCATTAAGTTGCAAAATGTTGCCGGAGCATTGGTTAGCCCAAATGGCATTACAAGGAACTCATATGATCCATATCTAGTTACACATGTTGTTTTTTGTTCATCACCATCCGCTATCCTAACCTGCCAGTAGCCTGCCCTGAGATCAAGTTTTGTGAACCATCATGCTTTACTCAACCTGTCCATCAAATCCTGCACCAATGGAACTGAATACTTATTCTTTACAGTTGCCTTATTCAGCGCCTTGTAGTCTACACATATTCGCATCGTCTCATCCTGTTTCTTTTGGAATAAAACAGGAGCACCATATGGAGCCTTAGATGGTTAAATCAATCCAGCATCCAATAACTCGTTCAATTGTTTACGCAGTTCAGCCAATTCTTGAGGAGCCATACGATAAGGAGCCTGCGCAGGAGCAACCGTACCAGGCAACAACTCAATTTTATGATCAATGTCCCTTCTTGGTGGTAACTTCTTTGGTAACTCAGGTGGCATAACATCAGCATACTGTTTTAACAATTCAGCAACACAATCAGGCACTTCTACCTTCACATCAGGTTTCATTTCGACTAAGGCAGCAAGTATAGTCTCATCACCCCTCTTCAACCCTTTGTCGATTGACATAGCAGACAACAATATTCCCTTGTCTTTCTTCTTTGCAACTTTATTAACATTCCCAAATGGATGAACTCCTTTAAGAAATCCAGCATTGCTTTCATTCATGACCATCACTCCATCTAAATGAGCAAATGGTACAAACTAGAATTTTCTTAGAAAATCAATCCCAACTATGATCTCAAATTCACCAAGCGGCATCACCATCAAATTATGTTTTCCTACCCAACTTCCAGTCGACATAGACACATCATAAGCCATGCCCACAATGGCTTGTGCCTTAGCATTGACTGTTTTGACGTAGGAAGGGCTTTTAGTTAACTTCAGCCCCAATTTTGTAGCAATTTTCACATCTACAAACGTATGAGTGGCCCCTGAATCAACCATTGCCATCACACGTTGTTCTTTAACTTTCATTTCTATATGAATTAGGGGAGCATGAGGATTCGAAGTACCAGACATTTCTCCAATATTATTAACCAACGTAATATGGTTGAAGGAAAGTCCTAATGGATTTGCCATCGTAGCCACAATTTCTTCATCCTCCTCCATTGATTCACATTTCCAGCAAGCAAAGCGTTCACCTTTTCCCGGTTTGGACAAGACTTGGCCAAATGAGGACCACCACAAGTCCAACAGCCCTTAGAATTACCATCTTTGTTCTTTGGTCTGTCTTTATTATCCCTCATTGGTGCCTTTCCTTTATCATTTGTATTTTCCTTACGACTATCCTCTTTCTATTCCCCTTTCTTGTCGCCCTTTTTCTTAGTTTTTGAAGTAGAAGGAACATCTGTCAAAGGACGAGTCATCCGGAAATCAACCAGTGAATCTGCCGCAGTAATTGCTCCAGGCAGATCTTTGACATTCTGCCTACGAAGTTTGTTTTGAGCCCAACCTTGCATACCCGAAATGAAGTTATGTAACTTATCCTCATCAGACATATTTTGAATGTCTAACATCACAGAGGTAAATTCTTTAATATATTCCCTCACCGAACCTGTCTGCCTTAGCCTTTTCAACTTGTCTCTTGCAAGCCAAGAGGCGTTGCTAGGAAGAAATTGGTCGCGCATTTCTTTCATTAACTTATCCCACGTATCAATTCTAGGACGACCAACACTCACATCATCTGCAATTCGATTCCTCCACCAAAGTTTAGCATCAGCCGTCAAGTACATTGTGGTAATGTTTAACTTATCAGCGTCAGGCACCCTTGCAGCAGTAAAGTACTGTTCCATGTCCCAAATAAAATTCTCTAGTTCTTTAGAACTTCTTGCACCACTAAAGGCTTTAGGTTCTGGAATTTTAACCTTAGATGATTCAACACGATTTGAACTCAACGTTGCCACAGCCCGACATAATACAACGATCTCTGCACGAAGGTTTTCATTCTCCTTCTGCAGTCCCTCAAGTTGTTGTGTAGTTGCATCACGAAAGTTCATGATTTCAGTGATGTGTTCATCACAGTGTTTCGATACAAACCAATTTCACCCTGAACTTTCTCAGCGTTCAGTCTCAAATCAATGATTTGTGTCAACAGATCCACAAACGAAGGGTCTCCCAGAGTATCATCTGTTATCCCAATAAATGCTTCAATTTTTCATGCCAGTTCCCACATTTCTGCATTTTCCACCATCGTTTAACCGTGCTCTGATACCAATTAAAAGAGGGTCGATTTATTTTTACCGAACACCACCCTCGATAGTCCTGCAAACGTCTGCAACACTCAGCCTATCTCACTCACACAGTTTTGACTAAGTATAGAAATACTTAAGCAGCAGAATTAAACATCACACACAATGTACAGGAACTCGTCCCAACCTTTATTAATCTCGTATTAATACAAAAGGAAGGCTTCACGAATTTGTCTAAGGCCAGAATCACTCTCTGCAGCCTTAAACGAAATTTCCACCTTATATAAAATTTCTGCACTTGACAGTTACATGCGTCAGTTACAAATGCCACCTGTCCGACACTTGTCACCACAGGATTCAAACTAATATTTCCAACAGCTATATTTCTAACAGATAGAATTTAATTCAAATTTAATCCTTATCCACACGAAATACAAATATTCTAACACTTAGAATATTTCAGGCTACATTCCAACACTTAGAATATTTCAGCCAGCTTCCAACACGTAGAGTATTTTAGCTGCCCTTCAACACTTAGTTTATTTCAGCAATCCATGTGAATGCCTTTGTCTTTGCCATCGTCAAGTCTTCACAGCCTTGCCTTGTCAAGCCAACACGCTGCCTTGCCAATGGCTCCAGCCCGCACGTAAGCCTTGCACATTCAGGTTGCCTTGCCAACACCCAAGCACCTTGAACCTGTGTTGCACTGTTTTGCCCCCATTCATGTCAAGACCAATGCCCAAGTCCTTGACATGCCTGCACGTGGTTAGATCAAGTAGTTTACGGGTCTAACAGATAACCACTATATACACACACACAAAATGAAATCCCAAATTAGTGTTCCAACAAAAAAATTAAGCATTTCAACAAATCGTAACAAAATCTAATCTTGAGAGAGATTTAATCAATCTCAAAATTTATCTAGTTCATTAGGGAAGGATTCTTTAAGGACGCAATGGTTTTTACCATTTGATCATTTCTAAGGCAACTCTATAAATTTTGTCCCCCTTTTATCTCAATGGTTGAGTTCTACTCTAAACGTAGGTAGATGCATAGTTTTTTGTAGATCGGTTGAAAAAGGCCATTGGAGAAAAAATATCTCATTCTGACACATTACACTCCATGACATTTTGAGGGCACAAAATACAATAAACCGCTCAACATTGAGTAAATAGAAATTGATGATTTCATATATAAAAATATACTCATGAGGGCAGATAAAGACAATAAACTTATATTTTATATGAACAATTCTAAGAAAAATGAATTAAAATTGTAAAAGAAAAGTCACCGATCCAGAATAATAGTAGGGGAAGTGTCCCTTGTTTCATTTTCTGGAGCTGCACAAGGGAATTTTGAAGACTTGGCAAGACAACCATCAGTTCCACTCATCCTCTTCTCTTTTTTGTTTTCTAATCTAAAATCTAAAGTCAGCCAATCTTAAATCACCCAAAAATAAACCTATGGGA
This sequence comes from Solanum sitiens, assembly GCA_016801875.1. NCBI lineage: Eukaryota > Viridiplantae > Streptophyta > Magnoliopsida > Solanales > Solanaceae > Solanum > Solanum sitiens. The sequence goes on along the minus strand of JABWTJ010000312.1, from coordinate 167,894 downwards.
GAAGAAGACGGATATGGGGTCTATATATAGGGAAGGAGACAAGTATATATATTTTCATATATTGAAAATAACTATTTCTACAATATTGAAAATAACTATTTTTATGACGGTTGGCTTTAAAAGGTGTACATAATAAATTAAGAGTTATTACTTTTATTAAGAGTTGTGACTTTTATGAAGAATTGTGACTTTTACGAAGAGTTGTGACTTTTATGAATAGTTGTGACTTCTATGAAAAGTTGTGATTTTCCCGTAAGGTTGTGACTTTTACGAAGGATTATGACTTTTGACTTTTACACTACTCTTTGTTCATAATAGAGAGGTTTCCTCTTATTTTTCAACAACGATTTTTTGGACTTCATCCTCTTCTTCTATTAAATTAAATCTAGTACTTGTACTAGTATTATAAGTATAGTTTACTGTTGTTGAGTGGTTCATTGACACCATCGTTTAAAGTATCAATATACTAGTGAGTTAGATCATTATATTATGAGAGAATATATTTTATTAGCTTGGGGCACTTGAGGGAAATAATTTTCTGATGGACACACTATGCGGTTTCGATTTTCTTCCGTGAAAAAATATATTAAAAAAAAATATTTTTGATATGTTTTAGATTCTATTTTCTTTGCTAGTTTTAAGTTTCAAGTTTTTAAAGTATTTTGTGGACTTTATTTTTTCTTACCATGTTCTTCAAAGTTATTGTTAGAAGTATTTTAGTAATATAGGTTGGACTACAATTTTTTTAGGAAATTATCATATTTTTTGGATACTTTTTGTTGTTTTGATTGAGGGAACATGGAAGTAGAATTTTTTGTTCTTATAATTTCCATTTGGACAATTTGGATTGGGGCACGACATATCGCAAACGCTGCTGTTGTGATATTTATATGATTCTAGTATGTCCAAGTAAGTACATGATGATGGTGAAGGAATCGTACACTTGATGCTACCCAATAGTTTCTTGTTGTTTCTGACTATAACCTTGATCAAATTAAAGATGATTCAGCTAAATAATTTGTTATTGGCTTAATAGTTTAAAACTCTGTTGTGGTAAAATTGGGTAGAGATATGCTTTTGTGTGTATTACATATATATGTTTTAAAATCTATAAATATGAAATGAACTTTGACATTTGTAAAGATTGTCAAAGGGCATTGAAGCACTACAATTTTTTTGTAGAATATTATTTCCAAAAGAAACTTCATGTTGTCAATGTCATTTTGATAGGAAAAAATTTTCTCTAAGAAATTAAGTTCAAAAAATGATGAGAAAATTACTTCTTCAATGTAAATAGGAAGAAAAAAGTTCTACAAGTAGCATTCCATATTGATTGTTTCCTCTCAACCTCCAAGCTCCAACACACCTCATTTTCACCCTTCCCCTATAAAGTACTCCACCTTATCTCCCATAGTACAATTTGTCTATTATGTATAAATATTTTTAGGAGAATATTTTCGCATATCTACCGCACACAAGATCAAAATTATGGTAAGAAATCTATTTATTTTCTAAAAAAACGTTTTCCTTCATCATATATTATTATAAGTAGGAAGCCTCAAAAACAAAAATTGAAACACAAATTTACCCCTCAAATATCAAATGTTAAACCACATTTGTCATTTAATAACTAAACAATTCTCTTCACCAAATTGTAAAATAACGTAAAACAATTAAAATGTCTTTCCAAATTTCTGTTGTGCTCTACATTAACCAATGCAGATTTTACAAAATATTGTTGTTTAATCTTTAAAAATAAATTCTTCGTTAAATATTAACTACAATGTTGTAAAACATTTCATATCCATGGTAACTAATTTAATGAAAAAACTCAAAAGTCTGTAACTGATCCATTAGTTATGTTATTACATGGATATTAAGATGTAAAACATAACTGAAATGAAACTTGAGTGGCTAGAGCGGAAGATCAAATTAAGAAAGAGATTACTCTTGATGAAACTTGACGAATCGAATAAGCCGAGGAAAGAAAAGATATGTAATAGATTCAACGTTTGGAGAGAAAATTCCTCAAGAATGCACTTATGTACTTGTTGAGTAAAATCGTGATTATGTGGGCTGCATCATCTTTTTAATGGGTTTTGTTGCGTGTGTAAGTTTGGGATGATTCGGGCACAATATTTTGATTCCTATGTCGGAACACAAGTTCATTTCGTCAATTAGGACATCTTAATGGAGTTAAATTTGAGATTCTTTATGTGGGTCCCACATTCCTAGTATATAGAAAACACCCTTAAAATCCGGTCTTTCCTTCCTATATATTTTTGTCAAACCTAATTTATTAACTATGTGCACGTCAATGATTGATAAAGGATAATCCTCATTTTTAGGTTCCAATAATAGAGGCCACAAATTTCATGATTCAAAATTGGATGTGTTGACAAAATTTAATTCCCATCAAGATAAGTCGTCCTCAAATTCAACAACATGAAAGAAATGCGGAAAGTAAATTAAGAATAACGTTATAGTTGAATACTTAGTCATTGTAATATAACCCCATAACCTAGAAGTACAAGTCTTAAATGTTTGTCTCTAGAATAGAATAAAAAACAAAATAAGAAATAAGAATGTTCTTTGGGATGACAACTACTAGTTGCCTCTAAAACTTTATTGAAACCCTCAAAAATAGGAAAGGAACAATCAGACCAATTTGGACTGAGAACCTACACAAGTGCAAAAGCAAGAAGTGGATATCAAACAACATGGTATTCAGAAAGTAACCTACTAAACCAATCAAAACTAAGCAAGAATACGAGTACTCCTCTCATTCCAACCAAACCTCCATAACTACAACCTACACATAAATTTTTCAAACCAAATAATTTTACAATACACAGTTCACAAAGCTTAACATTCACGGTTTAATAGTCAAAGTTCAACAACCAACAAGTATCAAGTAAACCATTTCCCTTGGGTATACTACAAGGAAGAACCATTTTCCTTTCGTAAAATTTCACTAGTCGGAACCATTTTACTTTGACATTATATAAAAGAACTTTTCGGAACCATTTTCCTTCGGTATACTTATCACATGTCTCACTACGATGCACAAAAATCGATGCAAATGAGTAATTTTACACCATAATAAAGAGAAAAAAATTATGTAATTCAAGTCCACAATAATGCAATAAAGGTTTTTCATCAATGAGTACATAATCAACGAAAATACAAAATTCTACAAATTTTATAAGGCTTAGAAGATCACTTGCCTCAATTCAATCAAAAGTCAATCCAAGACTTAAGTCTTTCATTCTGAACAATATACAATGCCACCATATTTAGTTCAATCAAGGAATCACAATAAGAGTCACATCCAAATCATTCATTTCTAAAAATGGGTCAAAGCAAATCAACCCAATTTAAAAATTGAGGTTTGAATCAAATAGTCTTTACTTCAAAATGTTATCCAATGAATTTGGAACTCATTGGTGAAAACTATTTCGAAAAAGGAATTAAAAGCAATTCATAATCACCATTTTATTTTAAAACTCATGTTCTTATAAAACCTTTTATTTGTCAATCAAAAGACCAAGTTATAATTTTTAAATATATAAATGATAAAGGAAATTGTATATTATATTGAGTATGTATTATTACATCATATTTGACAGTAATACAATTCTAAAAATAATTCATATTTTACATACTTCAACACACCCTTGAGTTAATTGAAGAATAAACATTTCACATCTAATATCACAAAAATCAAAAGAACAAGATACTTTTTTTGCATTAATCAATCAAGTTTTATCAATAAGGAAAATTATTCTACTCTTAAACACATCCAAATCAAAGTTCCGTTGCTGCAAAAAGAAATTTTTTTGAATTAATCAATCAAGTTTATCAATAAGGAAAATTATTCTACTCTTAAACACATCCAAATCAAAGTTCCGTTGCTGCAAAAAGAAAATGACAATATAATGTCTCTATGTAATATTATATCTATAAATGTCTTGTGAAAAATGTTGAAGTCTTCATCTCTGCTCAACGTACTTATCCTAACATTTCTTGAATCACTTCCGAATCTTCTTCCACTCCTTGTTTGAATTTTGTGTTCTTTAAGAAGCTTTTCACAATCCTCCTCTTCACGAGGTTACGTTATTTTTTAAATAAATTAAAATAAAAATGTTACGTTGTATTATCTTAGTGATTACCAGAATGTGATTCACACGTCTTTTGTGAAGAGGCAATACTGAGGAGGGTAATTTTGGATGAAAAAAGGTCATTGTCCATAACCACTTGTCTTAACCTCTGCCATCTGTCAGTCATAAGAGACTTGCTATATTCAAAGAAATTTTCCAATGTGAAATCCAAACAACTATTTGAGACCACTTCAAGAACTTTAGCTGCTCTAAGTTGAGCTTCTTTTGATACACCAATTGTACTAATCTCCATGAACTTTATCATCTTCGTTGCGACCTCTTTGTCCTTAACAAGTGCCCAACTGCATGCAAATCAAATTATAACAAGTGATAAACTGAAATATGTTCTAATTTTGTGATCGTGATCGCACTTGAAATTAATATTTGTACAACTTACCCAATTCTTGAACCAGCATGACCAGTGCACTTGGAAATAGTAAAGAGCATAACATCATGGTTGGCAGGTGAGGTAATAGCAGTATACTGTGGCCAATAATAGACTAAATCGTAGATTAATTTCCCTTGATCTCCATTAACTACAGGCTTTCTAATAATCCCAATCAGGATTATTTGGAGATGTAATCAACTCAATATATGGTCCATATTTCTCAAATGTTTTTGCATCTCCTGCCCATTTATGTAGTCCCGACCTCACAAAATCAGTCAAACCAGGATATGCCTTTAAAAATACAAAAAATATTAATAGTTGATCGAAAAATGTCAATTGTAAATTTGATCTAGTGACATCTGAAGTTGATTCTGAATCCTGAAATTTCAAATTTAAAATCCAGCAAAGGAAAAAAGAATGTTATATTAAATGGATCCAACATGTACCAAGAACCATAAATTCAGATTTATAATTTAATTGAAAATAGCATAATCCTTTACAATTGAAAAAAAATGTATCGTATAAATGTGTACCGAATAAAAAGGTGTAGCTGAAACTACATTGATTGGTTCAAGTTGATCAGATGGAGAAAGAACATAAAGGGTAGCCTGCACAAGCTGGCTTGATCCATTGCCAACAACAATATAATGATCATCCACATTTGCATTTCCAACTATATTGTGCAGCCTCTTAATTTGTTCCTCTAGTTTTGACTCCAAAAACAAACACAAGCTCTTACTATTAGCAAAATAACTCAATGAATCATCACCACTGAATGTTATGTCACACTTTGTTAATCACTTGGTATTTTGAAAGATGGCAAATTTGTATAAAAAAGGTGACGTCAACATGTTCGAGCTAATATGTTCCAGTGAATTCGAGGTTGCATACGGAATACATGTTTCAGCAAAACCAAATTGAAAAGGGAATCATGTTTCAAGTAAAATCAAGTTGAAAAAGGATTGAAGTTAAAGATTAGCATTCAATAAAGTTGTCTTACCTAATTAAGGAAAGACGTGTTTTTTATTTATTTAAGGAAATTTTGTAGAAAAGGATTCCAAGTAGAAGTCAACAAGGATTTGTAGAAGGCAAATACAAGTTGAATTATACAAGGAGTTGGTGAAGTTCTGATCTATAAATAGGGAGCTATTTGCATCAGAAAAATTGCGCACTTACATAGAGAGAAGATCAAAACACAATCAAGAGGCTTGAGAAAGTTTTGAGATTTATTGGGGGTGTTGCAATTTGTGAGGAAAAACTGTAAGATTGTATTCAAGAGTCTTGTTTACAATCAGAGTTTTGTGAGTAGGAGTTGTTCGACAAGTTATAGAGCTTGAAGAACATTAGAAGATATAAAACCGGGGGTTTTGTGTCTTTGGGTAGCTAGAAATTAGAGTTTATAATTTCTTAGCTAGGAATTAGAGTTTATAATTCCTTTAGGGATTAGAGTTTATAATTCCTTGGTTACATAGCTTTGTAATCTTTTGTTGAGACTTGAAGTTTAATAGAGTGGAGTTAAATCCTACAGAGGTGTAGGTCGTGGTTTTTACCCTTGTAAGTTGGGGTTTTCCGCGATAAAATATTGTATCATTATTTTATTTGTTTCACAAAACATAACTGCTGTAATTCTGCAAAGGAACATATAGAATAAACCTGTTCCTAAGGCGAATTTGGGGGTCAGAATTCCAACACACTTGTTCCCCATTTTTCTCCAATATGACTCATACATTGTTGGATCACCACTATAAACACAGAAAAATGAAATCCCAAATTAGTATTCCAATGAAGAATTGATAATCTCAACAAATTGTAACAAAATGGAACTAATATTGAGAGAGAATTAATCAATCGCAAAAGCTAGCAAGTTCATTAGGTAAGGATTCTATAAGGATGCAATGGTTTCTATGGCCACTGTATAAATTTATCCCCTTTTATCTCAATGGTTAAATTCATCTCTGAAAGTAGGTCGATGAATATTTTTTTTGTAGATAAATTTAGTCAACTTGGTTAACCAAAGACATAATTTAAACAATCACTTGAAAAAGGCCATAGGAGAAAAATTATCTCATTCAGACACATTACACCCCATGAAACTTGGATGGCACAAAATATCATAGAGTGCTCAACATTGATTACAAAATTGATGATTTCATAAACAAAATATTGAATCATGAGGATAGAGATCAAAACAATAAGCTTATAACTTATATGAAAAATTCTAAAAAAAATAAGTCTGAATTGTAAAAGAAAACTCACTGATCCAAAACATTAGTGGGGGAAGTATCCCTTGTTAAGAACAATTGACAAGACAACCATCTGTTCCATTCATCTTTTTCTCCTTTTTATTTCTAATCTAAAATCTTTAATCTTTCACAAATAAACCTATGGGAAAAGAAGACAGATTTGGGGTCTATATATAGGGAAGGAGACAAGTATATGTATTTTCATTTATAGAAAGGAACTACTTTTGTGCATGACTGTTGGGTTTTAAAAGGTGTGCATAAAAAATGAAGAGTTATGTCTTTTTTGAAGAATTGTGACTTTTATGAATAATTGTGACTTTTTACAAAGAGTTGTGACTTCTATGAAAAATTAGACTTGAATGAAAAGTTGTGATATTTCTGAACAATTGAGGACTTTTATGAAAACTTGACTTTTTCGTAAGGTTGTGACTATTACAAAGTGTTATGACTTTTGACTTTTCCCAAAGGGTTGTGACGTTTTCAATAAGGCACAATAAAAACTTGTTCACACTATTTTTTATTGTCAATTAATGGAGGGTTTTCCTCTTATTTTTCACTAGCGAATTTTCAATATCTTCTTCTATTAAATCTAGTACTAGTATTATAAGTATTCTTTACTGTTGTTGAGAGGTGAATTGACACCATCGTTTTAGGTACCGATACATCAGCGAATTAGATCATTATATTATGGGAGAATATATTTCATTAACCTCGGGTACTTAAGGGCAATACTTTTAGGAAGGACAGACTATGCGGGCTCGATTTTCTTCTATGATAAAATATATTTTTTATATTATTTCTAATATGTTTTGGATGTTATTTCTTTGCTTGTTTTAAGTTTCTAGCTTTTAAAGTATTCTTTAAACCCTGTTGTTTCTTGCTATGTTCTTCAAAGTTAATGTTACAAGTGTCTTGGTAATATAGGTTGAACTATAATTTTAAGGAAATTATTATATTTTTGTATCGTGTTTTTTTCTTTTGATTAAGAGAAATAGATCGTGGAAATAGGAGTTTGTGTTGTTATAATTTGTTTGGACAGATTTTTGGATTGGGGTACAAAATATCTTAAATGCCTTTATTGTGGTACACGTGATGCTACACATTAGTTTCTTATTGTTGCTGAGTATAACCTTGATCAAATTACAGATGATTAAGTTAATAATTTGTTATTGGTTTAATAGTTTTATCCTCCGTTGTGGTAAAATTGGCTAGAGAAATTCTGTGTGTTACATCCAATATTGTAAGCTTCTTTCTATGGTTTTAATCAAAAGAAATTGATCACTGATAAAGACCCAAGTGGCGTTTGACAATAAGAAATGTGACTTGCATGACATCATCATTACTGTTAGATAGATATGATTCAATGGGAGTAAAAATTCAATTCTATCTTTATTTTTCTTGTTTATTTCATTCGAACCTTTATAAATTATGAGATTTATTTCATAAATTTTAGGATAAATGTTCATTATGTGGTGATCTCAGAATATATTTTTGTTCTGTTCGAAGACTATTTTTTTTTTTTTGTAATTTTCCACTCCATGGAAAGTTTGATTAAGTCGGACTTTTGGAGAATAAAATCTTCTGATTTTCTACTTCTTTGCTTTGAAGAATATAAAAACTTCACCAGATGTATTTGAATGTGCATTTGGTACGAAGAATATAAAACTGAGCCAGGATATTAAGGATAAATAATTTAAAGATTATAAAGACTTTATCACTAACTAGAACAAATGTTATATTTTTGGTTTCAGGAGACTAGTGAAAATTAAAGTACACTTTAAAAACAAACTTTAAAAAATAATGCAAAATATAAAAATAGTTATACATATATAAGTTTAAAAATTCATAAATCTATGTACTAGCTAATTATAAATGTAACACCTCGTATGCTAGAACCACCCAAAACACAAATTTGAAAAGTTGTAGTGTGCCAGCGACAGGAACCATCCACGGACCGTAGGGTGACCCACTGTTCGTCGTGGTGGCCTGTGGTTCACCACCTCAACCCCTTCTAGAAGAGTCAAGAAAACTGTCTAAGGGTTGACCCACGGACCGTAAGTCAGCCCACGAGCTGTGGTCCTGGTCTGTGGATCAGACCCCTCAGATGTCAGTCCCAGAACCCCATTGATGGCCACTAAGATGGACCGTCAGTCGGGTTCGTCGATGATCCTAACAACTTTTAAGTTAGGGTTCGTTTGGTGTTTTCCCTATGCATTGGACCCTAAACAACCTAATGTAACCCCTAAACTACGTAGTTTTGATCAGTTTGAGCCTAGCAACTTCATCAGAACTTACCCTAGTCAACTCATTCTCCAAAAAAATCATCAAGTTGAACGAAAAGGAGAAAGAGTTGACCAAGACCTAGTCCAAGAACACAACAAGGTTTCGTTAGTTCTAGCCCCGAAATCTTAAGATTTCTCCGTGAAATTTGTCATCAGGTATGTGGGATTTAACTAGTGGGTTCTTTTCACCCATTAGGTCCCTAGATTTCAGTCAGAATCTTAATTCCCTTAATAGTAGACCTAGGGTTTCTTGAATTTTTTGGAATTGTTGGGTTTTAGCTTTTAGAATGATCAGAATTAGATTATCATATTGTTGCTTTGTTTCTTGCATGATATTCATAACCTCAGTTGTGTAGATTCTCTTAGTTCATGAATTACACATACTAGGTCAATCTAAATAAATATATGTGCTTCAGTTTAGGAATGTCACATTATCAGTTATAATTGTTGCATTCTATCAGCTTGCATGTCAGTAATTGAGCTATCGAGCACTTCAATATTTCAGTCATGATATGGCTTATATACACACACACACACACACACACACACACACACACAATAAACAACAACGAACGCACGCACGCACACCCACGCACGCACGCAGCACACACACACACAACACAGACACACACACACACACACACACACACACACGCACACACGCACGCACGCACGCACGCACGGACGCACGCGCGCGCGCACACACACACACACACATATATATACACACACACACACATATATATATATATATATATATATATTTAGAATTAGAATGGGTATTCCCCATAATTTAAGTTTATCTTATGACTTAGCTTCTGAATAATATTTTCTTCTTTCATATTATTCAATATTCGTATGATAAGCCTGTAAGGTAAGCTTGGGGTAACTCATGATCCTAGGTCCTGTGTCCGCTTCTTGGGGTAGCTTCAGGTCGTGAAAAACTTTATATCAGATCCTTAAGTTTAAGTATCCTAAGATAATCCGCATTAAGTAGAGTCCTTTTTCATCGGTGTGAAGTGCACCACATCTTATGAGAGGGAGTCTACGAAGTGTTTTAGGAAAAATTCACTTTCTAGATTTTCTTATTGTGCGTCGGTATGATCCGTTTTTATAATCTATTGTTTTGCACTTTCAGGTGATTCCTCCTTGTAGACCTTTCGGAAGGAATATGAATGCACGCAAAGCTAACGCAACTCCTCTAGTCCCAGATCAGGAAGTTTCGAATGCATGCGGAGTTTCGTAATGCCATTCAACTTTTGGCTCAGAGTATGACAAACCAAAACAACAAGCAAATTCCAATTCCTACAAATGCTAGTGGTGGTTAAGTGGCAACCAGGGTTCGTGACTTTTTTAGGACAAATCCGCCAGAGTGTGAGGATCCCCAAAACATCATACATGAGGTCAAGAAGATCTTTGGAGTGATGCAAGTAACTTGTAATGATAGGGTAGAGTTGGCATCTTATCAACTTAAAGATCTATCTCACATCTGGTTCACTCAATGGGAAAAAGACAGGGGTACATATGCAACTCCTATCACTTGGGAATAATTTTGTGAGACCTTCCTGGACAGAAACTTCCAAAGAGAGTTGAGGGAGGCAAAAGCTCAAGAGTCATGAATTTGAGGCAAGGTACCTTGATAGTCCAAGAGTATGGACTCAAGTTCACCCAACACTCCCAATATGCTTCTTACGTTCTTGTCGATTCCAGGGCTCAAACAAAAGAGCTAGCAAATGATGTTTGTATGCTTGCTTTCTTGGGAATTTGCCTTATGAGGATATTAGATGGTGGTGTAATTATTCAGAATGGGGAAGAACCTTCATTAGTAGTGGGGATTTAGGAAAATCAATACAGTGATCCAATATTGAATCAACTAAACTGTGTAGTTCATCGTAGATAATGGAGTTTTTCTCTGAAGGAGAAGTTAGTGTGCTTTGCTATTAGGGTCGGTTATGTGTTCCTATGGTAGTTGAGTTAAGACAACACATTCTTGCAGAAGTCCATAACTCCAGGTATTCTATTCATCCAGGGACCACTAAGTTGTACTATGATTTGTGGGAAGTCTTTTGGTGGAATGGTATGAAGAGGGATATAGCAGATTTTGTGGCTAAGTGTCCTAATTGCCAGCAAGTGAAGGTAGAACATAGAAACCTGGAGGTATGACTGAAGAGATTAACATTCCTACTCTGAAGTGGGAAGTGACAAACATGGATTTCATTACAAGTTTACCTCATACTCGCAGACAACATGACTTCATTTGGTGATAGTTCCTGCACAATTTTTGGCTATTATGACTATAGACTCGGTGGAGGAGTGCGCCATAACATTAATGAGACAGTCATGTTACATGGGTCCTTTTTTCTATCATCTCAGATATAGGTCCTAAGTATACCCCTCATTTCTGGACGTATTTTCAGAAAATTCTTGGTACTCAGGTTAATCTTTGCACAACATTTCATCCATAGACTGATGGTTAGGTAGAGCTTACCATTCTGACCTTAGAGGACATGTTAAGGGCTTGTGTGATCTATTTCGAGGATAGTTGGGATGATCAACTCCTCTTATAGAGTTTGGCTACAATAACAACTTCCATTCCTGTATTCATATGGCCCCTTATAAAGCTTTGTATGGGCGTAGATGTAGATCTCCAGTTGGTTGGTTTTAAGTAGGCGAAGCAGCCTTGATAGGGCCAAATTCAATTCATGATGCTACGGGAAAGGTTCACATCATTACATATAGACTTAAGATGTCTCAAAGATTATTGAAATCCTATCAAGATATAAGGAGAAGGGACTTGGAGTTCCAAGTTAATGATTGATTTTTCCTGAATATGTCACCTATGAAAGGGGTGATGAGATTTTGTAAGAAGGGGAAGTGATGTGAGGTCAGAAATATATATTTTAATCATTATTTGTCTCACATTAAATTTTTTTATTTGTCCTTTTTAGCATTAATTTTATGGATTGTGCTTAACAATGTATTTTATTTATGGGAGTAAATTGGTGTAAAATTGAAGAAGTTTGAAGATAAAATAAATTAAAGATGGATGATTGAAGAAGATAATTAAGCAGACAGCTTAATATAATAAATTTAATATAATAATGCATAAGGAAAAGTTTGAAAGAATTCAAATTCAATTGAAGTTAGTTGTTGCACGTGTCAGTCACATCAGATGCCTTCAAATTTAAAGGTTGTTCCCGCACGGAAGTCGGATTCTATTTGGTTTTGGTTACCCAATTGGTTTTGGACTTAGTTATTTTATTTAAGGTTTTCTACATCTATAAATGGTCCATATAAATAATTATTGTAGTTATTCAATTATAGGGGGGAATCTAGAGGAAGTACTTTGGAAGAGAAAGTCGTTAATACTTTTTAGGGTTCTCTTTCTTCTTCTTGATTTCTTAGAGATTAGTAGCTAAATCCTTTGTTTTTTGGGTGTAGCTACGGATTGAATGTTTATTAGTAATGACGTTTTGAATTAATTTTTGATTGTCATTATAAGTTACTTTTATATTCTTGTTTTAGTATTTCGTGCTTCATCACCATGAGATAATCTATTGTCTAATCATAAAATCTAGAGAGGAGAGGTTAGATAGACCAGAGAATATAGAGAGCTTGATCGACCCATTAGATTGAGGTGATTTGTGATCAGGAGTGACGCCCGGACGAACAACTCGCTTGGCTACGAAATAGGATGAAATATAAATTCTCGCCAATTAGTTTACTTAACCCCGCTCAACGATGTAGTTAGGTATCTAATTTGAGTAGGCAATGAGAGGTATGTATCCCGACTCATACAATTAACCTTATAAATCAGTAACTTGACAACTAAAATTAGTTTTAAGCCAAAAATAAGATACATGAAATCCAATATATGTTGCAACCCTGGGATTTTCCAATTTATTATTTTATTCTTGCATTCTTTTCTTTTGGCACTCTTAAATAAATAACTAGACCAATATAATTTAGTAAAAGAAATAGTTAATTGACAAGTCCTTTCGGATCGATAATCTGCTTTTTAGATACACTATATTACTTGCGCGACCACGTACACTTGCGTGTGCAATGGGGAGTAATAGGAAGCTCAGTCCTAGATATGTAGACCCTTAAGCATTATGGCATAGACTTATTCTAATTATCAATGCTGAGAAAAAGGGATGATTGAGTGAAAAGATAACCAATGATAGCGAAAAAGTGCATAAAAAAGCCCTCTTTGAAAGAATGTTATGTGAAAAAAAAAATAAACAAAAGAAGTTACCTTGATGATGGCCCTGGTCCTTCCAAGAAAATCGTGCACCTTAACACATGTAAAATAAGTAAGTTGGGGGTGACTATTATGAAGGAAACTTTAAAAAAGTGGTTGAAACATTCTTGAGATGATGAGAATTACTTGTGAAATAATTGTTGAAGAGAGGGCTGAAAAAAAAGAGAAGAACATAATGGGTGATGAAGTCTTAAATTGCAAAGTGCTTAAGGAAGTGTAAGTCAATTTTTTTTTTATAGTTTTCCTACTTGTCCCTTAGCCTACATTACAACCCGTTAAAGTCCTATTTGATTCTATTAAAGCATGCTTAATTAGTGGAGATGTACATAATGGACAAACATATGGTTCTTTGTGCATACATGTGAATTTTATTTGTGAGTGTGAGAGTTGTTCTTTGATGCGAAGTCCTTAACTTATATTCAATCTTTTGAATAGAGTGTGTGGACTTTTTCTTTTTGTGAGAGTACTTCTTTCATGACGGATATGTGATTTTATTAGCTTTCTTTGATTAGAATAGATGATCAAGCTTAAATTTGATGAGTTTAAAGTCTTTCCTTGAGGTTAGGAGGTTAAGAATTTGTTATTTATTTGGATGTCTTGCATAATGATTGAGAAGTCCACTTGATATTTTGAAATTGATATATGACCTAATTGTTTGTATTAACCAAACTGATGAAATTCCTATTTTGATTTATTTGAGATGAGCTTTAATGTTGCTCGAGGACGAGCAAAAGTTTAAGTGTGGGGTGTTGATGTTAGGCCAAAAATATATATATTTTAATCATTATTTGTCTCACATTTAGTATTTTTATTTGTCCTTTTTAAGCATTAATTTTATGGATTGTGCTAAACAATGTATTTTATTTGTAGGAGTAACTTAGTGTAAAATTGAAGAAGTTGGGAGATAAAATGAATTAAAGATGGAAGATTGAAGAAGATAATCAAGCAGACATCTTAATGGAATAAATTTAATATAATAATGCATACGGAAAAGATTGAAAAAATTCAAATTGAATTATAGTTAGCTGTTGCACGTATCATTCACATAAGATGCCTTCAAATATTGAGGTTGTTCATGCACAGAAGTCGGATTCCATTTGGTTTTGGTTTCCCAATTGGTTTTGGACTTAGTTATTTTATTTAGGATTTTCTACATCTATAAATAGTCCAAAAAATAATAATTAGAGGCATTAAATTACAGGGGGGAATCTAGGGGAGGTAGTTTAGAAGAGAAAGTCGTGAATACTTTTTAGGATTCTTTTCTTCTTCTTGCTTTCTTAGAGATTAGTAGCTAAAACCCTTGTTCTTTTGCTGTAGCTACGGATTGAATGTTTATTATTAATGACATTTTGAATTAATTTTTGGTTGTCATTATAAGTTACTTCTATATTCTTATTTTAGTATTTCGTGCTTGATCACCATGAGATAATCTATTGTCTAATCTTAAAATTGAGAGTGGAGAGGTTAGATAAACCAGAAAATATAGAGAGCTTGATCGACCCATTAGATTGAGGTGATTTGTGATCAGGACGAACAACTCGCTTGGTTACGAAATAGTATGAAATATAAATACTCATATATTATTTTTCTTATCCCCGCTCAACGATGTAGTTAGGTATCTAATTGGAGTTGGCGACGAGAGGTGTGTAGCCGGACTCATGCAATTAACCCTATAAAACAGTAACTTGACAACTAAACATAGTTCTAAGCCAAAAATATGATAAATGAAATCCAATATATGCTGCAGCACTGGGATTTTCTAATTTAGTATTTTATTCTTGCTCTCTTTTCGTTTGGCACTCTTAAATTAGTAATTAGACCAGTATAATTTAGTAAAAAATATTTAATTGACTAATACTTTGGGACCGATAATCTGGTTCTTTTAAGATCCACTATATTACTTGTGCGACCACGTATACTTGCGTGTGCAATGGGGAGCAACATGATGCTCAGTCCAAGATATGTAGGCCCTTAAATGATCTTTAAAAAGATTGGTAAAGTGGCATGTGAGTTAGATTTTCTAGCAGAACTAGCAAGAGTCCATTTGTTCTATCACATTTCATTGTTGAAGAATTGGGTGGGTGATCCAGCATCCTTAGTACCATTAGAAAGTGTGGGTGTGAAAGATAGTCTCACTTATGAGGATGTGCCTGTTGAAATTTTTTATCGTTCGGTCCGAAGGTTGAGAAACAAAGAAATCGTTTCAGTTAAGGTTTGGTGGATGAGTGATCCATAGAGGGAGCTACTTGGGAAGAAGAAGCGGGCACGACGACCAAATATCCTCACCTCTTTAATTCTATCACGTTCTAACTTGAGGTAATAGTTCCTCTTTAGTTTGTGGTCATTCATCCGCAGATTAAGTCTTAGTATCATGCTCCTTCAGTTTGTACTTGCATTTTCTTCGTATTTGTCTTTCCTTGGAACTTAGTTTAGTCAAAAATTAGTTTCTTGTGATTAGTGGTAGGGTTTACAGATCTTTCCCCCTATCCAAATAGTTTAGACTTCACCCCACGACAAATTTTTCCAAAGGGGAGATAATGTAGCACACCGTATTTTAGAAATACCCAAAATGCAAATTTTAAAAGTTGCAAGTGCCACCGACGGGCACCATCCACAGACCATAGGGTGACCTACGGTCCGTATTTGTTGCTTGTGGTTCACCACCTACAACCCCCTTCTAGAGGAGTGCAAAAAACTATCTACGGGTCGACCCATGGCCAGACCCATGAACTGTAGGTCAGACCCCAGACGGAGGTCCTAGTCCGTGGATCAGACCCCTCAGACGTCAATCCTAGAACCCTGACGGACCGGCGGTCCATTCACGAACGCAATCTAGTCCGTTGGTGACCCCGACAACTTTTATGTCAGGGGTCATTTGTTCTTTTGCTTATGCATTGGACCCCTAAACTACGTTGTTTAACCCCTAAATTACATAGTTTTAGTAAGTATTAGCCTAGCAACTTAATTAGAACTTACCCTAGTTAACTCATTCTCCAAAAATTCATCAAGTTGAATGAACAAAAGCAGAAAGATTCCACCAAGCCCTAGTCCAAGAACGCAACAAGGTTTCATTAGTTCCAGCACCAAAATCAAAAGATTTATGTGTGAAGGTATATGGGATTTCACTAGTGGGTTCCTTTAACCCATTAGGTCCCTAAATTTAGGACATAATCTTGATTCTCTTAATTGTATCTAGACCTAAGGTTTCTTGAATTTTAGAAATTGTTGGGTTTTAGATCTTCGAATGATCCAAATCAGATTATCATGTTGTTTCTTAGTTTCTTACATGATATTCAAAACCTTAGTTGTGTAGATTCATTTATTTTATGAATTACACATATTAGGTTAATTTCTAAACTAATATACATGCTACAATTTGCGAATGTCACATTATCAGTTATAATTGTTGCATTCTCAGAGTTTGTATGTCTCTATTTGAGCTGTCCAGTACTTTAGTATTTCATTAATAACATTGCTTATATACATTCTAATTGGGAGTAGCCTTAGACCGAATGGATTTGGGTTCAGCATACCTAAATATTCTCAGAACAACGTACCCCTGTAGGCTTATAAGCCAAATTTTGGGCATTACATTTTAGTGATCACACCAGTTATGCATCTATACCTCTGGAAGGGTATATTAGGACCTCTCGATGGGGCATATACATCAGACTCGACATTTAGCTTATGTGGTTTTATGTCAATTATTAGTAGTTGCAACATATTCTATTGGAACGACCATGTTATCAGTTACATTCAGATTTCAATCTCATCATGGTATAAACTTGGTCATTGCATTTAGTTAGATCATGTTCAACATATTCAACATAATATCTTGCTTATACCATATCATTGCTCAATTATATGCCTTGTTCAGGTATGTAAGTTGTTCAACTTTACTCTATCATACATGCTTAGTACCTTTGAAGTACTGACGCATACTCTGCACTACATCTTCTTGTGATGTAGGTTCAGGTCCTTAGCATTTATATCACACATACATAGGTTCCTAATCTTTATCTCAACAACATCAATGGTGAGTCCTCATTCTCAAAAGATGATAGACATGTTTCTTTTCTATTTTTGGTCTTTAGTTTCAGAATTTGCTAGGTTTATTCGGGGCATTTCCCAACACTTCTAGTAAGATAGAGGCTTATTTAAGATATAACTAGATTCAATTTTAGCATTTGAGTTTGATTTATGTATCCTAAACTCTTCATAGTTATATCTATATATTTAGTCATAGAATGAGTTTTCCCCATAATTTTAGTTTATGTTATGACTTAGATTTTGCACAATATTTTCTTAGTTTAATTTTTTTAGTATGCTTATGATATGCCAGTGGGTTAGCTTGGGGTCACTACTGATTCTAGCTCCTGTGTCCGCATCCTGGGGGTAGCTTCGAGGTATGACTATAACACCTCACTATTAGAAATGCTAGAAAGAACTAGATTTTGAAAGAACCATTTTTGGAAAGAATGAATAATCTAGAAAATTGGTTAAGTTATAATAAGTATGGGTTTTGTGTCAACTTCAATGAACATAACTCTCATATCATGATGAGTTATTAACGAGTCCATGATTTGAACTCATTTAGGGCTATATTTTGATAGGTTTAGTGTCCTCAAATGCATATTTTGTATGTACAATTGTTTAAAACCATGAGTTTCAAGTATTTTGAACTTATAGAGAAGGCATGGACAATATGGATCAAAAAGGAACAAAAGCAACTAAAAGAACGAAAAAATGAAGATATAGGCATCGCCGAACCTATTCGGCATATCGCGAAAAGGTCTCATCCTCGTCTTTTGTTCCAGTGAGATGAGCCCTGAAGGAAAGGTTCAAATTGGCGGTTTAAAGGAGAATTCAACGTGTCACCAAGGATTTCTATGAACCAGTACTATGTCACCCAATGATCCAAAACATGAAGATGTTGAAGGCTAACACCAAGACGGTGATAAATATACAAAAGGGTGGATAGCCAAGTTGATCGGTGATCACAACTAACTGCACCGAGTGGTCCTCATAGCACAAATTTTTCAAAACTAAAAATACTCATTAGTATTTATAACTTAGTATCGAATTTTATAGTTTTGAACAATAATTTTTAGACTTAGAGCTTTTGGGAAACTTTGCTTGTGAATCTTGGAGACTCGAAGATTCTCACTTTGAAGAAATTCGAAGTGGGTGTTGGAAATTCTTCATTCTAGACTCGATAAAAGTGAAAATAAATCATACAAATTGATGTTACTTAGAATTTTTATCATTTTGTTCTTTCTCATTATGTCTAGCTAAACCCCCAATTCTTGGGGTGTAATTTTGTGAATATGAGGTAAATCTATCATTGGGTGTTGCATATTTTTGGTATATTCGTTGTTTAAATGTTATTTCACTTACTGGTTCTGTTTGAACTAAATGAGGTTGTAGTTGCAAATACGATTTCACCTTAGTGTTTTTCGCTTGCTCGAGAGAGAGATTTTAAAACAAAGACTACTAAGTTGATTGCCGGTGGTTATTGGGTGATGATGCGTTCATCTCAAGAGAGTAAACCTTAGTCCCTTTGCCACACGTTCAGCTTGAGAGAGTGCTTGGTCTAAGGCAGAGACTGTACATAAAGGCTACAACTCAATGTTCGAGATAAACCAAGTTGATTTTAGAGTAAGCTGCACAAGAGAGAATTTTCCCACTAAAGTCTTGTTTAGTTACATATATTCAGCTATGTACTATCAATAGAAATTACTCTTTAGTATCTTTTATCTCATATTCTGGCTATATCCCAAGAATTCGGTTTCCCCATTAGTCTCTCTTATTGTTTTTACTGTTTTAGTTGTTAATTTGATTACAAAACCCCCCATTTTTAACTAACACTTGTGTCGCCCTATCTAATTTATTATGTTTTTAATCGATAATTTCTTGTAGCTATGACTGGCATAACTTGATTTGTGATCGGCTGAAATATACTTAGTACCACTCCGTGTGGGAACGATCTCAACCCTTGGTTGGGTTATATACTGCTAAACGACCGTCGATGCTTATTATTGGATGGAGTATCTTTTATAACGTCAATGATCAAAATGGCTCCACCACCGAGGAGTGGTTTTACTTGTGAAATTTTAGTTGAGTAGGAATTTTGTTCTTGTTAGTTATAGTTTACTCACTTTATTTTCAGGTTTGTTTTGCTTGTTTGTGCTTTAGAGAAGAGGATATGAGTATATCACGTAGTACTTACGAGCTGATTGAGCACCCTCCATTGGAAGTGTTGATGTTCAGAGATCACATCATCACCTTCAAACAATCATAAGAATAACAAATTCATGAATATTGGGCAAGATTCAAGGAGCTGCTAGTTTAATGCCCTAGTCATGAAATTATAGATATAGCCCTTCGAGATTGTTTCTACAGAAGCCTTAGTCTCGGAGACAAGATGATAGATGATCAACTCATCCCGAGAGGTATGGCTCAACAACCTTATGAGCAAGCAGTCCAACTACTCGATCACATGGCTGAAACACACAATGTAGTGGAGAAGGACTTCTTGTTAGCCACACTGATGACTCATGTGGAATACTTGGCCAAAAGGATAGTATAGATTGAGGTCCAATGCAGGAGGATGGATAAATACAAACCTCCTCACGAGCGAAGATAGCCTAAGGACAACGAGAGCAAGCGTATAGAAGGAATGCTCTTAACCATTCTTAAAAAGGTCACTGAGTATGATACATTGTTGGAAATGATGAAGGACATCATTGAAATATTAAACCAGGTGGTAGGCTCTCACTCCAAATCCATTCGGCTGCTCGAGAACTTTATGACCAATGAGTTGCCTCATGTCCACCTAACTAATTAAGCATGTGGGGTGATCTAGTGATACTAAGGTTGACCCCAAGAACGAAATTTAAATGAGAGTAACTCGCGTCATGCCACAAAGTTAACTAAGCATTGCTTGGGACACAACCAAAAACCCTTTAATTCTTTCATTTATGTTATCATTAAATAATGGTGAGTTGATTGTGCAGCTTAAATTGAGTAAAGCGTTAGAAACTGCAGGTTGGCGAGCTAAAGACCTTTTGGCGAATTCCGAAAATTGTTGGTGATATTTCTATTGTCCGCCGTTTAGACCATTACATAAGCTGAGGTCTAGTAAAATTTGGCGAGGTGAGTGATATATCGGCGCATTCCCGAGTGGTTTGGTGATCAAGAATAATGTTTCCAAATGGGCAAATTTAGATGTTTTTTATTTAAAAGCTAATAGTTTAAACTTCCATTTCTTTCATTTTCCCTCGCTTACCTCTCAAACTCTCACCCGAGTAGTATTATTCATATTTCGTGCTTTCTCATTGTATTTTAGTAATCAAAGTTGTGTTCGAAGAGGATTTCTTTGCTTCCTAAAATTTTAATATTGTAGTCGACATAAAAGGTTAGCTTATCGAAACCCCGAGATTATATTTTTGAAGTTTCAACTCCTTTGCAAATTATTGTATTGTGTTGACAGTGCTAGGCCTCTCTGATTTAATTAGAATGCTTGATTTCCTGTTATATATTGATAATTGTGTCGTAATGCATCTATTGTGTGAAACCCCATAGTATCTTATTTTAAATTAGGTTAAATTTTATGGGGATATGCTTTCTTGTCATATAGTGTTAGTTGGTGAAGCATGAGTAGCCTGAATTTGTGCCGAACGATTTAATTCGCCCAAAGAATGAGATTGTTGACATTATTTTAAAGGGTGAAAAATCATAAATTGGTTAATTTTTAAAAAATCAGGAAAATTCTTAGTATTCTAGAATATTAGCTGTTATGGGTCTGGTGCCAATTTGATTTGTGTATGAGTTGATTTCTAGGGGTTGCGGGGTCGAGTTCGAGAAGATAGGTTGGGAATAGGCACGTTTGGCAGTTTTGTGAGTTGGGTCTAGCTCACCAAACCTCTCGGCGGTTCGCCTAATGAATCCATCTCACCTATAATTTCATTCAATATGTGTTGTTGGTTGATGTAACTTTTGGAGAGAATTCTTCGGTATCCATAAGAACTTGGCGACTCGTCGATTATATTCATGATCGCCCTTTGTCTGCACCCCTGAAACCCTGTTGCGCTGTAACGTTCGGCGGACAAACCCTTGCTCACCAAAAGTGGTCAACGATTCCCCAAAAAGGCATTTCCATCGCCAACTCTCTAAAATTTTTGAGCCAATCCCTTCGGCAAGCCCTATCTAGCTCACCAAAGAGGATCGGTGACTCCTCTACTGGATAGAGAGTTTGTCTGCAATAGATTTTATATGCTTAGGTTTTATTTTCTCTTACTTTCTCTCGATCTTTTGCAGATATGGTACGTACTAATCTAACCATGCCACTAAATAAAAGATTAAATGGCATTAATATAAACGAAGGATGATCAAATCTCCTAAGGAAGAGAAGGGAAGAACTCCCACCGAGAGACAAAGGTAAAAAAAAGAAGCACATAGCTAGGAAAGTAGCTGTTGACACTCGGGCTAATTTTTTCGAACCAGAAGATAAGGAGTCGTTGATTTATCGAAGGAATAGACACCATGCTAGATATCAGTCCTCACCCACCAGAGTTCCCTGAGCTGCCACCCCTCTTGAAATAAATTCAGTGGAAACTCAAGCACCTCTAGTGACCCCTCCATTCCCTATTGCTCCACCACCTAGACTGCTAAAGAGATTAAAAGGATATGGGGCACGAACCATCCTAGAGTAGAAGTTTTTATCTACAAAGGGTCTGGAAGGAAAGTATACAGATGTGATGGAAACCCTCCAATACCATGAGTTTTAGTAGTTCACAAGGCCTCGAGGCCCTTACATTCCCTCATTGCTTAGGGAATTCTATACACTTTATGGAGAATTGGTGCCCAAAAGCAAGAAGAAGGTGAGAGAATTCCGACCAATGAATTCGATCATGGTAAAAGGCAGATTGGGTGCGACAGTGAATATATTAACACTATTTTGATAAACCTCTTCACTGTGCACTTCCATACGAGGGGTTGCCCATTGGTTAGTCCCTAGATGACTGGAAGGCTTGGTTGGCTCCCCTCATTTTGACATCACCCTGAGGTGGATGGATATAAGGGATCCTATTGAGAAAAGAGACAAGAGGAACTTGAGCATTGCTTCCATGTTCCTATTTGGTTTTATCTGTAGCACCATAATGCCATCCAAGAACGAGTCTATTATACACCATCCTAAAACAGCTTGCCTTGGTTCTCTCATGTATAGGAGGCGCATTGACCTAGGACTACTGATTTCGTAGGAGATGGATTTGAGAGCCAAGCAGACTTCTCTGTCATTCTCGATCCTGATTACTGAGTTATGTCGGCGTGCTGAAGTGCCTAGGGATGCTATGAGAGATATTTAGGTTACATCAACTTCTTCCACCGACATCTGACGTATTGAGGACAAGTATACGCGAGATAAAGCTTATGGGAGGAGGGCAGCAGCAACAAATATTTCTCCTGAGGTTAATGTTTGCTCATTACATGCAGAGGCATCATATCCTACCCCAACTTCGAGGCGGTCAGGTACTTCTGCCACCTCTTATTCTTCTTATGTACTGGGCACTGCTGAGTCCACAAATTGGACTCATTTAGGGCTTTATTTTGACAGAAATAGTGTCTTCAACTACTTATTTAGTCTCAATATCAGATGAAAACTTTTAAGTTTGAGGTATTTGATGTTTTAGAGCAAGCATGGGCACTTACGCGTACAAGGGATAAAAAAGGCTGAAAAGAACGAAGAAACTGAAGCTTGAACATCCCCAAGTACACATGGCGAGTCGCCGAAGGGACGTACTACGACGTTTGTTCCAACATGCGAAGCCCTGAAGGAAGTGGATCAAAAAGTCAATGAAAAGAGTAGTCGGTGCTTTGCCGAACAGTTTTGTGAAGGATTGCTATACCACCCAATCGTCCAGAACATGAAGATGCTGAAGGCAAGCACAAAACATCGGTGAAAGAGAAGAAGGGCG
Organism: Solanum sitiens; assembly: GCA_016801875.1. Taxonomy (NCBI): domain Eukaryota; kingdom Viridiplantae; phylum Streptophyta; class Magnoliopsida; order Solanales; family Solanaceae; genus Solanum; species Solanum sitiens. Next base: position 144,580 of record JABWTJ010000312.1, on the reverse strand, counting down.
AGTTGCTAAGTCATTCGGTGATCTCGACTAATCTCGCCGAATGGTCCGCCGAAGAACTTAATTTGAAATATATAAATACTAGCCTTAGTTATTATTTTAGGAGATATCCGAACATTATCATAATTTTCAGATTTACTGTTTTCCTTGTATTTTCTCTCAAGTTTGAGAGGGTTTTGAAGACTTGTAGAGAAAAGGGTTTCATATTCCCAAAATTGGAAGTGGATCTCCTTGATTCTTCTTTCTTTTCCTAAATCAAGACTTATTTCTCTATACCCATTTGATTTCAACATCATTGAAGGTATAAAGTTTTGTTTCTTGATGTATGGATAACCCCCCCCCCCCTTCTTGGGGTGTGATTTAACAGATATTAGTTGATATTATTGTTGGGTCTTTCTTGTTGATAGGTTAGATGTATTTTAATGGTGATTTCATCTAGTGGTTGTGGTTTAAGTTAATGGGATTGTAGTTACAAATCCAAACCCACACATGTGTTTTCATCTTTCCAGAGAGGGAAGTCGTGAAACCAAGACCGCTAGAGTGATGGACTAAGTATCCTCATGAGGTTCAGACGAGAGGGTGAGCCCTAGTACTATATCCCAACACTCATCTCGAGAGAGTGAGTGGGGTAATGTGTAGGCTGACCTTCATGCGACAAATGGGTATCCGAGAGGAACGCATTTGAAACAGGGTAAGTTGCTCGAGAGAGAACTTATTTCAATCTAAAGTTTTGCCTAGTCACCATTATCTTAAAAATATCCTATCGAAAGTATGTACCCAATAATTGATGTCAACTTGTATTGATATCACACCCCAAGAACTTCTCCCGATACTTTATTTTCCTTATTTTTACTGTTTTTACTTTACTTGTGTTAAAATCTCAATCGGTATTTAACAAATTTGTGTCACCCCCTTTAACTTGTAATGTTTGTATGTAAATCTGTCTAGCTACGACTAATTAGAATGAAATTCTAATTGACTACATCTTCTTGAAACCGCTCCCTTGGTACACGACCCCAACCCTTGGTTGTGTTACTAAACTATCAATGATCGTAGACATTCAAACCATTTGTTAGTGTCATTTCTCACGATAAACATAAAAAATGGAGCCTCTGACAGGGAGTGGTGTCACTTGAAAATGTAGTTAAGAAGATCTTTCGTTCTTTTTAGTGTAAATTACTAATTTTATTTCTATTTTTGTTTTTCCTTTTGTTGTTTGTATTTGTAGGTCCTTTAAGCATGGCTGAAGGATTGGGCGGTAAGTCGGTTTAGGTAGATCAAGAAGTCGAGGGTGACTTCAAGTTAACTGCGTTGGTATCTCAACTAAATGACTTGACCACCAAAATATCTGAGGTGGATAACAAATGCAAACGCCAAGGGAGGTATATGCATCCTCGTGAGTGGAATAAGTCTAGAGAAAATGAGAAAAGTCGTGTTGAGGACACGCTCCAAATCATTCTCCAAAGGATCACCGATCAAGATCAAGTGTTGGACGAAATGAGAGAGAATGTGGAAGTGTTGAATCAATTGATTGGATCTCATTCTAGATCAATCTAGCACATCAGATCGCTACTGATGCTTGCAGTGCCTCAGCTCCAACCAAACCACACATAGGGTTTACCTATTGACAATAGGTCCAACTCCGATAATAGAGAGTCAGGCAGGACCTACGTCATGCCACGACGTTAAATAATACACTTATTTGGAGGCAACCCAAGGTCTTAAATGCTTTTAGGATTTTACTATTATAAATAATGGTGTGTTGATGTTGCAGGATGAATCGAGGAAAGTGTGGAAAATTTCAGGTTGGCGAGTAGATGGTCTATTCAACGAACCGCCAAATGAATTTGCATGTCCGACTGGACCCGCTGTTTGGTTCTATGCTGGAGCAATATAGAGCGTGTTAAACTCGGCGAACATGGGAAGCAACCCAACGAATCACCAACAAGTTTGGCGATCCCGATGTAGATGGCCAATTTTATTTCCAAAATATTGTCGATTTTGCAGAAATAGCGGGATAAATGACAAACCGGCGTATCATTGAGTGGGTCGGCGAGTGCGACTAACGTCGCCAAATTGACAAGAATTGAACGGTCATATAAAGGCAATAGGTTAAATTTTTGAATCTTTCAATTTCCCTCGTTTCAAACTCCTCAAAATCACACCAAAGGTACTTTTCCATATATTTTTACCTTAAATTTGTATTTAATAGGTGATTAGCGCCTGGGATTGGATTTTTTTTGTTGCCTAGCATTTCAAGGAGCGATTTGATCATCATCAAAGGTTAGTCTCTAATACCCAATTTTGTTTTTTTGAAAATTTTGCACTCATTTGCAAATGTAGTATCAGGATGACATGTGCTATGCCTCTTTAATAGAAATAGGTTGTTGTGATGCTATTGTTAATTCAAAGATTTTTCTAGAAATATTTTAATAGTCTAATGCCTTTGTGTTTGTGCTTTGATTGGAATGAACATGCGATTGATGTTTCCTACTTGTTATTAGATTATTTGGGTGAAGTCTAAGTAGCCCATATTTGCGCTTAATAACAAAAATTACTCAATGAGAGAATGAGTGACACATTCTTAAGGGTAATCATACTTAAATGGCAAATTATGGCAAAACTGGAAAAAAGTCTAAGTATTCCGGAGTGATCGGAAGTATGGGTCTTGTGTAAATTTCGTGTATGCATGATTTTATTTTATTTTTAATGCTTGAAAGGTTGGTTTTGAGAAAGAGAGTGGAAAATTAGGCACGTTGTGTCATTCAGCGAGCTGGTTCAAGCTCGCGGAATATCTCAGCGGTTCGTCCACTGGTCATAAACCACCCTTAACTCATGTCCTTAATGTTACAAGTCATATACCTTTCGGTGGACCCATTCTCAATCACTGAATGTAGTCAGCGACTCGCCGATAGGAATTTCGATCTGTCGTTGCATGTGACCTTGACCCTCTTCCACTGTATCTTTTGGCGGACAAATTTGTCATCGCCGAAAGTAGTTTGCGACTCACCGAGTAGATTTTTCCATTGCTAATTTTCCTTGGTTGTAAGCTAATCCATTCGGGTGAACTCAACCTAGATCGACAAAGAGTCTTGACGATTCGCCGAGTGAAACGACGAATTTTTTTGCAACAATTTTTCTGTGTTTGAATTTGATTGTTCTTCTTACTAACCACATATTTTTGCAGTTATGGAACGAACCAACCTGATCACGCAACCCCAGAAGAAGTCAACACAGGGCATACACATAAATGAAGGAGAATATAGCATGAAAAGGAGTAGATGTTTAGGCCAACGTAAAGTGAAGAAAGCATGAAGATGATCAAATGATAATTATTTTGCATAGTACGCTTGGAAACATGCCCCAACCACTAGCTACTCGGATTCCATCAGATGCAGCCACCTCCACCAGGGACACATCAGCTGCACCCACTACTGATCTAGCCCAACAGTCAGCACATGGACCTCTAGTGCCCCCCACACCTCCTATAACTCCTCAACCATGACTACTCAATAGACTAAATGGTGATGCGGTCCGGACCATCATAGAAGAGAAGCTCTTGTTGACTGAAGGGTTGGAGAAATATCCTGATGTTCGGGCTACACTTTGCTTCCATGAGTTTGAGTAGTCTATGATTCCCCGAGGCCCATACATTCCTTTTTTGGTCAGGGAGTTCTACATAATTTATGGAGAGTTGGTGCTTAAGAATATGAAGCAGACAAGTGAGTTCGGACTCGTGAGGCCGGTTATAGCAGAGGAACAAAAGTGGATTTCTATAACGAGCATATCAATGTTGTATTGGGAAGGCCGCTGCATTTTGTGCTCCGTTATGAGATACTACCTATTGCCGCATCTCAAGATGATCTAAAAGAGTGGCTGGGTCCGGTGATTTCTGAGAACACTGAAAGATGGATCAGGGTCGGAGCCCCTATCGAGAAGAGGGTCTTGAACATTACAGCCAGATTCTGGTTTGTCTTCATCAGCAACACCATCATGCCATCCCAGAACAAATCTTTTCTGCGCCTCCCAAAAGCATCCTGCATTGGTAGTATCATGTCCACGAGGAGAATCGATCTAGGGAATCTGACGTCACATGAGATGGCCATATACTGAGCTGTGCAACATGCTGGAGTGCCTCTGGACATAGCGAGAGACCTCGAGGTCATTCCCTCATACTCCACTAACATCCGGCGTATAGAGGCCGAGTACACCCGCGAGGAGGGTGACATGAAGAGAGCAGCTCCAACTGATACTACTCTAGTGGTCAATGTTGAGATGCTACCTACAGATGCATCTGCACCCACTCCGGCATCTAGGCCCACATGTACATCATCTCATAACTCATCTTCATAGGATGCATGTGCTTCTTCTTCTAGAGAGCCGATCAGAATTACTCAGGGTATGATGCTGAAGATGGGGCGTTAGGCCCAATCAGCTTAGGCACGGGCAACAAGACTAGAGAGATCAGTCTCAAAGATGGTCGAGGGCACTAGAGCTGCTACACTTGCCCACTTTCAGGCCTTTGTTGATGCCTTGACTTTGAGGGTCACAACTTGTAAGCACAGAAAGGGGAGACCATATGAGGAACCGAATTTACAAGATGATATTTCGAATCTGCGGAGGGATTTAGACTATATGAAGTCTATTGAATTCAATGAATTGATGAATACCGCTGAAAATTAGGATGCCTTTGTAGGTGCGTAGATAGATGATGCAACAACTACATATACAAATGCTAAGACTGATGAGGAACTGACAACAACTTAAAAGGAGTAGAGTATCTTTGGGATTTTTTCAGATACTCTGGGGATAGTTGTGCAGCCGGTTATGCAGACATCTTCTACAGAGACGTCCACAACAGCTCCTACGGGACATGGCATTGTTGTTCTTGCTGAGACTACTATGGGTATTGATGCCCAATCACATATTGTCGCTCAGAGTTATGATGCCCCAACGGGGGGATAGACTGCATAGACAGGATTTCTCTTCACCGTTCTCCTTGTCTTACATTGATTCTACTTTTGGATACTATTATTTGCATTTGAGGACAAACATTTTTTGTGGTGGGGTGAGGCAAACTTTGGTGTTGTTTTGGATGCTATTTTGCTTATAAATTTGGATTGTCTGTTCTTAAATTGCATTTTTTTTTTAAAAAAAGAAACACTGTTTTGCGATTGATTGAGCTTATGACTCTCTTTTGGTATAATTTTGACCCTTCCCCAAAAAAAAAATGAATTTTCAAATTTTTTTACCACCCCTTTTGTTGAAAGTAGATGTTCTCTTTCATATTTAAGTCTTGGGTTTGGTCAATACCGATGACTTGAATAGTGCTCTCAATTGGACAAACATGAATGTGCAGCTACGACGAGGCCAAATGAAGTTTCATAGACAATATGTGATCTTTGCATCTCATTGTGATTAGACATATATCAAATTGATTCTCTTGTGATAACCGTGCACACTTACGAAAGTGTGGAGTCTTGTTTGACTTTAGTTTCGATGCCTTGTGTGATTAGCTTAATTTGAACCATGCATGAATACATCTAGAATTTGCCCCGTTAGTTCGATTAATTAAGTAAGGATTGCTCTTGATATCATCTTAGACAACTTTAATTAATGTGATCCAATTTGACATATACCTCTTTTGTGACCTACCCGTGAGCGTGTGAAACTCTTTTGACACCCCTTGATCCTTACTCTTATTGGAAGAAAACTGGATGAACCCTTGACCTTACTTGATCTACCACCTATAATCCTCATGACTTTTGATTTAATGAATGACTTACTTAAGGCAAAAGCTTAAGTTGGGGGTGTGGTGAAAATGAAAAGGAGAAGTCAAGAAGTGCAAGAAAAGTTTCCTTTACCTCATGATGTTGCGAAACATGGCAACCCTCCATAAAAAAAAGAAAAGAAAGAAAAATAAAAATAAAAATAAAAATAAAAATAAAAATAAAAGAAAAGAATGAAAAAGAAAACAGTGGAATAGAAGTCCAAAACAAATTTGGGTTTCCAAGCAATTCATTGTGTAAATAACAGGGCGACTTAGAAGCACTGGAAGAAAATTTGATAGAAGAAGGTGAAGAAATGGAAATGTTGTGATCTCCACAACTCGTGAGGATCTTTAGTCACTAAGACTAAATGATCATACCTTTGCACTCAGCCCCATTACAAGCCTTAGAAAGAGCCTTTTGATCTTGAGTAAGCCAAATCAAAATTGACCGGAAAATAAGGGCAAACCTATGTGTGAAGACATGATTATGTTCCTATTTTTGAGTGTGAGCGTCGCATCTGATTCTTGATCTTAAATTGATTAACCCATGTGTGTGAATATGAAATCATTCTTTGTGCGGGGGAATTCAAATAATGTTTTTGAACTGGAACTTGCATTAGTAGCAAGTATTGTGAACAAGAGAATCATTGGTGATGGTGTCTCACCACTTGAATCTTTGAGTACACAATTGATTATTGCATAAGTAGTATGAGTCTTGTTGTGTATGTTCACGATCAAGTCTTGTGAAGAACTATTTTACACATCCTAATTGAACTGGTGAACTTGAGTTTTATTTCAGGACAAGCAAAAGTTTAAGTTGGGAGTGTTGATGAGTACTTAAATTGGATTCATTTAGCGCTTTATTTTGATAGAAATAGTGTCCTCAAATTCTTATTTAGCCTCAATATATGATGAAAACACTTACATTTCAGGTATTTGAAGTTTTAGTGCAAACATGGACACTTATGCGCAAAAGGGAACAAAAAGGCTAAAAAGAACGAAGAAACTGAAGCGTGAGCATCGCCAAAGGGACGTACTCCGCCCTTTGTTCCAACATGCAAAGCCCTGAAGGAAGTGAATCAAGAAGGCGATGAAAGGAGCAGTCGACGCTTCGTCAAACAATTTTGCGAAGCAATTCTATACCACCCAATGGTCCAGAACATGAATATTCTAAAGGCAAGCACAAAACGACGATGAAACAGAAGAAGGGCAAGTCGTCGAGTCATTCGACGATCTCGACTAATCTCAACGAATGCTCCGTCAAAGAACTTAATCTCAAAGCTATAAATACTAGCCTTAGTTATTATTTTAGTAGAGATCCAAACATTATCATAATTTTCAATTGTAGAATACTGTTTTCCTTGTATTTTCTCTGAAATTTGAGAAGGTTTTGAAGACTTGAACAAGAAAGGGTTTCTTCTTTCCAAAATTGGAAGTGGGTCTCCTTGATTCTTCTTTCCTTGCCTAAATCAAGACTTATTTCTCCATACCCATTTGATTTCAACATCATTGAAGATATAATTTTCTATTTATTGATGTGTGGCTAAAAATCCCCATTCTTGGGGTGTGATTTAGCAAATATGAGTTGTTATAATTGTTGGGTCTTACTTGGTGATAGGTTAGATATATTTTAATGGTGATTTTACCTAGTGGTTGTGGTTTAAGTTACTGGGTTTGTAGTTGTAAAAACAAAACCACCCATGTGTTTTCGATTTGCCCAAGAGGGAGGTCTTAAAACAAAGACCGGTAGACTGATGGCCTAAGGAGTGGGTCGCCATGAGGTTCAACCTGAGAGGGTGAGACCTAGTTCCATATCCTAACACTCAACTCGAGAGAGAGTGTGATAAGTCATAGTCAGTCCTTCATGTGGCAAATGGGTGTCCGAGAGGAATGCATTTGAAACGGGGTAGGTTGCTCGAGAGAGAACTTATTTCCATCTAAATCTTAGCTTGGTCACCATTATCTTGCAAATTTTCTATCGAAAGCATTTACCCAATGATTTATCTCAACTTGTATTGTAATCACACCCCAAGAACTTCTCCCTATACTTTAACAATTATTGTCAATCCGGGTTTAGGTTTTTTCTGTTTCACTATACTGATTTTACCTAGAGTAGTCAAATGATAACTTCCGCTTGATTGAGTACTGAATATGCTTCTAGTCTTGGGTTCTTCAAAGTCGTTGTTTGCTTTTGCTTTTCAATCAAACTAGTTTCTAGAACATTCTTATTGCTGGAGTATAGGTGTTGTTGACATTTCCATAGGCTTATGCCACTGAGAGAATGATATTTTTCCAAAAGACTTATGAATAGTGTACACTAAATTTTCTTTTCTTCTACATCAACAATCGTGGTGCTTCTCAAATACTCAAATATTTGCTTCTTCTAGATCTTTCTATTTTAAAATTGTTTCCCCCAGTATCACCTTTTCTCGTTCCTTAATCGCCTACTTCTATAACTTAAGAAAGAAATTCGAGAGTGTTGTCATCCACCCAACCACTAAACCGAATAAAAATTCAAGTTTCCAAGTGTTAAATATTTTTTTGTACTTTTGCAATAGCCTTTTCTATTTTCTTTAAATCTTAATTTGATGGTGTGAAACTATATCTTGATTAGAAATGTCAATATATGGTGCGTTTTATTTATAGGTTTTTGTAAAATTTTCAGGTCCTTGATGTTTGTAAATTTATATCTTCTATATTTTAAACCTTTATTTTTGTCTTTTGTATTTCATGATAGTATTTGAAACGTCCAAGTACTGTATACTTGAATAGGGGAAGATAATATTCTATTGCAACATGGGTTGAAGGAAATAATCAACTACTTATGTTTTTAATGCTAATTTTACTTTTCTTCTATTGAAATTCCAGAACCCATTTGCTGGCGATCTAGACCTATCATTGGTGATTTGTAATGTGATCATTCCTACTGTAGTGTGTATCCATTGTTTTCTTAGTAACCTATTTTTATTAACCCCATTGCAACTTAAATATGAATAATATTTTTTTCATTCACATATAAAACCATATTCAGACCCTGTCTCAATCTCAACTAGAAAAAAGAACAAACATGTGGCACAAGATCATTTTAAATAAACTTTATCGGCCTTTTATGGACTTTTTGTACGGTTTGCATCACTCCACCATTATTAGAAAAATCTTATTCTTTGATCCTCATGTGCTCCATATTTACAAAAATATTTCAGTATGTAATTTCCATATGTAGCACCACGCTATTTCGAAGAGCTAAAATTAGAAAGAATCATTTTTGTAAGTATGAGTTTTGAGTCAACTTCAAATGACCATAACTCTTAACACATGATTTATGTGAGCTATAAGATACTATATCAAAGGTCTTTAAATTATATTTCCGACGCCACCAAGTTTCCTCATTTTCGAGTTTGTATGATGGAGATATGCCCGTTTGAAATCGAGTTGTCTGCATAAGGAAAATCAATCGGATTTTGAGGGGCATTTTGGTGTTTTCATTACCCAATTAAATTATTTTGTTTTTAGTAAGTTATTTGGGGTCTACACTAATTTTGTTTACTTTACGCAATTAAGAACTACTTTAGGCCTTTGAAAGAAGAGAATAAAGGAGAAAAGTCAAGGCATTGTTGGAGATGTTTTGCGAAATCAAAGTCATTTCTCAAAGGGTTGATCCCTTAAGAGGTATGTGAGACATTCATAGTGTTCGATTCGTTAACCAACGGGCCAATCATGTTTGTTTCAGCGAAATTCATTTCTAGAAAGTTAAAACTATGATGTTCTTGAAACTGGCTTTAGTTCTTTATATTTGATGGGATTGATGAGTTCTTGATGGAATCATTTTGATTTTAGAGTTGTGTTTGATTAGATTCTTGTGTTAATGTACTAGGTATCTGAATCTTAAGAGAAATTGAGGGAAAAAACAAATTTAGCCGAATTGGGGTTAGAAGATGAAAAAGGAAAAAGTTGAGCATAAATTTGCATGCTTACTCCACCAGTGAACAAATTTTACCTTCGCGTCTCGGAAAGGATGCGGACTCCACTGTCTAAAAATTTATCCCGCAATCAAATATTAAAAATATCTCCGCATAATGGACTTGCTTCCAAACAGTGATTTCTTGATCGTTTCTCATGTTTAACTATGTAAAAACACTCCTAAACATTACAACATCTTTCCTATGACAAATCACAATTCTTGAATCCATCAATTCAAATTCAAGGAAAGATAAAAGCAAAGTCTAGAGAGTTCTTAGAGTCCTTTCAGAAGTCTTTTGCAAATGCTTTAAACTTGTTTTAAGACTTGAGTTTAGAGTTAAGAGTAACAAATGAAGTTCACTTCTTCAAAATAAGTATATGGGAAGTAAATATTCCCAATTAGTAAATGTTTTCACATTTAAACAAGAGAGGAAACAACAATTTCAAAGAGAGCCTTTGAGCTAGTTTTTGAGTAATTATCTCAAATCACAGAAATAGGTTTTTTTTTATTATATATATGAGCTAAATATTTTGGGAGTAGTATTGAGAACTATTATGGGGACGAGTTCATAACAACACAATATCTCCATAAACTATGTATCAAACGTGGGTTGAAAGGGTCATACTTTTTAGATGATTCCTTACTGCTTTGTTTTTCATACACTAGTGGATCACTTAGTTGAAGCGTTCTATATCCCGACAAGTTATATAATTGTTCTGACAGAGTGGGAGATACATTGTATCATATCATAACTCATAGTAATGGTTGAAGTTAGTGAAACTCCTACAAAATTATATTACTTTACTGTATGATTAAATTTTAGTTTCTATTTACTATTTAAATGCTTTATGAAAACTGCACCTCTGTTGTTGTTTAAATCTGCATTTTAGTTGAGTATCCATGAGTGTTGTAAAGTTGAGATAAGTTCTCTTTGACAATTCATTTCAAGATTATGTCGTGTTTATTTTTCCCTTTGCATGCTCGTACATTTAATGTACTGATGCTATTTGGCTTGCAACATTTTATAATATAGATACAGGTAACCAGGATCAACATCCAGCGCCTTGTTGATCCAGTTGATCACTCAGAGTTAGTTGGTGAGGCTTCTTGCTTTCCTAAGGATCCCCTTTTTACATTTTTGTAGTATTTCAATTGTATGGATGATCGTGGGTCTTGTCCCAACATCCCTTATAGTTTTATATGCTTCATAGATGGATAGATATAGTTCATTAGTCTTTCAATTTTAAGTTGTTTATGTTAAGACTTGCCATTTTGCCTAGTAGAATGATTCTTTTAAGTCATTCCAAGTTATTGCATAAGTTTACTTTTGAGATTGTTTGTTATTTAAGTGTTCCTCTAAGAGTTAAGCCAGGCCAAGAGTTCACTTGGGGCCAACAATGGTTCTCGAGTGGCAGTCCCGCTCGGGGTGTAGGCTAAAGGCGTGACAAACATGGTACCAGAGCAAAGAGTTCAAGAGTCCTAAGGAGTCTATGAAGTCGTGTCTATAGAGTCCTATTTATTGGTGTGAAGCTGGCCACATCTATAATTAGGAGGCTGCAACATTTATAAACTATCTCACTTTTTTCATAATCATGTCATGCGATTGATTTAATCTCTAAAAATTTCCTTCTAACTGTTGTTTGCACGTGTCTTTCAGATAATTCCTCCATGAAGAGATATCTGAGGTCGTCTTTCTAGGAGAAATGTTGAGGAGGAAAGAGTACCTAATGCATCAGAAGTGCAACCCAAGGAAAGGTCACTAATGCTAGTTCCAGGAAGCTATCTGAATGTTAAGTTAATCGGTGACCAATCAAGTTAGGGAACAAAAGGGGCTCGATAGGAAGTGGCTTATACTTCAAGGATCCACGATTTTTTAAGGATGAATCCTCCAAGCTTCACTGGTTCAAGCGTTACTGAGGATCCGAAGAACTTTGTAGAGGAACTAAAGAAAATTCTTGAGGTTATACACATAGTCGATGTTGATTAAGTGACCTAGCTCCATATCAACAGAAGATTATTGCTAGGATTTTGTTTGAATAGTAGAAGAAGAGAAGGTCCAAAGATGCATCAATTTTAGGTTAGGCTGTGTTCGAGAGTGCTTTATTCTGGAGTTTCTTTCCTTTCTGAACTGAGAGAAGCCAAGGTACGGGAATTCCTTACTCTTAACCAGGAACCTATGCGTGTTCATGAGTATAGTTTGAATTTCACCCAACTTTTGTGATATTCTCGAGAGATGGTTGCTGATATGAGAAGCAGGATAAGTCTGTTTGTTGTTGGGTTGTCTCACCTGTCAAGTAAGGAGGGAAAGCCAATTATTCTAATAGGGGACATAGACATAGCAAGACTTATGGTTTATGTGCATCTGGTTGAGGTAGAGAAGTTTAGGGATAGATAAGAATTTAGAAACAAAAAAGCTAAGACAGGGAATGAGTCCGAGCAATAAAGGAGTAGTGTGAACCGGTCTTCCTTTTAGCAAAAGGTACATTCCCCATCATCTACTTGTGCACCTGAACCAAGGAACACATGTGAGTATAATAGTCAGAATTAACAGAATTTCAGAGCTAGACTTTCTCAGTTTTAAGGTAATGTGGCACAAGGAAGTAATTGGGTTCCTACATGTGCTAAGTGTGGTAGTAAACACCCAAGTGCTTATCGCAATTACTCTACTAGATGATTCAAGTGCGGTCAAGAGAGTGACTTTATGAAAGAGTGTCCTAAGAACATAAAGGGAAATAGAAATAGGGGCCATAGAGACTAATTTTCTTCAATTTCTCCACCAGGCAGGGTTGCGCCTAGAGAAGCTACTTCAGGGATCGGTGGAGGAGCAAATCGCCTATATGCTATATCTAGTCGCCAAGAGCAAGAGAATTCTCCAGATATTGTCAGTAGTATGATCAAAGTCTTTACTTTTGATATATATGATTTTCTAGATCCAGGAGAGAGTCTATATTTTGTGACTCATTATGTTGCGATGAATTTTGATGTTCTTCCTGAGAAAATTCGTGAGTCCTTCACTGTTTCTGCACATGTTGGTGAGTCCATTCTAGCTGAGAGAGTCTATCATGATTGTACTATTTCTATCAATAATAAGATCACCATAAATGATTTAGTTGAGTTTGATAGTGTACATTTTGATGTCTTTCTTGGCATGGACTGACTTCATGCCTGTTATGACTCAATTGATTGTCGAACTCGAATTGTTAAGTTTTAGTTTCCTTATGAGCTAGTTTGTGAGGGGAGAGATAGTTCATCAGTGACTAAGGTTTATTTTATTTCGTACCTTAAGGTGAGAAAGTTAGTTTCAAAGTGGTGTGTCTGTCACTTAGCCTGAGTTAATGACTCTAGTGTTGATATACCTTCTATTTAGTCAGTTCCAGTAATAAAAGTGTTTCTAGAGGTCTTTTTATATGATCTTCCTCGAGTCTTTCCTAAGAGAGAAATAAACTTCACTATAGATATTCTTCCTGATACTAGTTCTATATCTATTCCGCCCTATAGAATGGAACTATTAGAGTTGAAAGAGCTACAAGAGCAGTTGAACGATCTCCTTAAGAAGGGTCTTATTCGACCATTTGTCTCACTTTGGGGCACTTCCGTCTTATTTGTGAGAAAGATGGATGTTTCCCTTAGAATGTGTATACATTACCGTCAGTGGACAAGGTTATTATCAAGAATAAGTCTCCTCTTTCGAGAATTGACGATATCTTTGATCAGCTTCAGGGTGCCACTTGTTACTCTAAGATAGAGCTCAGATCTGGCTACCATCAGTTAAGAGTAAGGGAATGTGATATTCCGAAGACAATGTTTAGGACCTGTTATGGTAATTATAAAATCTTGGTCATGTCGTTTAGTTTAACTAAAGAGCCTGCAACGTTCATACACCTTATGAACACAATATTTTTTGCCTTATTTGAAGTGATTGTTATTGTATTCATTAATGACATTCTAATCTATTCGAGGAATGAGGAAGATCATTCTAGCCATCTTAGAATAGTTCTCCAAACACTAAAGGATAGAGAGTTGTATGCCAAATTCTCTAAATGTGAGTTTTGGCTTGAGTTTGTGGCATTCTTAGGCCACATTGTTTTTGTTGATAGAATTAGAGTTGACACTTACAAAATTAGCATCAATGTAGAATTGTCCTAGACCCACATCTCCAATCAATATTAGGTGTTTATTGGGTGTGTGTGAATATTATAGACTGTTCATAGATGGGTTATCATCTATTTTTTTCCCTTTGACAAAGTTGACTTAGAAAACAGTTAAGTTTCAATGGTTTGAAGCTTGTGAGAAAAACTTTCATGAATTGAAATAACGGTTGACTATTGCCTCAATATTGACCTTAGGAGAGGGTACGCAAGGCTTTGTTGTATATTGTGATGCATCCAGATCTTGTTTGGGTTTTGACTTAATGCAGAATGGTAAAGTTATAGCTTATGCCTCTACGCACTGGTTCACGAGAAGAATAATTCAACCCATGATCTTGAGTTTACTGTCGTAGTATTTTCTTTGAAAATATGATGTCATTATCTTTATGGTGTTTATGTGGATGTGTTAAGTTATCATTAGATCCTTCAACATGTATTTAGTTAGAAAATAAATTAATCTCAAACAGAGGAGGTGGTTAGAGTTACTTAAGGATTCTGACATTAGTATTCTATATCACCCAGGCAAGGATAATGTGGTTACTGATGCTTTGAGAAGGTTATCTACGGGTAGTACCACCTATGTTGATGAAGACAAGAAATATTTAGAAAATGTTGTGTATAGACTTACGCAATTGGCAGTTCATTTAATGGATTCCAACAAAGGAGGAGTAGTGGTGCTGAATGGAGCTGAATCATCATTAGTGTTAGAAGTGAAAGAGAAAAAAGACCAAGATCCTATTTTCTTGAATCAAAGGCAAAAGTTCATAAGCAAAAAGTGGTGGCTTTTGAATAAGGGGGAGATTGTGTATTGAGATATAAAGGTAGATTGTGTGTGCCAAGAGTGGATGAACTCCAAGAGAGGATCATGGAGGAATCTCACAGCTCCAGATATTCTATTCATCTGGGTTGCACAAAGTTGTTTTGTGATTTGAGAGAGCTTTATTGATGGAGTAGTATGAAAAAGGGTATTGCAAAGTTTGTTGTTAAGTGCTAGAATTGTCAACAAATCAAGGTAGAGATATGAAGGCCTGTTGGTATGGCTCACAATATTGAGATTCCCGAATGGAAGTGGGACATGATCAATATGGACTTGATTACTGGTTTTTCCGCGATCTCGCACGCATCATGATTTCATTTAGGTGATTGTAGATCGTATGACTAAATCAATCCACTTTTGCTGGTAAAGACTAATCATTCAACAGAAGATTATGTTAAGTTATTTATTCAAGAGGTATTAGACTTCATGGAGTCCATTATCGATTATTTCAAATAGAAGTGCACAATTTATCGCACAATTTTTGAACTCCTTCCAGAAATGTTTGGGTTCAAAGGGGAATTTGTGTACTACTTTTCATCCTTAGACTGATGGTCAAGCAGTGCATATTATCCAGGCTTTAGAAGATATGTTGAGGTCTTGTTTTATTTATTTTAAAGGCAATTGGGATGATCACTTACCTCTTTGGGTTTGCTTATAACAATTGTCACCATTAGCATCCAAATGGATCCATATGAAGTTCTTTATGGGAGAAGATGCAGATCTCCTATTGGATGGCTTGAGGTTGGTGAAGTTGGGTTGATAGGACCAGTCTTAGTTCATAGAACTATGAAGAAAGTTAAGATTATTCAAGATAAGTTGAAAACAACGCAGAGTCGTCGAAAATCGTACAATGATAATAGGAGAAGAGACTTAGAGTTTGATGTAGATGATTGGGTATAGTTGAAAGTTTCACCCTTGAAGGGTGCTATGATATTTGGTAAGGAGGGGAAGCTTATTCCCCGGTGGATTGGTCCTTACAAAATATCCAAGCGGATTGGTAATGTGGAATATGAGTTGGAGCTACAGCAACAGTTAGCAGCAGTTCATCTAATATTTCACATTTCTGTGTTGAAGAAGTGTATGGCCGATCCTTCCCTTATCATACCTACTGAAGATATTGGTATTAAGGATAGCTTGTGTTATGAGAAGATTCCTGTTAAGATTCTAGATCATCAAGTTCGCAAGTTGAGGACCAAGGCGGTAACATCATTCAAAGTTTTGTGGAGAAATGAGTTTATTGAGGAAGCTACATGGGAAGCTAAAGAGGACATGAAGAAGAGGTATCCACATCTCTTCGAGTCCGGAGAAATTCCAAATTAAGGTCCTAATCCTTTTGTGTTTACATTTTGATTGTTGGCTGTTTGAGATGGATGTTAGATGTTAGATGTTACACCATTTTCCTACTAAGATTAATCTCATTCGACAACGAAAGTTGCCAAGGGGGAGATATTGTAACCCCATACTATTTGAAAGAGCTAGAATACGAAAGAACCATTTTTTGAAAGAATAAAAATTTGAAATTTGACAAGTAGGTAAAGTATATGTTTTGGGTCATTGTTTTGGGTCAACTTCAACTGACCATAACTTTTATCACAGGATGATTTTGGTGTGCTACATATACTATACGAAAGGTCTTAAATTTATCTTTCCAACTACACTGAGTTGGTCATTTTCGAGTTTGTATAAGGGAGATATACTCGTTTGAAGTTGGACTGTCTGGATAAGGAAAGTCAACCGAATTTTGTGGGGTATTTTGGTCTTTTTATTAACCAATCAAATTATTTCGTTTTTAGTAAGTTATTTGGGGTCTACACTGAGTTAGCTCATCTTACACAATTAAGAATTATGCTATGGATTTGAGAGAAGAGAAAAGAGGAAAAAAGTCAAGGCATTCTTGGAGATTTCTTGCGGAATCGAAGTCATTTAACCAAGGGTTGACCCCTTAAGAGGTATGTGAGACTTTCATAGCTTTTGTTCGTTCATCAACGTGTCAATCATGTTTGTTTCAGTTACATGTGTTTCTAGAAATTTGAAAGAATGATGTTCTTGAATTACATTCTTAGAATTCGCGTACTTCTTGAGATTTGATGGGATCATTGAGTTCTTGAAGAAATTGTATTGATTTTAGAGTTGTGTTTGATTAGATTCTTGTGTTCATGTACTTAGTATCTGAATCTAAATAGGAATGGAGAAAAAGAATCTAATTTAGGCAAATTGGGGTTAGAGACGGAACAGGAAAAAGCCGAGCAAAAACTGGCACGCAAGTCAGCGGTGTGGAGTTGCTCCCCCAATGGACAAAATTTTCAGTTGCATCGTGGAAAGGACGCGGACTCCAGTGTCTTAAAATTTATTTCGTGACAAAATATTGAAATGCTTCTCCTTGTTGTGGACTTGCTTCAACCGAGTGATTTCTTGATCGTTTCTCATGTTTAACTATGTAAAAACATTCCTCAGCATCACGATATCTGTCCTATCACAAATCACAATCCTTCAATCAATAAATACATATTCAAGGAAAGTTATGAGTCAAGTCTCTAGAGTTCTCAGAGTCCTTCAAAAGTCTTTTTCAAATGTTTTAAACTTGTTTTAAGACTTGATTTTTGTAACGACCCAAGGGTATACCCTAGAAGTTACACAGCATACTCGACCTCTCGAAGCTCTTATACAAGTCCTTAGACATATTTCATTGCATATATATGAAAAGTAATGCGGAATTAAAACTTTTCAGAACAATAGTCAAAGTCGTTATAGAATATAAGAAAGTACTAAGCCTCATCGTATTCCCTCTTATACACATAAATATCATAGGGTCACAACCCTTACATCAATTTTAAAAGAAACTATAGTCTATTAAAATGTCTTTCAGAGAAGGAAACCAAAACATAAGACATGTCCTCGAATATATGTGAACATACCAAGTTTCTTGAGAGAATGTTATTTCCCAAGCTTCAACTTCTAAGATAATCCTCATTTACCACCTACACTTGTAGAAATATATGGAATTAGCACATTGAACGCACTAAGTATGGTGAACATGCAAGAAAACCATGCAAAAATGGACATTTACTTTAAGATATACTTTTCATGCTCTTTTGATAGAAACCTCATAAAACAAGTATAAGAACAATCTTCAAGTCAATATTCACATATAAGACATATTCAAGTAATCCACAAGATATGAACATAATCATTTAGAATCTATATAAGCATTTAGATCCCCTACCGAAGGTTATCCTAAGACCAACCTAAGTAAGATATGAAGTGGCTGCACATACAACCCCTTCACACACAACTAAGTGATCCTCAATACTACCCATAGTAAGAATATTCCTTTTCATAATTTAGACTCTATACCTAAGGTTTCTCTAAGACTCACCTAAGTAAGACATGAAGAGACTGGACATGCACCCTCTTCAAGCCCACCTAAGTAATCCTCAAAGCTACCCTAGATTAGAACCTTCTATTCAACATGTTTTAACTAAGTCAACATTATTCATTAAGACATTTAAGAGACAACTAAGCAATTAGATTACTTAACATAATTGTCTTGGGAGACCTAGGAAACTCATCCTAGCATCTTCAAGGCCTACGTGTGCCATGTGTAGATAGCGTCCCATTCCACTACCCACACGTTGTAGAACCTATCCAATGACTAGAATGTACATCCCATATGATGAGAATAGGCATTAATCGACATAGACCATACTATCAAGGTATGGAATCTGGTGTCATAAAGACCCCACACCGTGGAAGGTGTTTTACTTGCCAAGGGTACAACTAGGACCCATCCCATGTTGACACATGGTTAAGGTTATATCAAGGGCTTCTTTGTACTCTAGTCTCATCTAAAGTAGATCTACTTCAACAACCATATCCACTCGGTGATTTGCCTTTGTTATCATAGAGTAATTCATTCCCAGGGTGTATTAGAGAAGGTACGATGACTAAGTCCTACCAACTCATAATACTTTTTTTTCCAAGGATGGGTCCACAAGGGCTGGCAACCAAGGTCTATTAAGATAGCTCTTATAACTTTCTGAAAGATGGTAACATCCCGTTCCGACCAACCTATCTGTAAGTCCATCATTCCACTCAAGAAGGGCACCATAAGGTCTTCCACTTCAAGTCTTCTATTAAACTTTTTTTCATATTCAAGGTTTTACATTAGTCCTTCATAGAAGGGCACCTACTATAGGTCCACCGATCCTAGACTTTCATTCTTTTATTCATTGATGCACAAACATGACAAGGGTGTCCAAGCCTACCAAGTCAAGAGTTCATAATATATAAGCTTTCATGTATCAATAAGAGGGACCTAAGTCTACCAATTAAGACACAACATCATTCTATAAAGGCTCTCTCTAGTCCTTAATCATCATATATCAACAACTAGAGAGGAAGTACATTAAATCATATCATTATAGCACCCATATCAGATCATATACACGATACATGAGCACCTTCACTTTACCTTCACATATACCATATCATGATAATACCATAATTCACATAATGATACCGACAAGGACATGTTAATAACAATTATAACAATTAAACACCGCCACCATAAGTATAACATACCAATCATTAACAATTAAATATCAATTCTATAGCATACAAGGAATTAGGTCAACTCACCACCTTCCAATAACCATCATCACCATTCCTTATTCATCCAACCAATTCACACAATAAGAGATCTTACCAATGATAATATTCACAAGACTAAGCCAACAATCCATCCATATCAATTATCCAATAATACCCAATATAGATATCAATATAATAAAGCAAGCTATGAACAATTCTAAAATAATCAATACATAATTCAATAGCCCACAACAATCAACAGATGAATTCAATAAGATTAAGCCATGATCAATTCACCCACTTTAGAGTCAAAATTAGGAATTCAAGGAATACATGGGTTCATGGAAGATTTTATATTAAAACCACCAATTAACATTAATTAATTCAGAAAACACTGATTTAAATATTTGCATGCAAGAACCCATGCTTAGAGTGCAAAATAGGATTTCAATGTTCTTGAAGATCTTTGAAAAGCCTTTGAAATTGACTTCTTGAATGAGCTAAGAATTAAGGATAAAATTACCATACCTAAATTGAAGAAATCCAACGAAATTGATGTATAAATCAATGAAAAACTTCAATAATAGCTTTAACTTGACTTCAAGCTCCAATGGAGTCCAGAGGGAACTTCTTTTAATCTTGGGGTTTTGATTTTGAATAATGAACTGTAAGTCTAGCTTTTAGAGTCTTAACTAACTCAAAATACCAAAAAAGACCCAAAATAACCGTCTACGACTTAATTAGGATATTGAGTGAATTTCCCAACTTGCCCTCCACTAGACCGAGACACCTGCATAAATCGCACGTGTCAATCGACAGTTGCCATTGACGGGCTGTCCTTTGACCACCTGCAAAAATGTTTTTGGCAGTTTCTTGCCAAGGTTTAGGTCCTCCTCAAGGACCTTTAGGTTGGTCCTTGGGGAGTCTTGACCTTACACTTTGACCCTAAATATATTTATCTAGGTGTTGGAGCACCATCCTATAATTTTAGACACCAAACAATACGTAAAACGTGCAAAGGTACACTAGCACACACAAGCACTAATTTCTTAACGTCTTGGTCATTCTTTGACGTTTGACTTCCAAACTCTACTAACTGACTTCTAATGCTAATATTAATTATTTTAACACCTTATTAACTCATAACACACATGATAGGCTTTAGTTTAACCTAGTTCATTTTGAGGGTTGTAACAATCTCCCCCACTTGGACAACATTCGTCCTCGTAAGACACCGAAACACTTTCAACATTCTCAATAGTAAAGTCTCAAGACTAGAAGATCATAACCATCCCACATCATACACAATCAACATATAGCTAGGAGGAAAATCAACTTCAGATGATAAGAGACTCAAAACACAACAAGAAAATAGGAACAACATCTAGAACATATCATGCAATAAGACTTCATATTTCTCATTTCATATAGGAGGAACTTTCTTCTCCACATGTCATCACACTCATTACATTATTCCTAATCACATTATTCCCAATCACCATTAAAACAATTATGCAACAT
Source organism: Solanum sitiens (assembly GCA_016801875.1). NCBI lineage: Eukaryota > Viridiplantae > Streptophyta > Magnoliopsida > Solanales > Solanaceae > Solanum > Solanum sitiens. The sequence goes on along the minus strand of JABWTJ010000312.1, from coordinate 123,776 downwards.
TTCAAGAACTTCACTGCTACTCATGCTTATATGTTCACCCATGCAACATATAAGCAATTCACTATAGAGGCATACCAATATGAAAGACAAAATCATTTAAGCTCATTTTACCATATAAACATAACCTAATGGAAATATGCACAATGTAAGGAGGTCAATTAAATTCATTTTCACTTAGACTCCTAAACACATGAAACATGCTACTAAAAAGTTCTAATTCTCAAGCTTGAATAGAATAAAAGAGAAGAGCCAAAATCCATTAACCCAACTATTAACCACACTCCCCCACTTAGAAGGACCCCATCACAACAAAAAAGAGAACACTATAACTTACCGGTACGTTCATCCGGATTTGCTTCCTTGTTAGCTTAGAGGCGATAGAAGTGATTCTTCTTTGGTTCACCAACATCCGGCCCATTAGAAGGAACTTCTTGTGATCTCATCCTCTAGCCTCCAAGGTAGGACAATATCTCACCTTATGATCATCCTTTCAACAACCATAGCACCCACTAGTACCGGCTAGACACTTCCCAAAGTACTTATTTCCACAAGTAGAGCAAATAAGCTTAACATTTTGAGAACCACCCCCCCTCTCATGGTTAACCTTAGGAGAATAAACATCAAGGTTAAAGACTTGTAATGTACTAGTGACTACATTAGGAGAACCTTCCTAATCCTGGCGAGCCTGAAGAGTATACAACCTGTTCTGGCGTTGACTGCCACTTGTACCAGATGATTTACCCTGCTGAGTTGGGCGACTTCCTGGTGCTGCTGAAGTTATAGACAGAGCTCTACCATTATCCCCTCCATGAACCTGTCAAGAAGGACAATTCCTCAACATGTGAGCAGACTGACCGCACTCAAAACATCAGTCTTTTCCTATGAGGGACTCGCCTGGATGGTTCTTACTACACTTAGGGCAAGTGGGGTAAGTCTTGATGCCTGAAACACTTCCCTGAGACTTAGAGCCTGGTGATCTAACCTTCTGGTCATACCTGTTTTTGGAGGATAGAACACTAGCTGACGAAAGGGCTGGGGCTGAAAACTTTTGCAGATTCTGCGAGCTATTTCCACCACATCATTTCTGGTGAGAATAGTCATAGTTCCCAGTCCTAGCCTTATTATTCTCCTTGGCCTGTTCCCTAAACATATCACCCTCAACCTGCTGAGCATGAGTCATAAGCCTAGAGATGTTCATATGTCCCAGTAACATAGCATTTATACACTCAGTTTTCCCCAAATCCGACACTCCATACAAGAACTTATTCATCTTAGCCATGGAGTCAACAACCATGTGAGGAGCGTACCTTGAGAGTTGGTTAAACTTGAGCCCATACTCTTGGACTGTCATGTTTCCCTGCCTTAAGTTCATGAATTCCTGAGCCTCTGCTTCTGTCAACTCTATTGGGAAAACCCTGTCCAGAAAGGTCTCACTAAAGCAATCCCAAGTAATAGGAGCTGCATCAGTACCCCTATTATCCTTCCACTGAGTGTACCAGATATGAGCAACATCTTTAAGCTGGTATGATGCCAACTCAACCCGATCATTCCCAGTCACTTGCATCACCTCAAATATCTTCTTGATCTCATCCAAGAAATGCTGAGGATCTTCACTGGTCTACGATCCTAAGAACTCAGGAGGATTCATCCTAAAAAAGTCATGGACCATGGCTGCTGTTGATCCACCATTTCCATTCACATGAGCTTAACCCACTGATTGTTCTGGTTGGCGACACTCTGAGCCAACATCTAAATGGCATTCCTGAATTCAGTATTGGAGACTTCCTGATCTGGGACTGGAGGAGTTGCGTTTGTATTCCTAGCATTCGAATTCCTAGCAATAGTTCTACGAGGAGGCATGATCTAAAACGTAGAACGTCAAGTTAGATTGGAATACTATCATACCTTACACACGATAAGAGTAACAAGAAAGTGAAGTTTTTCCTAGAGCACTTTATAGCCTCCCTCTCATTAGATCTGGTGCACTTTATACCCATGAAAAGAACTCTACTTAGTGCGGCTTTTCAGACATCCTAGGACACTTAAACATATTGCTCTGATGCCAAGTTTGTCACACCCCAAGCTACCCCCGAGACGCGAACACGGGACCTTGGACCATAAGTGATCCCAAGCTAACCCTACTGACATAATAAAGAGCATACTAAAGAAAATAACTGATGTGAAAGCTAAATCATAATTTAAAATGAAAAGATGGGGAATACCCATATTCTATAACTGAGATATTTGAAACACTGACGAGTTTAATACAAGGAAGTTATTAACTCAATACTAAGCTGAAAATAACTATGTCTGAAAATAGCCTCTCAAACTGACTAGAAATGCTAGGACAGGGCCCAACTAAGTCTAGAAAAATCTCAAACTAAAGGACTAAATATTGAAAAGAAACTCATGACTATTGTCCTCGGAGAATGAGGATTCACCACTGAATCAGCTCAACTAGAGATTGGAAATCGATCTAAGCACGATCTGGATGCTGAGAACCTGAACCTACATCACGAGAATATGTAGCGAACGTATACGATAGTACTTAAAGGTACTGAGCATGTAGAACAGAGTAAAGCTGAAACAAAACATAACTGAATCAGCACAAAAACAACTATAATAATCTGAACATGATATAGATTTTGAATGCTGAGATAACTCAATATAATGACCAATTTATAACATGCTGAAACTAAATACTGGATATACTGATAATTGGTCAATGTAGTGGAATCTGAGTGATATGTGGGAGCTACTAATAACCGATAATAAAATCACATGAGCTAAATGTGGAGTCCAATGTATACGCCCCATCGAGATGATCTAATATACCCTGCCAGAGGTATAAAGGCATGCTGGCGTGGTCACTAGACTTATGCCCATAGAGGGGACTTACAACCCACTTGGCTAGTAGTTCTGAGACTATTTGGTACACTGAACCCTAGTCCAAGTCGGTATTATATTACTCCCAATGAACTTAAGTAATTAACAACTTATGACTGAATTTCTGTAAATACTGGATAGCTCAAGACTGAATATGCAAACTGAGAATGCAACAATTAATCTGATAATGATCCATTAATAACTGAGGCATGTATATATGAAGTAACTAAAATATCTGACCTAGCATGTGTAATTCAAGAACTAAAGAAATACATATCTAGGGTTCTGAAATTCATGCGATAAACTGAATAATAACTTTACCATCTGATTTGGAACATATATCTAACTAATTCATGATGATCTACTATAATTGTACAAACCCTAGGTCTATTCATGTTAAGAGAATCAAGAACTGACTGAAAACTAGGGATCTAATGGGTGAAAGTAACCCACTAGTGAAATACCACATACCTGGTGATGAAATTCACAGAGAAATATTTAGATTTTGGGGCTGGAACTAAGGGAACCCTGTTGCGTTCTTGCACTAGGGTTCTTGACCTTTTTCTCTTTTCTTGCTTCTAATTTTCTATGTTTTGATTTAATGATTTGACTTACGTAAGTTTTAATTTTATTTCTAGGCTTAAACTGACTAAAATATGATGATTTATGGTCAAAACGACGTATCTTAGGATTTAAACAAAATGGAAAAAGACCAAAAGACCACTGAGTTAATTGTTGTTTGACAAAACGACGACCTGGACTAACAAGCCGTCATTCAATCGACGGTCCGTCGTTTGGGTCCGTATGTTGGGTCGGTTTGACATACCTTTACTAAATTAGGCATTACTTTTTACTCGGAGGTCTGATTTTAGCAAACTTGGTGGCTATGGAAAGATAATTCAATTATCTGTCATATCATAGTTCATGGGACACCTAATTAATTTTGTTATAAGAGTTATTATCAATTGAAAATTACCCAACTGAATTTCCCCCCTAGTTTGCTAATTTTCACCTACGGTCCGTAGGTGTCAATCGTAGTTCATGTCAGAGGCTGGGTAAATGGGATGTTGATTGGCGTACATAGACTACGGACCGTAGTTTGACTTACGGACCATATGTCTATTCGTGGATTGATACTTAGTCAATTTTTTTGGGCTGCGTCATAAGAGAGTTTGAGTCACAAACGACGAATGTGCAGTACAGGTCGTAGATCAGACTACAATCTGTCGATAGTGATTGTCGATTGCACATGCAGATTTTAAAAAAGATGTTTTTTGGTCTACTTTGGATTTTTCACGCCCCAAGCTACCCCCGAGACACGGACATGGGTCCTAGGACCATAAGTTATCCCAAACTAACCCTGCTGGCTTGATCATGAGCATACTAAAGATAATAAACTGAATGCGGAAGCTAAATCATGATTTGAAATAATAAGATGGGGAATACCCATATTCTATAACTTAGATAAATGAAATATTGATGAGTTTAATACAAAGAAGTTATTAACTCAATACTAAGCTGAAATTAACTATGTATTAAAATAGCCTCTATAAATGACTAGAAATGTTGGGACAAGCCCCAGCTAAGTCTAGCAAAAACTGAAACTAAATGACTAAAAATACTGAAATGAACTCATGACTATTGTCCTCGGAGAATGAGGATCCACAACTGACTTTGCTGAAATGGAGATCGGTAATCGATCTAAGCATGATCTGGATGTTTAGAACCTGAACCTACATCACGAGAAGATGTAGTGCACGTATGCATTAGTACTTGTAAGGTACTGAGCATGTAGGATTGAATAAAGCTGAAATAAAACGTAACTGAACAAGCAAAAAAGCGAGTATAATAATTTGAACATGATATACTGAATTCTGAGCTAACTAGATGCAATGACCAAATTTATAACATGCTAAGACTGATTACTAAATGAACTATAAATATGGACAATGCATTAGAGTCTGACTAAACTGTAGGAGCTACTAATAATGGATAATAAAACCATATGAGCTAAATGTTGAGTCCGGTGTATACGCCTCATCGAGAGGACCCAATATACCCTGCCAGAGGTATAAAGGCATGCTGGCGTGATCACTAAACTGATGCTCACAGAGGGGACTTACAACCTACTTGGCCTGGCTAGTAGTTCTCGGACTGGTTGGGTACGCTAAACCCTAATCCAACTCAGTATTATGCTACTCCCAAGGAATAAAGTGATTAAGACATTATGATTGAATTTCTGTAAATACTGGATATCTCAAAACTGAACATGCAAACTGAGAATGCAATAATTAATCAGATAATGATGCATTAATAACTGAGGCTTCTATATCTGAAGTTACTAAAAATATCTGACCTAGCATGTTTAATTCAAAAACTAAAGAAATACATAGCTAGGATTCTAAAATTCATGCGATAAATGGAATAATAACTTTACAATCTAATTTGGAACATAAATTTAACTAATTTGTGATGATCTGCTATAATTCTAGAAACCCTAGGTTTAACCATGATACGAAAATCAAGAACAATCTGAAAACTAGGGATCTAATGGGTAAAAGGAACCCACTATTGAAATCCCACATACCTCGTGATGTAATCTACGGAGAAATATTTGGATTTCGGGGCTGGAACTGCTGGAACCTTGTTGCGTTCTTAAACTAGGGTTCTTGACCTTTTTCTCCTTTCTTGCTTCTAATTTTCTAAGTTTTGATTTTAATGATTTGACTTAGGTAAGTTTTAGTTATGTTTCTAGGCTTAAACTTACTAAAATCTCATGATTTAGCGTCAAAACGACATATGTTAGGGTTTAAACGAAGTGAAAAAGACCAAAAGACCCTTGAGTTAATTATTCTCGTACCAAACGACGACCTGGATTAACGAGCCTTCGTTCAATCAATGGTCCGTCATTTGGGTCTGTAGGTTGGATCTGTTCAACAAGCCTTTACTAAAACGGGCATAACTTTTTACTAGTAGGACTGATTTTAGCAAACTCGGTGGCTATGGAAATTTAGTTCAATTATCTATCATTTCATACGTCGTGAGACACCTAATTCATTTCCTGCTAAGAGTTATGATCAATTGAAGTTGACCCAACTGCATTTTCCCTTATTGTTTGCTAATTTTCACCTACGGTCCGTAGGTCCATCTACGAACCATACTGGTCAATCATGGTTCATTTCAGAGGCTGGGTAAATGGGGTGTTGATTGACGGACACAGAATATGGACCGTAGACTGACTTACGGACCATAGGTCTGTCCGTGGATCGACACTTAGTCAATTTTATTGGGCAGTGTCATGACAGAGTTTGAGTCACAAACGACGGATGTGCAGTACAGGTCATAGATCAGACTAAGGTACGTCTATAGTGATCGTCGATTTTACCTACAGATTTTTAAAAAGCTGATTTTTGGTCTGTTTTGGATTTGTCACGCCCAACCTTCCCCCGAGACACAGACACGGGAGCAAGGACCACAAGTGATCCCAATCTAACCATGTTGGCATGATCATGAGCATATTAAAGATAATAAACTGAACGCGGAAGCTAAATCATGATTTGAAATGATAAGATGGGGAATACCCATATTCTATAACCTAAATAAATGAAATACTGATGAGTTTAATACAAAGAAGTTATTAACTCAATACTAGGCTGAAACTAACTATGTTTGAAAATAGCTTCTATAACTAACTAGAAATGCTGGGACAAGCCCCAGCTAAGTCTAGCAAAAGCTGAAACTAAATGACTAAAAATTCTGAAATGAACTCTTGACTATTGTCCTCGGAGAATGAGGATTCACCACTAACTCTGCTGAACTGGAGATCGAGAATCGATCTAAGCGTGATCTGGATGCTAAGAACCTGAACCTACATCACGAGAAGATGTAATGCATGTATGCATCAGTACTTGGAAGGTACTCAACATGTAGGATTGAATAAAGCTGAAATAAAACATAACTTAACAAACACAAAAGGGAGTATAATAATCTGAACATGATATACTGAATTCTGAGCTAACTGGATGCAATGACCAAATTTATAACATGCTGAGACTGATTACTAACTGAACTGTAAATTTGTCAGTGCATTAGAGTCTGACTGAACTTTGGGAGCTACTAATAACCGATAATAAAACCACATGAGCTAAATGTAGAGTCCGATGTATACGCCTTATCCATAGGACCCAATATACCCTGCTAGAGTTATAAAGGCATACTGGCGTGATCACTAAATTGATGCCCACTAAGGGGACTTACAACCTATTTGGCTAGTAGTTCACGGACTGATTGGGTACGCTGAACCTTAGTCCCACTCGGTATTATGCTACTCCCAACGAATAAGTGATTAAGACATTATGACTAAATTTCTGTAAATACTGGATAGCTAATAACTGAGGCATGTATATATGAAGTAACTGAAATATCTGACCTAGCATGTGTAATTCAAGAACTAAAGAAATACACATCTAGGGTTCTGAAATTCATGAGATAAACTGAATAATAACTTTACCATCTGATTTGGAACATATATCTAACTAATTTATGATGATCTGCTGTAATTCTAGAAACACTAGGTCTATTCATGATAAGAGAATAAAGAACTGACAGAAAATTAGAGATCTAATGGGTGAAAGGAACCCACTAGTAAAATTCCACATACCTGGTGATCAAATTCACGGAGAAATATTTAGATTTTGAGGCTCGAACTGCTGGAACCTTGTTGCGTTCTTTAACTAGGGTTCTTGACCTTTTTCTCCTTTCTTGCTTCTAATTTTCTAAGTTTTGATTTAATGATTTGACTTAGGTAAGTTTTAGTTATGTTCTAGGCTTAAACTAATAAAAATCTGATGATTTAGGGTCAAAACGACATATCTTAGGGTTTAAACAAAGTCGGAAAAGACCAAAATACCCCTGAGTTAATTGATGTCGGACCAAACGACGACCCGGACTGACGATCCGTCGTTCAATCGACGGTCCATCGTTTGGATCGGTAGGTTGGGTCTGTTGGATAGGCCTTTACTGAAATGAGCATAACTTTTTACTCGGAGATCTGATTTTAGTAAACTCGGTGCTATTTCAATTATCTATCATTTCATATGTCATGAGACACCTAATTCATTTTGTGATAAGAGTTATGATCAATTAAAGTTGACCCAACTGCATTTTCCCTCTAGCTGTCTGCTAATTTCCACCTACGGTCCATAGGTCCATCTACGGACCATACTGGTCAATCATGTTTTATGTCGGAGGCTGGGTAAATGTTGTGTTGAGCGACGTACACAGACACTACGGACCGTAGTCTGACTTACGGACCATAGGTCTGTCCGTGGATCGACACTTCGTCAATTTTTCTAGTCTACGTCATGGGAGAGTTTCAGTCACAAACGACGGATGTACAGTACGGGCCGTAGATCAGACTACACTCCGTTGATAGTGATCGTCGATTGCACCTGGAGATTTTTGAAAAGCTGATTTTTGGTCTGTTTTGGATACGGGGTGTTAGAGATAATGTCATTCAAAATGGAAAAAAACTTGGTCGGACCTGGTGTTTCAACTAAACCAATGTATATAACATTCATCACTTTGATACATCATCAAGATAATTAGGACTAAAAAGATACTAAAGTAATGAGATAAGATGTCAATTCGAAATGGAAAAATAGATTCTAGATGCTATTCAGTCTTTGAAAGTTTGAGATAACTTTGATGCTACTACTACTCAAGTGCACATTTGCTTTTGCTATTCCATAGACAATCTTGGATTCTTGGATTTCTTTCTTTTGAAGGAACCTACTTCAAATGATTCAATTTCTTTTGTCTAAAACAGATATCACCATAGAGAAAAGGTATAACATGCTATTCGAAAAATGGTACGTAAACTATAACCATGAAAGTTAATGCTGCTTCCCTTTACTGATCTTTCAACTTCTGGAGAGCAAATATTATTCCTTCATTGAGGGTAGCTTTCCTTCCTAGCTTATAGTTCCAAAACTCTGTTGTTATGCATCTACCACTGGGACCTTCATTCATTTCCATCAAACTAGCAGTTACCAAATCATAAGCGGCTTCTCCAAACTCATGCTTCAACCTGTTCAGCCTTTCATCGTTATCATCAATAATGATTTCCTACCAAGACACAAGGAGTAATTAAGTTCTAAGTATTTTGATTGAAGGGGATAAAGATATGGAAAGCAACTAGTATAAGTCTATTATAGTGGATTATTACCTTGGAACCATTTTCTCTTGTTACATCTTTGAAAGGATGCCAATTGGGATCCACAAGGTAATGCTCCCAGATTGATCACAACTGAGTAGCTTTTAAATCTGCATCTGGTCCATGGAATTTGCTCTTGGTTATCTCACGAAATCTTGTACTATCAAGTTCTCCCATTCTCTTGACACCAACGGAAGTTCGAAAAGAGTGCTTCTTTATCAACTAAATGCCATGAAACATGTTTCATTTGTCAAAATTTTAACCTTGTAAGAATACTTGAATGTTCAACAACATAGACTATAATAGAAGCTCAGTTGATGGTGCATGAAATTTGCAATAGGTTCAGAACGAAAACTGAAGATGTAACGAATTGAACGTGCTATAGTCTGCTCCTAATCATTCTGATGTTCTTACTCCATTGAAGGAAAAATGGAATCTTGAGTCTTATTCAAAAAATAGATAAGGGTATTGCAGAACTTGAAAGAGTTGTACTTACATCGATCAGCTCCTTCCTGGCAACTGTTAACTCAACATTTGCCCGCTGCTCTTTAACAACTAGAGCTTGATTCAAAGCTTCAAGACCTTCTAGTTCTTTTTTTTTTCTCATTTAGGCTCTCTTTGATCTTGTCTAATTTTTTCTTCACGTCTTGGTCATCTCCCATTTGTTCAGTTACATTCTTTGCCCCTGTGGGACGTTCAATCTCCAACTCTAGCGCTTTCTTTAAGTCGAGTTTCATTTGAAACTCCATGTTCTTCTGACGGAGCGTTTCTTTCGCCTTCTGCATGTAAAATTCTCAAGAGGTCAGAGACTAACTACATAACTACATAAATTGAGTAAAACACAGAATGAGCTTACAACCTTCTGTTCTTCTGCCAAAGTCAAGACACTTTCATCATACCTCTTTTGCCCCGCTGCTTCTCTCTCAATCTTAAACACATAAAAGAGAAATTTTACAGTAAACCGATTCCCAAAATGAAGAGTAGGCCAAGACAATATTTGTATATTCGTAGACTATGCAATGACAAACAGTAAAAACAAAGCTTAACTGAGAGCAAAGTAAAAGTGGCTAAGTACTAAATTCTTTTAGCTTCATTTTTTATTAGTATATATATCTGCAAGGAAGAAGATTTCAGATGCATGTAACTTAAACATGGAAAAATGAGAGTGATGGATGAATGAAGCTTGTTTGAACTGACAGTAAAATCCAGATGAAGTTACTTATTCAGGTCCTTATGCCTATCCACTATCTTAGTTCTACAAAATATGAGATTATTTCTGTAACCTCTTATTTTTGTACCTCATTGGTAATAGTCTATTCCTTCATATTCTTATACCTCCATATACTTTATTTACAAGCCAGTTAAGTCAAATAAGTTAAATAGCAATTCACATTCTAACTGTTTCATGTTAATAATTTGGATGCCTTAGAGCATATGCTTTCGAACACAAACCATCTCCCATAGAATACATAGAGAAGTAAGACTTCCTACCATTTGCTTCAACAAATGAATGTCGTGTCTCTGATTATCATTGAAGGCCTCCTTTTCCATCAACTCCTTTTCACGCAAATCAAGTTCTTTGCGTCGTGCTTCAATATACAATTTACTTTTCTCTTGATTCTTTAACAGATTTTCGAGTTGAGCACGCGCATTCTTCTCCATCCTTTGGATGTCTGTAGGAAATAGAAAGTGTTTGTTATAATTTTAATAAGAGGATACTTAGAAATTCCAACTGTGATGTTAAACTAGCTAATATGTTCCGTAGGACAGAATATTTACCTTAATTATATTTTTTTTATCATTGCATCTCTTTGATTCATCACCTTGCTTAGGCACATGGAAGTTACATTGCATTTTCTCTCTATCTCCTTGAGGCTCTGACATTTGGCCTCTATTGTATTAGGCAGACTAGAGACAAGCGAATCAGCTTGGCGCTTCTCTTCTGCCTAAACCTCAGAGATGGATTTTAGATCTCCATTTTTTCGCAGATAGTCACCAATTATATCTGATGAATTGTAATCATCAGCCTTTGCAACCCAACCATATAATTTATCTCCCTTATATTGTGAAACTAAATAGTCCTTCTTCCCATGATTTTGTGATTCGTAGCTATTCAGAAACTTAATTGCATTAGCAAATCCCTTCCAATCATTTCCAAATTCAACCACCGCTTTCCCTGAATGACCCCTATAGTTCCACAACGGATGTATCCTCAATGGATTAAACCCTTTGTCATATCATTCCTCAGCCATACGCCACTCTTTCCCACATAACGTCTACCATTCAACTAAACAGGAAGATTTGCTACACTTCCCATCCAAGAAAATGCATATTTCTCATCAACATCATTTCCTTAATCATGTGTTGGCTTCAAGTCAGTTTCCATTTTGTCAGACACCAGAAGAGAATCTTTTTTCTTCAAGTACTTTGTTAGGCCTAAATTCTTGGCCTTATCGTTCAATTTCACTTTGTTAGGCCTAAATTCTTGGCCTTATCGTTCAATTTCCTGCATTGTGACCCACCGTTACTCACTGCTGAAGAATGTTGGACAAGATCATTGAAGCTATAAGCCTGCTTCGTTTGTCCAGGACAGAATGGACATTGGTTAACTTCACCAGAAATCTTTTCCTTCCCATAACCCTCATTTAACTTCTCATACCATTTATCAGCATCTTCTTCCATCTCTGACTCACTAATATCTGTTTCCTCTTCATATGACATCTTTCAGAAAACCTAAAACCAAAAGAATTGGATAATATTCAAAAATAGTTAAACATGAATAATGAAAAATATAAGATTTTCACATAAATCCCAGTGTTAACAAACAAATTTAGATGGCAAAAATAAACATGAATAAACCAAATTTTCTCAATGTGACTGAAGTATAAGTGAAATTAGAGAATCAAATGTTGGGTTTTAAAAGGTGAATGGAAAACGAAGACTTGCAACTTTTATGAAGAGTTGCAACTTTTATGAAGAGTTGCGACTTTTATGAAAAGTTGCGACTTCATGAAGAGTTGCGACTTATGAGGAGTTGCGACTTTTATGAAAAGGTGGGACTTTTATGAAAAGTTGCGACTTTCATGTAAAGTTGGGACTTTCATGAAAGTTTGTGACATTTCTGAAAGATTGTGACTTTTCCAAGGTTTGTGACCTTCTGGTAAGGCACAAAATTGTACGAAATAGGAATAAATATTTATGAGAAAAATCTACCTGGATATGTCAATTACAAAGTTTTGTAAGGAAAACTGATCAACTTAGAAATTTTGTCTAATTTTTAGTGCAATAGATAAAAAATGTCAAGTTTGTGTAGAATCTAATCAAACTGATAGTTAGTAACATATATATAGTAATATAACCATAACTAAAACAAAATAATATGAAAATCAAAGTAAAAAAGAAACAATAGATAGTAATAGAGATCAAAGGATAAGAAACAACAAAAGTAAAACACCAATAGTGTATACTAAAATGGAAGGATAATAAAATAATACAGTGCTGCCTAATAATCCTTTATCGAATGGGTATACACAAAAACAAGTTGCAATAGAAGATTATGTAGGGACAAAGGAACCAAATAACAATGCTTGTTCGGCTAATCAATCTTCTTGGACCTATGGCAAGAAGATTCATTGAAGTAAAAATCTTTTCTTCTTATTTTTTGGGTTTTTTATTCAGATTTTGTCCATATTTTTTTGATGAATTTAATTGAATGCAAGTGAAAATAAGTTTACTAACAAGAACTATTGGGGTTGAAGTGTCAAATTCAAATTGTGAATGAATAGTACTTTTTACCTTTTTTACAAACAGAGATAAGAAAGAAACTAAGGGGTCATTTGGTAGAGTGTATTAGAAAATATAATTCATTCATGCATTAGGTGTGTGTATTAGTAGTACCTTGTTTGGTACACTTTTTCATGCCATGTATAACTGATGCAAGAATTAATTTTATACTCTATTGTATTTTAAGTTGTGTATTACTACTACCAAGAAATTCTCGGTATTAGTAATACACAACGTTTGAACACTTGCGTTGGATAAATACTTACCAAACTAACCCTAAAGCCTATTCATTTTCTTTGTTGTCATAAATTTTTATTTTTATTTTGGTTTGATTTTCGATGTCTTTTAAGTTTTCGGTGTCTTAATAGGCTTTATGACCTCTTGAGTATCTGTTTTATTTTTAAAAAATAATAATCTAAATTCCAATATAATTTTATCAAAAATTATACTATTGTTACGATAAATAAGATAAAAAAATTTATTTTCCAACGCTTCACAAAAATATTTGATGAAATAGTACAACTATTAATATTATTTTTGAAAAGAAAAAGAAGAAGAAATAGAGTTAAATGAATATTTAGTAAATAATTTTTTTGATGTTTTTAGCGAAGAACTTTGTTGCAAAGGAAATGTACAAATAAATAAAGTATGAAGGTATATTTGTAAACATATATTTTGTATTAGAAATTATGCAAGATTCGTTATTTATAATACATCAAACCAAACAATGTATAAGAAATAATGGTTGAATAACTAATGCAAGAACTAATAATTCAAACATTACTAATGCACCCTATTTTGCATTGTTCTTAGACACTCTACCAAACGACCCCTAAGGGTGAAAAAAAAAGAATATAGCACATTCCTTGTACTTTTGTTGCTGAAATGCAAAGGAAAGAAAAATAATATACACTGATCTTACTCTTACTCATAAAAATAAAAATAATATATTCAATAAATTTTGGAATTCATGAAAAAAGTTTTAAAGCAAAATATTTTACAAATGAAAATGACAAGAAATAACACTGAAAAAGTAATCGTTTGGATTTATGGGTACCCAAATTAATTATAGATTATGATAAAAAAAATATCTTAAAATCAAAGAAAGTCTAATTAGCAAAACAAAAACCCAAATCTATGTTCTTTTGGTTTGTTACAATTTGATATTACTCAAGTGCAGAACTTTGGATATCATTTCTAGTCTTGCGTTAATGGCTAAACCTTGCCGGACAAGCACATGTCGATGGAAAAAACATAGATGCACCTGATGTTTAAACCAAGCCAACGAAAACAACACTCATCACCTAGATGTATCATTGAGATTTGAAGGACCAAAATAGATACTGAAGTGATGACATAATGTCACGCCCCAAGCTACCCCCGAGATGCAGACACGGGACCTAGGACAACAAGTGATCCCAAGCTAACCCTACTGGCATGATCATGAGCATACTAAGGATGATAAACTAAATGGGGAATCTAAATGATAATTGGAAATGATAGGATGGGGAATATCCATATTCAATAACTGAGATAAACGAAATACTTATGATTTTAATACAAAGAAGTTATTAACTCAATACTAAGCTGAAACTAACTATGTCTGAAAATAGCCTCTATAACTGACTAGAAATGCTAGGACAAGCCCCAACTAAGTCTAGCTAAAACTGAAACTAAATGACTAAAAAAACTGAAATGAACTCCTGATTATTTTCCTCGGAGAATGAGGATTCACCACTAACTCTGTTGAAATGGAGATCGAGAATCGATCTAAGCGTGATCTGGATGTTAAGAACCTGAACCTACATCATGAAATTATGTAGCACACGTATGCGTCAGTATTTGGAAGGTAGTGAGCATGTAGGATTGTAAAGCTTAAAAAAATAATTGAACAAGCACAAAAGTGAGTATAATAATCTGAAAATGATATACTGAATTCTGAGCTAATTAGATGCAATGACCAAATTTATAACATGCTGAGACTGATTACTAACTGAACTGTAAATATGCTCAATGCATTAGAGTCTAACTGAACTGTGGGAGCTACTAATAACCGATAATAAAACCACACGAGCTAAATGTGGAGTCCGATGTATACGCCTCATCGAGAGGATCCAATATACCCTGCGAGAGGTATAAAGGCGTACTGCTGTGATTAATAAATTGATGCCCACTGAAGGGACTTACAACCTATTTGGCTACTAGTTCAGGGACTGATTGGGTACGCTGAACCCTAGTCCAACTCGATATTATGCTACTCCCAAGGAATAATGTGATTAAGACATTATGACTGAATTTCTGTAAATACTGGATAGCTCAAAACAAAACATGCAAACTGATAATGCAATAATTAATCTGATAATGATGCATTAATAAATGAGGCATGTATATCTGAAATAACTGAAATATGTGACCTAGCATGTGTAATTCAAGAGCTAAAGAAATACATAGCTAGGATTCTGAAATTCATGTGATAAACTGAATAATAACTTTACAATCTTATTTGGAACATATACTTAACTAATTGATGATGATCTGCTATAATTCTAGAAACCCTAGGTCTATTCATGATACGAGAATCAAGAACTGACTAAAAACTAGGTATCTAATGGGTGAAAGAAACCTACTAGTGAAATTCCACATATCTGGTGATGAAATCCACGGAGAAATATTTAGATTTTGAGGCTGGAACTGCTGGAACCTTGTCGCTTTCTTGAGCTAGGGTTCTTGACTTTTTCTTCTTTCTTGCTTCTAATTTTCTAAGTTTTGATTTATGATTTTGACTTAGGTAAGTTTTAGTTATGTTTCTAGGCTTACTCTGACTAAAATATGATGATTTTGGGTCAAAACGACGTATCTTAGGGTTCAAACGAAGTGAGAAAAAACCAAAAGACCCCTAAGATAATTTTTGTCAGACCAAACAACGACCTGGACTGACGGGCAATCGTTCAATTGACGGTCCGTCATTTGGGTCCGTAGGTGTGGTCTGTTCGACAGTCCTTTACTAAAACGAGCATAAATTTTTAGTCGGAGGTCTGATTTTAGCAAACTCGGTGGCTGTGGAAAGGTAATTCAATTTTCTATCATTTCATAGGTCATGAGACATCTAATTCATTTTGTTCTAAGAGTTATGATCAACTGAAGTTGACCCAACTGCATTTTCCCCTAACTATCTCCTAATTTTCACCTACAGTCTTACCTACGGTCCGTAGGCCATCTACAGACCATACTAGTCAAACCTGGTTCATGTCAGAGGCTGGGTAAATGGGGTGTTGATCAACGGACATAGACTACGGATCGTAGGTCTGTCCGTGGATCGACACTAGGTCAATTTTTGTTGGCTGCGTCATGAGAGTGTTTCAGTCAAAAACAACGGATGTGCAGTACGGGCCATAGATAAGACTACGGTCCGTCGATAGTGATCGTCGATTACACAAGCAAATTTTTGAAAATCTGATTTTTGGTTTATTTTTTATTTGTTACGTCCAAACCTACCCCCGAGACGTGGACACGGGACCTAGGACCACAAGTGATCCCAAGCTAAACCTGCTGGCATGATCATTAGCATACTAAATATAATAAACTAAATGCAGAAGCTAAATCATAATTAGAAATGATAAGATGGGTAATACCCATATTCTATAACCTAAATAAATGAAATAATGATGAGTTTAATACAAAGAAGTTATTAACTCAATACTAAGCTGAAACTAATATTTTTGAAAATAACCTCTATAACTGACTAGAAATGCTGGGACAAGCCCCAGCTAAGTCTGGCAAAAACTGAAACTAAATGACTAAAAATACTAAAATGAACTCCTGACTATTGTCCTCAAAGAATGAGGATTCACCACTGAATCGGTTGAACTGGAGATCAGGAATCAATCTAAGCATAATCTAGATGCTGAGAACCTGAACCTACATCACGTGAAGATATAGCACATGTATGCATCAGTACTTGGAATATACTAAGCATGTATGATTGAATAAAGCTGAAATAAAACATAACTGAACAAACACAAAAACGAGTATAATAATCTGAACAAGATATACTAAATTCTGAGCTAACTGGATGTAATGAGCAAATTTATAACATGCTGAGACTGATTACTATCTGAGCTATATATATGGTCAATGCATTAGAGTCTGACTGAACTATGGGAGCTACTAATAACCGATAATAAAACCATTTGAGCTAAATATGTATCCGATGTACCCACCCCATTGAGAGGACACAATATACCCTACCAGAGGTATAAAGGCATGATGGCGTGATCACTAAACTGATGCATACAGTGGTGACTTACAACCTACTCTGCTAGTAGTTCTCGAACTAATTGGGTACGCTCAACCCTAGTCCAACTCGGTATTATGCCACTCCGAAGGAATAAAGTAATTAAGACATTATTATTGAATTTCTGTAAATACTAGATAGCTCAAAACTAGACATGCAAACTGAGAATGCAACAATTAATCTGATAATGATGCATTAATAACTCAGGAATGTATATCTGAAGTAACTCAAATATCTGACCTAGCATGTGTAATTCAAGAGCTAAAGAAATACATAGCTAGAATTCGGAAAATCATGTGATAAGATGAATGATAACATTACAATCTTATTTGGAACATATATCTAACTAATTCATGATGATCTTCTGTAATTCTAGAAACCCTAGGTCTATTCATAATAAGAGAATCAAGAACTGACTGAAATTTAAGGATCTAATGGGTGAAAGGAACCCACTAGTGAAATCCCACATACCTGGTGATGAAATACACGGAGAAATATTTAGATTTTGAGGCTGGAACTACTGGAACATTGTTGCATTCTTGAACTAGGGTTCTTGACATTTTTCTCCTTTCTTACTTCTAATTTTATAAAGTTTTGATTTATGATTTTGACTTAGGTAAGTTTTAGTTATGTTTCTAGGTTTAAACTGACTAAAATATGATGATTTAGTGTCAAAACGATGTATCTTTGGGTTTAAACAAAGTGGGAAAATACCAAAAGACCCCTGAGTTAATTGTTGTCGGATCAAACGATGACCTAGACTGACGGGCCTTCCTTCAATCGACGGTCCGTAGTTAGGGTCCGTAGTTTGGGTTTGTTCGATAGACCTTTACTAAAACGGATATAACTTTATACTCGGAGGTCTGATTTTAGCAAATTCGGTAGATATGAAAAGTAATTAGATTATATATCATTTAATAGGTCATGAGATACCTAATTCATTTTGTGCTAAGAGTTATGATCAATTGAAAATGAACCAACTGCATTTTCCCCCCAACTGTTTGCTAATTAAGCTAAGGTCCGTAGGTCCATCTATGGACCATACTTGTCAATCCTGGTTCATGTTAGAGGCTGGGTCAATGGGGTGTTGATTGACGAACAGAGATTACACACCATAGTTTGACTTACGAACCGTAGGTCTGTTCGTGGATCGAATCTTAGTCAATTTTTCTAGGTTGTGTCATGAGAGAGTTTCAGCCACAAATGACGGATGTAAAGTATGGGCATAGATCAGACTACGGTCTGTCGATAGTTATCGTTGATTGCCCCTGCAGATTTTTGGAAATCTAATTTTTGGTCAGTTTTGGATTTGTCACGCCCCAAGCTGCCCCCGAGATGCGGACACGTACCTAGTACCACAAGTGATTCCAAGCTAACCTTGCTGATCATGAGCATACTTAAGTTAATAAACTGAATGCGGAAGCTAAATCATAATTTGAAATGATTAGATGGGGAATACCCATATTTTATAACTCAGATAAATGAAATACTCATGAGTTTTATACAAAGAAATTATTAACTCAATACTAAGCTAAAACTAACTATATCTTAAAATAGACTTTATAACTAACTAGAAATGTTGGGACAAGCCCCAACTAAATCTAGCAAAAACTGAAACTAATTGACTCAAAATACTTAAATGATCTCCTGACTATTGTCCTCGGAGAATGAGGATTCACCACTGACACTGTTGAACTGGAGATCGAGAATCGATCAAAGCGTGATCTGGATACTGAGAACCTGAACCTACTTCACTAGAAGATGTCGCACACGTATGCGTCAGTACTGGGAAGGTACTGAGCATGTAGGATTGAATAAAGCTAAAATCAAACATAACTGAACAAGCACAAAAATGACTATTATAATCTGAACATGATATACTGAATTCTGAGCTAACTGGATGCAATTACCAAATCTATAACATGCTGAGACTCATTACTAACTGAACTATAAATATGGTCAATACATTAGATTCTGACTGAACTGTGGGAGCTACTAATAACCGATAATAAAACCACATAAGCTAAATGTGGAGTAGGATGTATACTCCACATCGAGAGGACCCCATATACCTCTCTAGAGGTATAAAGGCATGCTGACGTGATCACTAAACTGATTCCCACAGAGGGGACTTACAACCTACTTTGCTAGTAGTTCTGGGACTGATTGTGTACACTGAACGCTAATCCAACTTGGTATTATCCTACTCCCAAAGAATAAAGTTATTAAGACATTATGAATGAATTTCTGTAAATACTGGATAGCTCAAAACTGAACATGCAAATTTAGAATGCAACAATTAATCTGATAATGATGCATTAATAACTGGGGCATGTATATCTGAAGTAACTGAAATATCTCACTTAGCATGTGTAATTCAAGAATAAAAAAATAAATAGCTAAAGTTCTGAAATTCATGTAATAAACTGAATAATAACTTTACAATCTGAATTGGAACATATATCTAACAAATTAATGATGATATGCAGTAATTTTAGAAACCCTAGGTCTATTCATGATAAGATAATCAACAACTGACTGAAAACTAGGGATCTAATGGGTGAAAGGAACCCACTAGTGAAATTCCACATACCTGGTGATGAAATCCACGGAGAAATATTTAGATTTTGGGGCTGAAACTGCTGGAACCTTGTTGCGTTCTGGAACTAGGGTTCTTGACCTTTTTCTGCTTTCTTGCTTCTAGTTTTCTAAGTTTTGATTTATGATTTTGACTTAGGTAAGTTTTAATTATGTTTATAGGCTTAAATAGACTAAAATATGATTATTTAGGGTCAAAACGACATATCTTAGGGTTTAAACGAAGTGAGAAAAGACCAAAAGATCCCTGAGTTAATTACTGTCGGACCAAATGACAAACTAGATTGATGGTCCGTCGTTTGGGTCCGTTCGACAGGCCTTTACTGAAACGGGCATAACATTTTCCTCAGATGTCTAAATTTCGCAAACTCGGTGGCTATGGAAAGATACTTAAATTATCCATAAATTCACAGGTCCTGAGATACCTAATTCATTTTTTTATAAGAGTTATGATCAATTGAAGTTGACCCAACTGCATTTTCCCCCTAACTGTCTGCTAATTTTTACCTACGGTCCGTAGGTCAATCTACAGACCATAATGGTCAATATTGATTAATGTTAGAAGCTGGGTAAATGGATTGTTGAACGACGGAAATAGACTACGGACCGTAGTCTGACTTACGGACCGTAGGTTTGTCCGTGGATCGACACTTAGTCAATTTTTCTGGGCTGTGTCATGAGAGAGTTTCAGTTACAAATGACGGATGTGCAGTACATGCTGTAGATCAAAATACGGTCCATCGATAATGATCGTCGATTGCACCTGCAGATTTTTGAAAATCTGATTTTTGGTCTGTTTTGGATTTGTCACACCCTAAGCTATCCCCGAGACGCAGACACGGGACCTAGGACCACAAGTGATCTCAAGCTAACCCTGCTGGCATGACCATGAGCATAATAAAGATAATAAACTGAATGCGGAATCTAAATCATAATTTGAAATGATAAATGAGGAATACCCATATTCTGTAACTGAGATAAATGAAATACTAATAAGTTTAATATAACAAAGTTATTAACTCAATACTAAGCTGAAACTAACTATGTCTGAAAATAGCCTATATAACTAACTAGAAATGCTGGGACAAGCCCCGTCTAAGACTATCAAAAACTTAAACTAAATGACTAAAAATACTGAAATGAACTTCTGACTATTGTCCTCAGAGAATGAGGATTCACCACTAACTCTGGTGAACTGGAGATCGTGAACAATGTAAGTGTGATCTTGATGCTGAGAACCTAAAGCTATATCACGAAAAGATGTAGCGCACGTATGCGTCAGTACTTGGAAGCTACTGAGCATGTAGGATTAATATAGCTGAAATAAAACATAGATGAACAAGCACAAAAGCGAGTATAATAATCTGAACATGATATACTGAATTCTGAGCTAACTGGATGCAATGAGCAAATTTATAACATGCTGAGACTGATTACTAACTGAACTGTAAATATGGTCAATGCATTAGAGTCTGACTGAACTGTGGGAGCTACTAATAACCGATAATAAAACCACATGAGCTAAATCTGGATCCGATGAACACACCCCATCGAGAGGATCCAATATACCCTGCCAGAGGTATAAAGCATGCTGGCGTGATCACTAAACTGATGCATATAGTGGGGACTTACAACCTACTTGGCTAGTAGTTCTGGGACTGATTGGGTACGCTCAACCCTAGTCCAACTCGGTATTATGCTACTCCGAAGGAATAAAGTAATTTAGACTTTATGACTGAATATCTGTAAATACTGGATAGCTCAAAACTGAACATGCAAACTGTGAATGCAACAATTAATCTGATAATGATGAATTAATAACTTAGTCATGTATATCGGAAGTAACTGAAATATCTGACCTAGCATGTGTAATACAAGAACTAAAGAAATACATAGCTAGGTTTCTAAAATTCATGCGATAAACTGAATAATAACTTTACGATCTGATTTGGAATATATCTAACTAATTCTTGATAATCTGATATAATTCTAGAAACCTTAGGTCCATTCATGATAAGAGAATCAAGAACTGACCTAAAACTAGGGATCTAATGGGTGAAAGCAACCCACTAGTGAAATCCCACATACTTGGTGATGAAATCCATGGAGAAATATTTAGATTTCGAGGCTGGAACCTTGATGCGTTCTTGAACTAGGGTTCTTGACCTCTTTCTACTTTCTTGTTTTTAATTTTCTATGTTTTGATTTATGATTTTGACTTAGTTAAATTTTAGTTATGTTTCTAGAATTAAATTGACTAAAATCTGATGATTTATGGTCAAAACGACGTATCTTAGGATTTAAACAAAGTGGAAAAAGACCATAAGACCCCAGAGTTAATTGCTTTCGGACCAAATGACTACCTGGACTGACAGTCCTTAATTCAATCGACGGTCCGTCGTTTGGGTCCGTAGGTTGGGTTGGGTCTGTTCGACATGCCTTTACTAAAATGAGCATAACTTTTTACTCGGAGGTCTGATTTTAGCAAACTCGGTGGCCATTGAAAGGTAATTCAATTATCTATCATTTCAATGGTTAGGAGACACCTAATTCATTTTGTGATAAGACTTATGAATAATTGAAGTTGACCCAATTGCAATTTTCCCCTAACTGTCTGCTAATTTTCACCTATGATTAGGTCCATCTACGTACCGTACTGGTCAATCCCAGTTCGTGTCAGGGGATGGATAAAAGGAATATTGATCGACGGAAATAGACTACGGACCTTAGTCTAACTTACGGACCGTAGGTCTGTCCGTGGATCGACACTTAGTCAATTTTTCTAGGCTGCATCATAGGAGAGTTTTAGTCACAAATGACGGATGTGCAGTACGGGCCGTAGATAGGACTACGGTCCATTGATAGTGATGGTCGATTATACCTGCAAATTTTGAAAAGCTGATTTTTGGTCTGTTTTGGATTTGTCACGCTTCAAGCTACCCCCGAGACGTGAACACGAGCCTAGGACCACAACTGATCTCAAGCTAACCCTGCTAGCATGATCATGAAAATACTAAAGATAATA
Organism: Solanum sitiens; assembly: GCA_016801875.1. Classification (NCBI taxonomy): domain Eukaryota; kingdom Viridiplantae; phylum Streptophyta; class Magnoliopsida; order Solanales; family Solanaceae; genus Solanum; species Solanum sitiens. The sequence goes on along the minus strand of JABWTJ010000312.1, from coordinate 100,976 downwards.
AATTGATTACGGAAGCTACATAATAATTTTAAATGATAAGATGGGGAATACCCATATTCTATAACTCAGATAAATGAAATATTGATGAGTTTAATACAAAGAAGTTATTACCTCAATCTAAGATGAAACTAACTGTGTGTGAAAATAGACTCTATAACTCACTAGAAATGCTGGGACAAGCCCTAGCTAAGTACTCTTAACTATTGTCCTCGTAGAATGAGGATTCACCACTGACTCTGCTGAACTGGAGATCGGGAATTGATCTAAGCGTGATGCGGATGCTGAGAACCTGAACCTACATCACGAGAAGATGTAGCACACCTATGCGTCAGTACTTGGAAGGTACTGAGCATGTAGGATTGAATAAAGATGAAATAAAACATAACTGAACAAGCACAAAAGCGAATATACTAGTCTGAATGTGATATACTGAATTTTGAGCTAACTGGATGCAATGACCAAATTTATAACATGGTGAAACTGATTACTAACCGAATTGTAAATATGGTCAATGCATTAGAGTCTGACTGAACTGTGAGAGCTATTAATAACCGATAATAAAACCACATGAGCTAAATGTGGATTCTGATATATACGCCCTATCGAGAGGACCCAATATATCCTGCCAGAGGTATAAAGGCATGCTGGCATGATCACTTAACTCATGCCCACAGAGGGGACTTACAACCTACTTGGCTAGTAGTTTTGGGACTGATTGGGTACGCTGAACCCTATTCCAACTCGGTATTATGCTACTCCAAAGGAATAACGTGATTGAGACATTATGACTAAATTTCTATAAATACTAGATATCTCAAAACTGAAAATCCAAACTGAGAATGCAATAATTAATCTGATAATGATGCATTAATAACTGAGGCATGTGTATTCGAAGTAACTGAAATATTTGACCTAGCATGTTTATTTCAAGAACTAAAGAAATACATAGCTAGGGTTCTCTAATTCATGTGATAAACTGAATAATAACTTTACAATCTGATTTGGAACATATATCTAAGTAACTCATGATGATCTTCTGTAATTCTAGAAACCCTAGGTCTATTAGTCATAACAGAATCAAAAACTGACTGAAAACTAGGGATCTAATGAGTGAAAGGAACCCAATAATGAAATCTCACGTACCTGGTGATAAAATCCACGAAGAAATATTTAGATTTCGAGGTTGGAACTGTTGGAACCTTGATGCGTTCTTGAACTAGGGTTCTTGACCTTTTTCTCCTTTCATGATTCTAATTTTCTAAGTTTTGATTTATTATTTTGACTTAGGTAAGTTTTAGTTATGTTTCTAAGATTTAACTGACTAAAATCTAATGATTTAGGGTCAAAACAATGCATGTTAGGGTTTAAACAAAGTGGGAAAAGACCAAAACACCCCTGAGTTAATTGTTGTCGGACCAAATGATGACCTGGACTGACGGTCCATCGTTCAATCGACGGTCCGTCGTTTTAGTCCATAGGTTAGGTCTGTTCGACATGCCTTTACTAAAACGAGCATAACTTCTTACTTGGAGGTCTGATTTTAGTAAACTCGATGGCTATGGAAAATTAATTCAATTATCTATCATTTCATAGTTAATGAGAACCTAATTCATTTTATGCTAAGAGATATGATCAATTGAAGTTCACCCAACTGCATTTCCCCCCTAACTGTCTGCTAATTTTCACCTATGGCCCGTAGGTCCATCTATGGACCGTAATGGTCAATCTTGGTTCATGTCAGAGGCTGGGTAAATGGTGTGTTCATCGACGGACACAGACTATGGACCGTAGTCTAACTTACGGAATATAGGTCAGTCCATGGATCGACACTTAGTTAATTTTTATAGGCTGCATCATGAGAGAGATTCAATCACAAACGACGAATGTGCAGTATGGATCGTAGATCACACTACGGTCCGTGGATAGTTATCGTCGATTGCACCTGCAGATTTTTGAAAATCTGATTTTTGGTCAATTTTGGATTTGTCACGCCTCAAGCTACCTCTGAGACGCAGACACGGGACCTAGGACCACAAGTGATCCCAATCTAACCCTGCTGGCATGATCATACTAAGTACAATAAACTGAATGCGGAAGCTAAATCATAAATGGAAAATAGGTTTGGTCTGTTCGACATGTCTTTACTAAAACGGGCATAACGGTTTACTCGGAGGTCTGATTTTAGCAAACTCGGTGGCTATTGAAGACTAATTCAATTATCTATCATTTCGTAGGTCATGAGACACCTAATTGATTTATTTGTAAGAGTAAGGATCAATTGAAATTGACCAAACTGCATTTTCCCCTAACTCTCTACTAATTTCCACCTACGGACCATAATGGTCAATCGTGGTTCTTGTCAGAGGTTTGGTAAATGGGGTGATGATCGACTGACACAGACTATGAACCGTAGGTCTGTCCGTGGATTGACACTTATCAATTTTTCTAGGCTGTGTCTTGAGAGAGTTTCAGTCACAAACGACGGATGTGCAATACGGGTCGTAGATCAGAGAACGGTCCGTCGATAGTGATCGTCAATTGAACCTTCATATTTTTGAAAATCTAATTTTTGGTCTGTTTTGGATTTGTCATACCCCAAGCTATCCCCGAGACGCGGACACGAGACCTAGGACCACAAGTGATCCCAAGCTAACCCTGCTGGCATGATCATGAGCATTCTAAACAAAATAAACTGAATGTGGAAGCTAAATCATAATTTGAAATGATAAGATGGGGAATACCCATATTCTATAACAGAGATAAATGAAATACTGATGAGTTTATTACAAAGAAATTATTAACTAAAAACTAAGCTAAAACTAACTATGTATGAAAATAACCTTTATAACTGACTAGAAATTCTCGACAAGCCCAGCTAAATCTAGAAAAAAGTGAAACTAAATAACTAAAAATACTGAAATGAACTCCTGACTATTGTCCTCAGAGAATGAGGATTCACCATTGACTCTGCTGAATACTTAAATGAACTCTTGACTATTGTCCTCAGAGAGTGAGTATTCACCACGGACTCTGCTGAACTGGAGATCGGGAATCGATTTAACCGTGATCTGGATGCTGAGAACCTGAACCTATATCACGAAAAGATGTAGCGCACGTATGCGTCAGTACTTGGAAGGTACTGAGCATGTAGGATTGAATAAAGCTGAAATAAAACATAACTGAACAAGCACATAAGCGAGCATAATAATCTTAACATGCTCAATTCTGAGCTAATTGGATTCAATGACCAAATTTATAACATGCTGAGACTGATTACAAACCGAATTGTAAATATGGTCAATGCATTAGAGTCTGACTGAATTGTGTAGCTACTAATAACCGATAATAAAATCACATGAGCTAAATATGGAGTCCGATGTATACGCCCTATCGAGAGGACACAATATACCGTGCCACAGATATAAAGGCATGTTGGCGTGATCACTAAACTGATGCCCACAGAGGGGACTTACAACATACTTGGCTAGTAGTTCTGGGACAGATTGGGTACGCTGAACCCTAGTCCGATTCGTTATTATGCTACTCCCAAGGAATAAAGTGATTAAGACATTATGATTGTATTTCTGTAAATACTGGATAGCTCTAAACTAAATATGCAAACTGAGAATGCAACAATTAATCCAATAATAATGCATGTATATCTTATGTAACTGAAATATTTGACCTAGCATGTGTAATTCAAGAACTAAAGAAATACATAGCTAGGTTTCTGAAATTCATACGATAAACTGAATAATAACTTTACAATATGATTTGGAACATAAATCTAACTAATTCATGATAATCTGTTGTAATTCTAGAAACCCTAGGTCTATTCATTATAAGAGAATCAAGAAATGACTGAAAACTAGGGATCTAATGGGTGAAAGGAACCCACAAGTGAAATCCCACATACCTGGTGATGTCCACGGAGAAATATTTAAATTTCGTGGCTGGAACTAATGGAACCTTGATGCGTTCTTGAACTAGGGTTCTTGACCTTTTTCTCCTTTCTTGCTTCTAATTTTCTAAGTTTTGATTTATAATTTGACTTAGGTAGGTTTTAATTATATTTCTAGGCTTAAACTAACTAAAATCTGATGATCTAGGGTCAAAATAATGTATCTTAGGGTTTAAACGAAGTGGGCAATGACCAAAAGACCCCTGAGTTAATTGTTGTCACACTAAACGACAACCTGGACTGAAGGGCCTTCGTTCAATCGACGATCCATCATTTAGGTCCATAGGTTAGGTCTGTTCGACATGCCTTTACTAAAACGGGCATAGCCTTTTACTTGGAGGTCTAATTTTAGTAAACTCGATGGCTATGAAAATCTAATTTAATTATCTATCATTTCATAGGTCATGAGACACCTAATTCATTTTTTGCTAAGAGTTATGATCAATTGAAGTTGACTCAACTGCATTTCCCCTTAACTGTCTGCTAATGTTCACCTGGATCTACGGACCGTACATGTCAATCGGAGTTCATGTCAGAGGCTGGGTATATGGGGTATTTATCGACGGCTAGAGACTACAGACCGTAGTCTGACTTATGGACCGTAGGTCTGTCCGGGGATCGAGACTTAGTCAATTTTTTTTGGGCTGCATCATGGGAGAGTTTCAGTCACAAACGATGGATATTTAGTACGGGCCATAGATCAGACTACAGTCCATCGATAGTGATCGTCGATTGCACCCACATATTTTTCAAAAGCTAATTTTTAGTCTGTTTTGGATTTGTCACGCCCCAAGTTTTCCCCGAGATGCAGACACGAGACATAGGACCACAAGTGATCCCAAGCTAACCCTACTGGCATGATCATGAGCATACTAAAGATAATAAATTGATTGCGGAAGCTAAATCATAATTTGAAATGATAAGTTGGGGAATACCCATATTCTGTAACTGAGATAAATGAAATAATGATGAGTTTAATACAAATAATTTATTAACTAAATACTAAGATGAAACGAATTATGTCTGAAAATAGCCTCTATAACTCACTATAAATGTTGTGACAAGCCCTAACTAAGTCTAGCAAAAAATGAAACTAAATGACTAAAAATAGTTAAATGAACTCCTGACTATTATCCTCGGAGAATGAGGACTCACCATTGACTCTGTTGAATAATCAAATGAACTCCTGATTATTGTCCTCGGAGAATGAGGATTCACCACTAACTCTGCTGAACTTGAGATTGGGAATCGATCTAAGCGTGATGTGGATGCTGAGAATGTGAACCTACATCACGAGAAGATGTAACACACGTATGCGTCAGTACTTGGAAGGTATTGAGCATGTAGGATTGAATAAAGCTGAAATAAAACATAACTGAACAAGCACAAAAGCGAGTATAATAATCTGAACATGCTTAATTCTGAGATAACTGGATGCAATGACTAAATTTATAACATGCTGAGACTGATTCCTAACCGAACTGTAAATATGATCAATTCATTAGAGTCTCACTGAACTGTGGGAACTACTAATAACCGATAATAAAACAACATGAGCTAAATGTGGAGTCCGTTGTATAAGCCCATCGAGAAGACCCTGCAAGAGGTATAAAGTCATGTTGGCATAATCACTAAAGTGATACCCACAGAGGGGATTTACAACCTACTTGGCTAGTAGTTCTTGGACTGACTGGGTACGCTGAACCCTAGTTTGACTTGGTATTATGCTAATCCCAAGAAATAAAGTGATTAAGGCATTATAACTTAATTTTGGTAAACACTGGGTAGCTCAAAACTAAACATGCAAACGTAGAATTCAACAATTTATGTGATAATGATGCATTAATAACTGAGACATGTATATCTGTAGTAACTGAAATATCTGACCTAGCATGTGTAATTCAAGAACAAAATAAATACATAACTAGGGTTCTGGAAATATTCATGCGATAAACTGAATAATAACTTTACAATCTGATTTGGAACATATATCTAAGTAATTCATGATGATCTTCTGCAATTCTAGAAACCCTAGGTCTATTCATGATAAGAGAATCAATAAGTGAATGAAAACTAGGGATCTAATGGGTGAAAGAAACCCACTAGTGAAATTTCACATACATGGTGATGAAATCCACGGAGAAATATTTAAATATCGAGGCTGGAACTGTTGGAATCTTGATGAGTTCTTGAACTAGAGTTCTTGACCTTTTTAACCTTTCTTGCTTCTAATTTTCTAAGTATTGATTTATGACTTTGACTTAGGTAAGTTTTAGTTTTGTTTCTAGGCTTAAACTGACTAAAATCTGATGATTTAAGGTCAAATCGACGTATCTTAGGGTTTAAACGAAGTGGGAAAAGACCAAAAGACCCTTGAGTTAATTGGTGTTGGACCAAACGACGACCTGGACTGACGGTCCATCGTTCAATTGATGGTCCGTCGTTTGGGTCCTTAGGTTGGGTCTGTTCGACAGGCCTTTACTAAAACGAGCATAACTTTTTACTCGAAGGTCTGATTTTAGCAAACTCGGTTGCTATAGAAAGATAATTCAATTATATATAATTTAATTGGTCAAGATACACGTAATTCATTTTTTTCTAAGAGTTATAATCAATTGAAGTTGACCCTACTATATTTTCCCCCTAACTGTTTGCTAATTTTCACCTACGGTGCGTAGGTCTATCTACGGACCATACTGTTCAATCGTGGTTCATGTCAGAGGCTGAGTAAATGGGGTGTTGATTGATGGACATAGACTACGGACCGTAGTATAACTTACGGAACGTAGGTCTGTCTGTGGATCGATACTCAGTTAATTTTTCTGGACTGCATCATGAGAGAGTTTCAGTCACAAACGATGGATGTGAAGTATGAGCCATAGATAATACTACAGTACGTTGATAGTGATCGTCGATAAAACCTGAAGATTTTTGAAAATATGATTTTTGGTCTGTTTTGGATTTGTCACGCCCCAAGCTACCCCCGAGACGCAGACACGGGACCTAGGACCATAAGTGATTCCAAGCTAATCTTGCTGGCATGATAATGAGCATACTAAACATAATAAACTGAATGCAAAAGCTAAATCATAATATTAAATGATAAGATGGGGAATATCCATATTCTATAACTGAGATAAATGATATACTTATGAGTTTAATACAAAAAAGTTAGTAATTCAATACTAAGATAAAACTAACTCTGTCTGAAAATAGCCTCTATAACTCACTAGAAATGCTAGGACAAGCCCCAGCTAAGTACTCCTGACTATTGCTCTCAGAGAATGAGGATTCACCACTTACTCTGTTGAAGTGGAGATCGAAAATCGATCTAAACTTGATCTGTTTGCTGAGAACCTGAACCTACATCATGTGAAGATGTAGCGCACGTATGCGTCAGCACTTGGAAGGTACTGAGCATGTAGGATTGAATAAACTTGAAATAAAACATATCTAAACAAGCACAAAAGCGAGTATAATAATCTGAACATGCTTAATTCTGAGATTACTGGATGGAATATCCAAATTTATAACATGATGAGATTGATTCCTAACCGAACTGTAAATATGGTCAATGCATTAGAGTTTGACTAAACTGTGGGAGCTAATAATAACCGATAATAAAACCACATGAGCTAAATGTGGAGTCCGATGTATACTCCCCATTGAGAGGACCCAATATACCCTGCCAGAGGTATAAAGGCATGTTGGCGTAATCACTAAACTGATGCCCACAGGGGGGACTTACAACCTACTTGGCTATTAGTTCTGGCACTGATTGGGTACGCTGAACCCTAGTCCAACTCGGTATTATGCTACTCCCAAGGAATGAAGTGATTAAGACATTATGATTGAATTTCTATAAATACTGGATGAGCTCAAAACTGAACATGCAAACTGAGAATGCAACAATTAATCTGATAAAGATGCATTAATAACTGAAGCATGTATATCTGAAGAAACTAAAATATCTGACCTAGCATGTGTAATTCAAGAACAAAAAAAATGCATAGCTAAGGTTTTGAAATTCATGCAATAAACAGAATAATAACTTTACAATCTGATTTGGAACATATATCTAACTAATTCATGATGATCTGCTGTAATTCTAGAAACCCTAGGTCTATTCATGATAAGAAAATCAAGAACTTACCGAAACTAGGGATCTAATGGGTGAAAGGAACCCACTAGTGAAATCCCACATACTAGTGATGAAATCCATGGAGAAATATTTAGATTTCGAGGCTGGAACTGCTGGAACCTTCCTGCGTTCTTGAACTAGGGTTCTTAACCTTTTTCTCCTTTCTTGCTTCTAATTTTCTAAGTTTTGATTTATGATTTTGACTTAGGTAACTTTTAGTTATGTTTCTACTCTTAAACTGACAAAAATCTGATGATTTAGTGTCAAAACAACGTATTTTAGGGTTTAAACAAAGTGGGAAAAGACCAAAAGACCCCTGAGTTAATTATGCCAGACCAAATGAGGACCTGGACTGACGGGCCGTCGTTCAATCGACAGTCCGTCGTTCGGGTCCATAGGTTGGGTCTGTTCGACAGACCTTTACTAAAATGGGCAATACTTTTTACTCGGAGGTATGATTTTAGCAAACTCGGTGGATATGGAAAGCTAATTTAATTATATATCATTTCATTGGTCATGAGACATCTAATTCATTTTTTGCTTAGAGTTATGATCAATTAAAGTAGACCCAACTGCATTTTCCCCCTAACGGTCTGCTAATTTTCACCTACAGTCATAGCTACGGTCCGTATGTCTGATGTACCATGGTTTTACGGTACTTTCAACGCTTTTTCCTTAAGTTTAGTGTGTGTCTAAGGCCTTTTCGTAGTAGTTTTAATGTATTTTTCTCTTTGTTTGCAGGAAAAGTGTCCAGAATGAAAACTCCGTAGAACTGTGCTGAAATTGCAAAAGATACGACCTACGGAGCCTTCGACGGTCCGTTGACCCCTCGATGGTCCGTAGGTGGCAACCGTCGTCTGAAGAAAATGCCGCTGTAGGAAGATCGGGGAATTCTGACCAAGTGTGGGGCTACGAAAGCTATCGACGGACCGTCATCTGCACGACGGACCATCATCTCCACGACAGACCGTCCTGCACATCCGTCATTGCTAACAGAAAGTAGCCCCAGTACCCGTCTTGAAAAGATCCTAAGTGTGGAGAAACCGAAGCCATCGACGGACCATCGTGCACTCAATGGACCGTCATCCTTGTTCGTTGATGGTAAGTGAGTGGGAGAAGAAAGCAACTGATAAAGAACCTAAGTGTGGAACGACGGGAGGCCTCGACGGTCCGTCGGTCCGTCGTGGCCTTGACGGTCCGTCGGTCTGATCGTCAACTCAGACGCATTTTGGGCAGAATTTCCTTAAATAGATTTCCTTTTTATGTTAGGACTTCATTATTATAAATACTTGTAAAAACCTCATTTTTGGGGTTAGACTCTTTGGTATTTTTCAGTTTATTATTCTAAGTGTTGAACTTGAGATTTTGGGAAATATTCTACTTTCCAAAATCGTTTTTGCAAGACTTTTATTTATTCAAGTATGTTTTTGGATTTTCTTCAATCTCATCAAAGTAAGTACATGAATTCTTGTCTAATCAATATGAATTGTGTGATTGTTAACATGGGTAACTAAATCCATAACTAGGGTTGTGGGAACCATGGGTAATTAACAAAGTAAAACTAGCTAAAATAACAATTCTCGAATAGTTTCTTACATGTATTGATAATTCTTTCGTTTAGAAGTCTTTTTAACGTGTGCACGCGTTACAACTCACCTTGTTGCTACTTGCCGGACCAAGGAGGTAGATAATAAGAAAAGAATTATCAACATAGATTTAGTATACACTATCTAATAGGCTAGTATCGATTGGTGCGAAGTAATAAATAAGCCATACATCGATTGTGATGCTTAATATGAGGTAAAAGGTAAGGTTTAGTAAAGTATACACACGTAGCCGGACCAAGGTGTGGAGTGAAATTCACTATTTGCCGAACCAAGGAATTAGGGATATATAACTTATCACTTTGCATGCAAGATGCTAGGAAAGAGTTGTTATTGTTAGGGTTACTGCGTTATGAACCTAATGGGAAACACTTACACCCTAGTTTCTCTCGTCACTTGATAAATATCAAATATTTGAACTTGTTACTTGTTTACTTAGAATTTATTAAATAATTTTGTCACACAAAACCCCCCTTTTATTGTTTGTTTTTGGAAAGGACTTGATTAAAATAGAAGTAATCGTAGATTAAAGTTAAGTCTAAACCATTTTCCTCGTGGGATCGACCCCAACCTTACATTTGGGTTCTTTATTTGATACGACCGCTTATACTTCTTTAAGGAAGTGTAATTTGAGCGTATTAAATTTTGGCACCGCTGCCGGGGAAAGTGGCTTTTAGATTAACTTTAAAGCACATTACCGAGTTTTAGTCAATAATTTCCTGATTTTACTTTTTCTTTTTGTTTTTGTTTCTCGCATGTCTAGCTTTAGTATATGCCAGGTACACGGAGTCGAGGAGAACCAATACTTCCATTTGATCCAGAACTAAACCGTACACTTCACAGAATGAACATTCAAAACAATCCTGCTTATATCGAGGAAAATATCAATCCTCCACCTCCCCTGCCAGTTGAGGTTCATAATCAAGTGATGGTTGATAATCCGGGTGAAGGTAATCAGAGGAGGCAACCTCCTGCTCCACACCGTGAAGAGTACTATAGGGGAAATGTTAACATCACTGACTCTGATGGGCCACTTGTCCTACCTCCTCTACCACATGGTGATACTTTTGTGGTAACTATTAGCTTAATGCAGATGCTCACAGCTAGAGGCCTGTTTTCTGGGCTACCATCTGAGGATCCACATGCTCACATCGCCAAACTGAGGTCGGTGTGTAAGAGTTGTGTAGGGAGGCCTGACTTGGACATGGACGTCATTAGGCTAAGAGTTTTTCCTCTCTCACTAACAGGAGAGGCTGCTATATGGTTTACTGAGCTTCCCTATAACTCAATCTATACATGGAACCAATTGAGGGATGTGTTCGTAGCTCGTTACTATCCGGTTTCAAATAAGCTCAACCACAAAGATAGGGTGAACAACTTTGTGGCACTACCAGGGGAGTGAGTAGGCAGTTCTTGGGATCGGTTCACCTCTTTCTTGAGAAGTGTCCCAAATCACCATATTGATGATGAGTCGCTGAAAGAGTATTTCTATCGGGGGCAAGATGATAATAATAAAGCGGTGTTGGATACGATTGCGGGAGGTTCTTATGGGGAGTGTACTTATGCAGAGATCGCTGAGAAGTTAGAGAAAATCTCCCGAAATAATAAAGCTTGCAGCACTAGGAAGTCAGATACTAGGAGAAATAATTTTTCAGTGCAATCTACACACAACCCAGCCGCAGATGATATTCGTGAAGAAATGACTCAAATGAGAACTGAGCTTGGGTTAGTGTTGAAACATGTCACTGGGGGTGCGGAGAAAGTGAATGCAGTGAATTATTTGACTAAGCCACCACCGCCGATAGATCAGTTTTACTATGAAAAAGATTCTTATGGAGTGAATGAGCAGAAGGGGGGTTTCCGACCGAACGCCCAAGGGTCCAATCAGGAAAATTGGCGCCAAGGTCAAGGAAATCAAGGTCGGAACTATGGGAATTACAACCGAGAGGGTCACTACGTTTGTGAAGGAAACTACAACCGCGACAACTACTTCAATCATAGTAACTATGGAAATAGAAATGATCAAAGTGGGCCCTATGTTCCACCTCAAAATCGGGAAGTTGCTCCTAGGGATGGTGGAGGTAGTATGACGCGAGTTGAAGACATGTTGCAAAAGATGAGGAGGAGGTTTGACGCAAGTGATGAGCACGCCAAGGAATTGAGAGGTGATTTGGCTAACATTGGGCAAAAAGTGGATGCACATGCAGTCTCCATCAAGCATTTTGAGATGCAAATGGCCCAATTGTCGTCTATTGTAAACCCTCGTCAACCGGGTACTCTTCCTAGAAACACTGTTCAAAATCCAAAGAATGATGGACATTGTATGGCAGTCAATACTCGAGGTGGTAAGCAAACCATAGATCCACCTATACCGTCTGGCGTAGAAAATAAGATGAGAAAAGAAGATGAAGTAGTTGAAGCTAATGATGAGTTGGTAATTGAACCAGGAAAAGAAGCAGAGAAGCACCAAACGGTGACTCCCATTCCAAGACCACCACCTCCATTTCCATAGAGATTAGTGAAAAAGATCGAGCATGGTAAATACCGGCGTTTTCTCACTATTGTCAAACAGCTTTCCATCAATGTCCCTTTGATAGAAGCTCTTGAACAAATGACCGGTTATGCCAAGTTCATGAAAGATATGGTCACTAAGAAAAGATCGGTCAGTTTTGAGGATGATGATAGAATGCAGCATTGTAGTGCTATTGCTACAAGGTCTCTAGTGCAAAAGAAAGAAGATCCGGGTGCCTTCACTATTCCATGTACAATCGGGTTATTACACTTTGCGAAAGCATTATGTGATCTTGGGGCAAGCGTAAATCTCATGCCTCTCTCTATTTACAAGAAGTTGGGTTTGGGTGACCCAAAGCCAACTACGATGCGGCTACTGATGGCCGATCGAACGGTGAAAAGGCCTATTGGGATACTCCACGATGTGCTAGTAAAGGTGGAGTCATTCCTAGTTCCGACCGATTTTGTGATTCTGGATTGTGAGGTCTATTTTGGGGTGCCTATTATTCTTGGGAGGCCATTTCTTGCTACGGGTAGAGCCTTGGTTGCTATGGAGAAAGGGCAAATAAAATTTTGGTTGAACAATGAAAAAGTGACTTTCAACATTTGTAGGTCCATGAGATAGAGTGGTGAGCTCCAAAGGTTGAGAAGTCATCTGAGGTACAAATAGAAGAGTGTCTGGGTGTAGAAGCACTAGCGGCAGTGATCATGAATTTTGATAGTGATTGCATATCAAGAGTATGGATCATTGGTTACGGCACTTGAACGAGATGATGTTCGTGTTTAAACCAAAGAAGTTGGAGTTAGATATGAAGTATCGCGAGTCTCCACCCGCGAAACCATCTATAGAGGAGGCTCCAAAAGTAGAACTTAAAGCTGTACCACCTCATATGAGGTATGCATTTTTGGGAAAAGGTGACACTTTGCGGGTAATTATTGCATCAGATTTGAATGTGCATCAAGTTGAGAGTTTGGTGGAGGTGTTAAAAAGGTTCAAAAGAGCTATTGGGTGGACTATTGCGGATATTATTGGGATCCTCCCGGGATTTATTCACATAAAATCCAACTCATGCCCGATCATAAGCCAAGTATTGAGCACCAGAGACGTTTAAATCCACCTATGCAAGAGGTGGTGAAGAAGGAAATTATTAAATGGTTGGATGCTGGAGTGATATATCAAATCGCCGATAGTAGTTGGGTATGCCCTATTCAGTGTGTACCTAAGAAAGGGGGAATGATTGTGGTCCCCAATGAGAAAAATGAGTTTGTCCCGATGAGACCGGTGACTGGATGGAGGGTGTGTATGGATTACTGGAAATTAAATGCATGGACCAAAAAGGACCATTTTCCTATGCCCTTCATGGATCAGATGTTGGATAGACTTGCAGGAAAGGGGTGGTACTGTTTTTTGATGGTTATTCAGGTTATAATCAGATTTCTATTGCACCGGAAGATCAACACAAAACCACCTTTACTTGTCCTTATGGGACCTTCGCGAGAAAAGAATGCCGTTTGGGTTATGTAATGCACCGGCCACATTTCAGAGATGTATGATGTCGATATTCTGATATGGTGGAGGACACTATTGAGGTGTTTATGGATGGATTTTCAGTGGTTGGTGACTCCTTTGAGCGGTGTTTGAGTCATTTGTCCGAGGTTCTTAAGAGGTGTGAAGATTGCAACCTTGTGCTAAATTGGGAAAAATATCACTTCATGGTAAAAGTAGGTATTGTATTGGGTCATCGCATTTCACAGAAGGCATAGAGGTTGATCGAGCTAAAGTTGAGGTGATAGAGAGACTTCCTCCACCCATCTATGTAAAAGGTGTGAGAAGTTTTCTTGGGCATGCAGGCTTTTACCGGAGGTAGATCAAGGATTTTTCAAAGATTGCACATCCTTTGTGCAAGTTGCTTGAGAAAGAGTGTAAGTTTTATTTTGATGAATCATGTCTTAAGGCATTTGGTGAGTTGAAGGAAAAGTTGGTGTCTGCACCTATCATCATTTCTCCTGATTGGAGCAAGCCATTTGAGGTGATGTGTGATGCGAGTGGGGTTGCTCTTGGTGTGGTATTGGGACAAAGAAGGGACAAAATCCTTCATCCCATTAACTATTCTAGTAAAGCCCTGAATGAAGCTCAAAAGAACTACACCGTGACTGAACAAGAGCTCCTTGCAATAGTCTTTGCTTTCAAGAAATTTCGCTCCTATTTTCTTGGCACGAGGGTTATAGTGCATACTGATCAATCTGCTTTGAGATATTTGATGGCAAAGAAGGATGCGAAACCGAGGTTTATTCGTTGGGTATTACTATTGAAAGAATTTGACTTTGAGGTGAAAGATAGAAAAGGGACCAAAAATCAAGTTGCTGATCACTTGTCCCGATTAGAAGATGAAGCAATGAGGGAGTTAGGTGAAAAGTCTGAAATTGATGATACTTTCCCTGATGAGCATGTACTGGCTGCCTCCCAAGACTTAATTCCATGGTTCGCAGAATTTGCAAATTATCCGCTAGTGATATCGTCCCACCGGACTTGTCGTTTCATCAAAGGAAAAAGTTCATGCATGATGTGATTTTTTTTTTTGGGATGAGCCATACTTATATAGGAGTTGTGCCGATGGGCTTATTCGGCGTTGTGTGCCGAAAGTTGAGATGTTGAGTGTTTTGGAGGCATGCCATTCTTCGCATGTAGGTGGGCATCAGTAGTATCCGGACAGCTCACAAGATCTTCTAATGTGGCTACTATTGGCCAACCATCCACCAAGATGCTTATGAGTTCGCCAAGGCATGTGATAGATGCCAAAGAGATGGTGGCATTTCAAGAAAGCAAGAGCTCCCGTTAAATCCCATTCTTGTGATTGAATTGTTTGATGTGTGGGGCATTGACTTTACGGGCCCTTTTCTGAGTTCTCATGGGATGAAGTACATTCTTGTGGCAGTCGATTATGTGTCAAAATAGGTAGAAGCTATCGCACTTGTGAATAATGAAGGGAAGAGTGTCACCGCGTTCTTGAAAAAGAATATATTTTCTAGATTTGGCACCCCAAGGGCTATTATCAGTGATGGGGGATCCCACTTTTGCAACAAGCTGTTTAAGGGATTATTGGAAAAATTGGGGTTCACCATAATGTGGCCACTCCTTACCATCCTCAAACTAGTGGGCAAGTTGAGGTGTCAAATAGGAAGATTAAGCAGATTTTGGCAAAAACGGTGAATGCTAGTAAAACGGATTGGTCAAGGAGGGTTGATGATGCTCTTTGGGCCTACCGAACAACATACAAGACTCCCATTGGTATGTCATTGGTATGTCCCCATACCAACTTGTATATGGGAAGGCTTGTCACTTACCGGTTGAATTATAGCACAAGGCCATGTGGGCAATGAAGAAGTTGAAAATGAATTGGAATGAGGCTGTGGAACAGAGGTTAAATGAGTTGAATGAGCTTGATGAATTTCGCTTGAAGGCATATGAAAGTTCAGCCCTCTACAAAGAAAAGATGAAGAAGTACCATTACCAAAAGATTGAGAAGCGCGATTTTTTGGTTGGGGATTTGGTGCTTTTGTTCAATTCTAGGTTGCGCTTGTTTCCAGGCAAACTCAAGTCTAAATAGACTGGTCCCTATTTGATCACCCAACTATTCACTACACCATTTTAGGCTTACGGCTACACTAAATCTGAGCAACGCTTGAAAAGTGTTGCCTAAAATATTTTTGGGAACACTTTTTAAATGTAGCCTAATTTTTTAACTTTTGGCAACGATAATATTGGCAACACTTATAAAGTGTACCCTTTAATGATATAGACTACACTTTATAAGGGTTGTCATAGTATGAAATAAATAGCAACAATTATGTATATATATGGCCACACTTTTAAAGGGTCTTATTTTTGTAATTGTAAAAACAACACTTTAGAAGTGTGGCCTAAATTTTTTACTAAAATATTAGATTCCCTCCAACATTTTCAACTCTCCCTCCCATTATTTTTGGCCAAAAAAAAATTAATAAAACATTAATAAAAACTTTTCTATCTGGATATTGGAAAACAAATTGGGGCTTAGACATAACGTTGAAGAGTAGAACACTAACGCATGTTCTTTCCTATATGAAAAAGCACAAAATTTCTCTTCTCCAAAGCTTCAAATCGAAGAGTAGAAGCTAAAGATCCAAGAGAGGAAGTAGAAGACTGAAGAGAACAGATGAAAATTGAAAGAGATGAGTTGATTCTCTTCTCCAAAATCAGAATAGCTGAGTTGAGCTGAGTTGATGCTGATGAACTGGGGATCGATCGAGGAACTGAAGATCGAAGAACTGAAGCTGAAAACCAATTTCGTCAAGCGTAAGTACCAATTTCGTACAACTAAAATTCCTTTTCAATCTCTTCTAATCATCTAGTACTAAAAATAGTCAATTAATTGAATTTTTGTTTTGTGTTTAGAAGTAATTGATTAGTTTGGGGTTGTTTTTGTTTAGAAGTAATTGATTAGTTTGGGGTTGTTTTTTTCTTATAAAATTCTTTGTTCTGTTAGTTTTAGTCGCATAGGTATAGGATTTGAGCTAGAACGAGTTCATGTATCCAATATTCACTTCAGTGTTAATCTCTTCAAAGTTTATTGTGACAATTCCTTTTTCGGGTTTGGTTTTTTCTATTCTTTTTTTTGTCCTTCTGTTAGTTTAAATTACATGGGTTTAGAATTTGAGCTTGAATATGTCTTTTTTGCTTTTATCATTTTTGATGTTCTGATAACTTAAACGACATACTTATAGAATTTGAGCAGGAAAAGGTTCGTGTATTCAACATTACCTTTAATGTTAATCTCTTCAAAGTTCAGTGTGAAAATCCAGTTTGGGATGTGGGTCTTCTGGATTTTACAATTCTTTTGCTGTTCTGTTAGCTTAAGTGGCATAGGAATAAAATTTGAGCTGGAATAAGTTCATGTTCTGATGTAGTAATTCAATTGGCAGTGGATGTCTTTAGTGGAGTATTGAACTTTGTCTTCTCTTTAATATCTATGATTTGATTCCTTTTATTTGCTGATTCATGTATTGTTTTCAGTTTAAATCACTTTTGACTTCACTATGAAAATCTCTTTAGGGATGTGGCCTTTTTCTTGCTTCTTATTTCTTGCTGTTCTATTAACTTAAATGATATATGTGTACAATTTAGTTGGAATAGGTTGATATATTCACTTTAGTGTTAATCTCTTCTAACTGCACCGTGAAATTCCCTTTAAGGATGTAGTTTTCAAATATTTTCCCCGATGTCTTTCCCTTCCACAAACTTAAACAACATAGTATAGAATTTGAGTTGGAATAGATTCATGTGTCAATATTCACTTCATTGTAAATCCATTTGAACTTCCTTGTGAAGATTCCTTTTCCATATGTATTTTTATTGATCTTTTCTCTTTCTTATTGTTCTGCTAGCTTAAACTACATGATATATTGTTCATGACTCGTTAAAGTCTGCCTTTATAACCTTGCTGCCAAGCTCATTCTGTTTTTTTCTTGCCTCTTTTTATGTGTGAATAAGTCAAAACAAGAATAAGTTTATTTTGAAACTAATCCTATTTGGTTTAAGAGCTCTTGGTTGTCTTTTTCTTGTCGTCTTAGATTGAATTCTTAGTTTGTGATTAGTCACTGCTCTATTTAGTTCTTCTTGTTGATTCTTTAGTCTCTACATGAATTGGTCCAACTTTGTTTTCTTTCTCACTGATGATGATGTCAAAGAAGAGAAGTTTGTTGATGCTAAATGTGATCCTCTTCTAGACACTGATGTGTCTACTGAGGTATTCATGATCACTGTCCATATAATGAACAGACTCGACAAGACTATAAAAGAAAGAGATGAGTTCATCAAAAATTTATATGCTTCAACTGTAGGCGAAAAGCATAGAGAATCACAAAATTATGTCTAGTATACATTTCCTATACTAGACACAGTAACTACTAAGGCCTTCTTGAACCGCCACTAGACCTTGCTAATGCAGAAAGTTGAGGGGGAACAATTTGTCATGCCTACTGCAGGGTCTTGATAAGCTTTCTGGTAAACTTGACATTTGCATGAGTGAAAAATTTAAAGGCAGTTCCTGTTGCACCAGCACATCCAGTTCTTCCAATCTTATGAATATAATCCTCAAGACTTGAAGGGAATCATAATTGATAACAAACTTTATGTCCTTAACATCAAGACCATGTGCAGTACATCAGTGACAATCATTATGGGACTTCTCCCACTTTTGAAAAAGAATACACTTTGATGTTTTTTGGTGTTGAGTTTCCTCTTTTTTCATGCTTTGTTTTGTGCAACTGTTTTACTGATTTTTAGATGTCTGCATTAGAGTGTATTGGGATTTTTCTTCTGCTGCCTCTGTTCTTTGGCCTGAAGTGGACTACGAAATTCTAAAATATTTTTGGCCGCTAATTTTGATTTGTAAACTATAATCTGAAACCCACAAGCTGGAACTATTATGTATAATCTGCAATTTGGAATTGGAACCCGAAACCTGCAATCTGGAACTGTTGTCCGCAGCAATCTGCAGTCTGAAATCTGGAAATGTGATCCACAATCTGGAAGTAAAAAAATCTGCAGTGTGCAATCTGCAATATGGAACTGCTGTAATCTGGAATTTGGAACTTCTTGCCTCTTATATGACTACTGCAGTCTGATTTGTTACTGTCTTGCGTGAGGTATCCCGTCATTCTTCTGTTGAACTGATCGACATATGTGAGATTGACAAGATAGTTGTTGAGGTAAGAAGACTCTTTAATTGTAATGTTTATTCATAAAATGTAAAACTACTACTCCTACGTATCCAAGGTAACGAGACAACTCTCTTTCTCATCTTTAACCAAGAGAGTTGTGAATCCCTTTTCTTGATTGATTTGTTTTTTTAATTTTTTTTTGAATGGTATTGTGTGAATAGAAATAGTTGATGGTAAATAAATGAGTTTGAGCAAAATGGTTATCTTGATTAATTTTAGTTTGAATTTATGTTTTTTATCCTTTTTGTTCTACGTGTGTTTGCACTTGTTATTGTAGTATTTAATATTTTCATGTAGAGTGAGCCAATAGCCCCCAATTTAAGGGCAATGTTTGGGCTGAGAGTTCAAATAATAACAATTGTAACTAATAAAAGTGGTTCAGGCAAAACACTTGCCATTGGATATGCAAACAAGTGGTTAATATTGGAAAACTCAGCATTTTATGTTGCTAGGTAAGTTTGGTTCATTTTACATGAGACTGTTGCTCCTTTAGCACTATGTTGAAAAAGTTTTTAATGAAGTAGAGAAGAATTTTGCGCACTCGAAGAATAGTTTCTCATCCCTTATCTATCTTTTGTGCACTCACAAGGTTCTTATATATGTATAGAAGATAGGATGTATTCATAAAAGATATATCTTTTGTAAGGTTGTCTACATTTGATATACTTCTTGCCAATGTATAATGAAAATTCATGGTTTTCTTTGTACCTTTATGATTCTGATATACTATCTTAAAACTGTCATTTAAGCAGAGGAATATGTGCCGGTTGAATCACTTGGAACGATTTTCAATGTTGATAAAAGCACGAGTGAGAAATTGACATCATTCTCATCTACGACTCTAGAAAACCAAGGTCTGGTCTTATTGTCTGCATCATTCTTTAACACAAAACAATTCAATATTGTATGGAGTACTTGCATAGCTTGTTTTTATTTATTTCAGACATCTTAGATGGACGACTATCAAATCACCACTTTAGCCACGAAGGATTGGTAATGAACTAATGATAGTCTCTTCTTTAATTGCTTCCTGCACATGCTTGTGTTCACCAACTGTTTTATGTCAATTTGGTTGTAACATGTGATACTATAAGGAATGTGATACTATAAGGAACTCAATGTGAAATAAATTATTAATGTACATTGCTTGCATTTAATTACCAGCATCTCCATATACTTGTTGCTTGTCATCATTGGCTTATCAAAGGAAAAAAAGTAAGGAATTGGTAATTGATTTATCCTTAATGATGAAAGGATCCTATATTGGTTTGAGAAAGAATTAAATTTTCGATGTATGCTCGAGTTGTAGTGATGATTGTTTGCCTTTATTGACTTTGTGCCCTCCTCGAGTTCCTTGTAAGAAATATAGCTTGACTATTGGGAATATAAGTAGAAGTTTTTAAATACTTCTTGGCTTGAGTTAATAAGTTGTCTCGCTTCCTGTCTCTCTCTCTCACACACAAATGTTCTCTTTTTACCATAGTATTTTTAAAATGTTCTCTTATAATTTTATTTTAAATGTGCAGGAAAATGCCGGTAATTGGATTTGAATTGTGGCCACAAGTAACGTTGAAGAGTATTTGTACTATTGTTATGTTTGATACATTTGATTTTGTGGATATATTAATAGAGATCTTTAGGCAATAACTTTCAAAGTATTGGTTGTACAAGACAGGTTTTTCCAAGCTTATTCGAAATGTATAGCTTTGATTTATTTATTAGCTAATTTTGTACTTTAGATCATTTATATATTTAATTATGTGATTATATATTGAGTATATGCAATTTAGAAGTGTTGATGTAGGACGTCCAATGTTAAAGGTACACTTTATAAGTGTTGCTATGAGATATAAAAGGCAACACTTTTGAAGTGTTGCGCTAGATGACCTATAAAAGGCAACACTTTTGAAGTGTGACCAATAAAATGCAAAGGCAACGCTTTTAAGTGTAGTATAATAAAATATAGGTGTTGCTAATGCATCGCAACAAAGCGTGGCCTTATACTTCTTCGGCTACGCTTTATAAGTGTAGCCAAAAGTGACGACATTTAATAAGTGTTGCCTAATGTCAAAGGTTACGCTTCTTTTGGCCACCCCCTGAAAAGTGTTGCCTAAAGTCCAAAAGTGTGGCCTTTTATTTTAGGCCACACTTTTTGCTAGTTTAGGCTACACTTTAGTGGGGTGGTCGTAGGCCTAAAATGGTGTAGTGATTCCCTCATGGTGAGGTTGAGTTGGAGAACAAGGAGGGTGTAAGGTTCAAAGTGAACGGGCAGCGAATCAAAATCTATCTAGGGCATGCTGAGAGAGAGAATGAAGTGATCGAGGCATACCATCTTGATGAAGTTTGAGTAATCAAGAGTCCTCCATCGTTCCGCGACGTTGAATCAAGCGCTGATTGGGAGGAAACCCAATATGTATCCTCTAGCCAACTATAGGTTTTTCGTGATTTTCTAGGCATAATTGCATTTTTTTTGCTTTTATTACTTATGTCACGTCTGAATGTTCTTTTATTTTTTTTTAGAAGTGTTGGCTAGAGCGTAGAGTAGGGTCCGTGTCCAGAAAACACACAAAAAAAAGATTAGCTTAATGGGTGTTAAATGTGCAGGAACCAAATCACCAGAATCTACAGAAAATTGGTCTGGTTCACCCATCGACGGACCCATCGACGAACCGTCGTCCCTTCGACGGACCGTTGGTAGGATCCATCGTACCCAGGTATGTTCTTGAAATTTTTCTAAGTTAGGGCACTGTCGACGGAGGGGTCGACCGACTTACGGTCCATCGACGGGGAATCGTCGATCTCTCACCCACCAACCCGACCCGACCCGTCCGGCTACATATTAAAAGTTTTTAAACTTTTCAGTTACTCACCTCTTCACATACCCCCCATAACCATTTCCCTCCCTATTTCTTCTCATTTTCCCCCACTTCCTCACCCATTAACTCCCATTCCATCATCAGATTCCCCCACTTCCCCCACTTCCACAAACTCCATTCTCTCCCCAAATCTTCCTTCTTTTTCAGTCTCCTTGCTGGTCGGTGTTTGTGGTTGGTGTTGCTGCTGTTCAACTACATGTTTTCATACTCCCTTTGTCCTCCACTACAATTTCCAGGTATGTTCTTCTGATCTGCTAGATTAACTATCGTTAAATTTCATGATAACTTGATGTCTTACCTTGTGGGTCTTGAATTTTGGACCTCTTTTCATGCTAAAAACTTACACCTGAATTCCTAAGTCCCTTAGAACACTGAAATTGAAAGAGATGGAGGTGTCTTGTTAAAAATGAGTTGTGTTTGCATGTTGTGTTTCTGACCTAGGGTTTTGATAGGCTGTAGAATCGAATGTTCAAACTATGAAAATTTATACCCTAGGAATGATAAAATGCTTGTTTAAATGTTAGGGACACTTAAGGTGTCCAAGGATGCTCTAAATTAGTACATTGGGGAACCAAAATGGCTGCAAAATTCTATCCCTGAAAGACAGAATGAGACCCCATCGACGGACCGTCAGTCCCTCGATGGACAGTCGTTGGGGTTCGTCAACCCCAACATCCCTTTTTAGTCTAAGTGTCTGTCGATGGACCCCACTGACGGACCATCATCCCTTCGAAGGTTCATCCTGCACAACTATCGACGCTGTCAGAACCTTTGTTTCTGATTTTCCAAAAAAATATTCTAAGTGTCCGTCGACGGACACCACTGACAGACCGTCATCCCTTCGACGGTCCATCCTGCACAATCGTCGACGCTGTCAAAACCTTTGTTTCTGATGTTCTAAAAAATATTCTAAGTGTTTGTCGACGTACCCCACGAACAGACCATCGTCCCTTTTGATGGTGCGTCCTGCACAACCGTCGTCCCTTCGACGGTGCGTCCGGCACAACCGTCGACACTGTCAGAACCTTTCGTTCAGATGATCTAAAAATATTCTAAGTGTCTGTCGACGGACCGCACTGACGGACCGTCTTCCCTTCGACGGTCCGTCCTGCCCAACCATCGACATTGTCAGAACCTTTGGTTCTAATGTTCTAAAAAAATATTCTAAGTGTCCATCGACGGACCCCACTGACGGACCATCGTCCCTTTTAACAGTCCGTCCTGCACAACCGTCGACACTATCAGAACCTTTGTTTTTGATGTTTTCAAAATAAAATAGTCTAAATGTCCCTCGACGGACCCCCATGATGGACCGTCGTCTCTTCGACGGACCGTCGATGGGTCCGTCAGGCAGTGCTGCACTTCTGCACTGCCATTCCATTCTGTGTTTTACTCTTGTGTTTGATGCTTTTGAATGTGTTATAGGCTTGTAGTTGTACTAATAACTTCTCTTTGCAGGTACATATGGCACCCAAGCACGACCGTGTCTACTCGAGAGGGCGTTCTAAGTTTGTCGCCCCGTCAAACCAGATGATCATAAGCTAAGACGATGAACGTGACCCAGAGTAAGTGCCACCAGGCACCCTCACTCCTGCCTGTGCTACCTGCATGACCAGATCCACACCCACGAAGGTGGCGCCCAGCGGAGTCACTGCCTCCCAGTCTGATGAGGAGCGCATACTGACCGGCACACCTTCTGGGTCGGATGCACATTCTGAGGAAGCGTCTGGCTCCTAGGAGGCTTCCGATTCTGAGGAAGCGTCCGGCTCTGTGGAGGCTTCCAGGTCGTCTGATGAGGCTGATAGTGCTAATTCTACTTCAGCACCGCATATTGTCGTCCCCGCTCCGGTTGCTGATCAGCCCAATCGGTGGTGTGTCGAGGGTCAATATCAGGTATATGCTGATGCCAAGGTGCCCAATGACAAGGGGGTCATGACCCGGACCTTGACACTCGAGAGGCGGGTTCTCACTGGGAGTCTTCCGAGTATGCTGTCCATCCATGCTATATTAACCAGACATCCGCTGGAGTGGATGTCTCGGAATGTGGGCCGCTATAGCGAAGAAATGGTGCGAGAGTTCTACGCCTCCTATGTGGCAACTCTCCGGTCTTAGTTGGACAGGTGGGCCAACTCAACCAAACATGCACCTTTGGAGTAAGTCCGAGTCCGCGGTAAGCGGGTTGCTATTTTTTTGCAGGACATTCGCAGGTTTCTCTATGGCACAGACGTTGATGCCACCAGGATCCCCCTCACTGCCGAGTTTGACTATCGGTGGAAGTTGATCAAGGATGGCCGGTTCCAGCGTTAGCCGAATGTGAGAGAGACCACCAAGCGCTGGATAGCACAGAACCTCTCTGTGGATGGTGAGGCTGTTGATTGGGTACTGGAGCCCAAAGGCAGCATCAAGAAGGCCAACCTCACCTTCCCAGCAAAATTCTTATGGCTACTGGTCTGACACTGCCTTTCCCCCGCTGCTGCTGATAACATTGTCACTTGGGATCGTACAGTGCTGATGGCTGCCATGGTTGCGGGGTTCGAGGTGGACTTCACGTGGCTGTTGCAGGCGATGATGCATGAGAGGTCCTTTAAGGCCACTCCTACTTACCCCTTCCCGTGCATGGTCTTTGAGTTGTGCAGGTCTGCAGGAGTGCCCGTATGGCACATTGATGTGATCAAGACCTCGCCCGGCACAGTGGATATTGGCCTCATTCGGGATGAGGAAAATGAGTTGTCTCCCCACAGAGGGACCCATCCAGAGGTGAAGCCACTCGGTGAGAACCTGGTAGCCACGATAGATTAAGCCCAAGCGGCTAATCCGGCTACATCCGAGCCTAACGACACCACCCCGGTTGAGTCTATCCCGGGTGCTAGAACCGCTCCAAGCTCCTCCCGCTCGACTCTATATCTGCTACACTGGTCCCACTTGCTAGGGTACAGAAATTAGAGGCCAAAATGGCCACACTTCTGCATCACATCCAGCCTTGGATGCAGAAGGCCATTGCTGAGGCGGAGGAGCGGATAGAGAGGCCTAGCATACTGAGCCGCAAATCATGGAGGTCCACTAGCGCTTGGATGTATTTGAGTTGCGGGTTCTCACCCGGACAGCCCCTACAGTGGATTTGACGACTCTTTAGGCTGCTGTGGAGAGTCTGAGAGCAGACTTGGATACCATATTGGAGGCTCGCATGCCTGAGTCTGAAGATCTTTATGCAGAGCCTGCTGAGGACACGGTGTTGACCGCCCTATTTGCCACCACTACTGTGCCACCACCTCTCCCACGAGATTGTTCTAAGAGGCACCGAGTTAGAGATGAGGATGAGTCTCGAGAACAGAAGAAAGAGCGCACTGAGTTGGAGGCCGCGAGGAGAGCCTCGCTGATTGATGAGGAGGCCCGCCAGTTGAGGTTTCTAGAGGTGGCTGCTGGGGCGTCTAGCTCCAGAATTGTTGATGCTGAGAGGAGCACTACTGATGGTGTTGTTATTGCTGAGGACACCACTGATGATGTCCCTACTACAGAGGGAGTGGGTTCCTGGAAACCGGACCGCCAGCATGTTGATCGTCGGCGCTTTGCGCCTCAGGTTTGCTTCACCTACCACCCAATTTTATATACTTTTATGCATTGGGGACAATTGCATGTCTTTTTGTTGGGGGTGGGGTAAATGGAAAGTGAGTGCTAGGGTGAAGTCTGAGTAGCCCAACTCACGATCCTCTCTTGGGGTTTTCTTGCCTGTGTTCTTTTTCCCCAAGAAACTAAGTATTTTATTGCTGAACCGGCATGTTGGTATCTTTTGTACATAGTATAGAAATGAAATCTGAAGCATGATGGCTAAATAAAATGATATCTTGATTTAAAGAAAATGCTTGCATGATTAGGCATAAGTGAATGATGAATATGTGTCTCTAAGCATGACATAGAGATACACCCCTGCATGACCCTTAATCTTAAGTTCAAACTAAGTTTCTGATAATCTAGTAGGGTAATGATGTGTTAAGTGAGTGTGAGAATGCTCCGGAAAGTGGGGTTGAAACAATAAAGAGAGAGAAAGAAGAAAAGAAAAGTGACTCAAGCAAAGGTGAAATCAAGTGAAAAATTGCAAAATTTGAAAGTAAAATAAATAAATAAATAAATAAAATAAAACGGGCATATTACTCAGAGGTATGATTTTAGCAAACTCGGTGGATATGGAAAGATAATTTAATTATATATCATTTCATTGGTCATGAGACACCTAATTCATTTTTTCTTAGAGTTATGATCAATTAAAGTAGACCCAACTACATTTTCCCCCTAACTGTCTGCTAATTTTCACCTACAGTTATGCCTACGGTCCGTATGTCTGATGTACCATGGTTTTATGGTACCTTCAATGCTTTTTCCTTAAGTTTAGTGTGTGTCTAAGGCCTTCTGTAGTAGTTTTAATGTATTTTTCTCTTTGTTTGCAGAAAAACTGTCCAGAATGAAAACGCGGAAGAACTGTGCTGAAATTGCAGAAGATATGACCTACGGAGCCATCGATGATCCGTCGACCCCTCGACGGTCCATAGGTGGCAACCGTCGTCTGAAGAAAATGCTGTTGTAGGAAGATCGGGGAATTTTGACAAAGTGTGGGGCTACGGAAGCTATCGACGGACCATTATCTCCACGACGGACCGTCCTACATATCCGTCAGTGCTAACATAAAGTAGCCCCAGTACCCGTCTTGAAAAGATCCTAACTGTGGAGAAATGGAAGCCATCGACGAACCATCGTGCACTCAACGCACCGTCATCCTTGTCCGTCGATGGTAACAATGAGTGGGAGAAGAAAGCAGGTGATAAAGAACCTAAGTGTGGAACGATGGGAGACCTCGATGGTCCGTCGTGGACTCGATGGTCCGTCGGTCCGGTCGTCAACTCAGACGTGTTTTTGGGCAGATTTTCCTTAAATAGATTTCCTTTTTATGTTAGGACTTCATTATTATAAATACTTGTAAAAACCTCGTTTTTGGGGTTAGACTCGTTGGTATTTTTTAGTTTTATTATTCTAAGTGTTGAACTTGAGATTTTGGTAAATATTCTACTTTCCGAAATCGTTTTTGCAAGACTTTGATTTATTCAAGTAATTTTCTGGATTTTCTTCAATATTATCAAAGTAAGTACATGAATTCTTGTCTAATCAATATGAATTGTGTGATTGTTAACATGGGTAACTAAATCCATAACTAGGGTTGTGGGAACCATGGGTAATTAACAAAGTAAAACTAGCTAAAATAACAATTCTCGAATAGTTTCTTGCATGTATTGATGATTCTTTCGTTTAGAAGTCTTTTTAACAAGTGCACGCGTTAGAACTCGCCTTGTTACTACTTGCCGGACCAAGGAGGTAGATAATAAGAAAATAATTATTAACGTAGATTTAGTATACACTATCTAATAGGCTAGTGTCAATTGGTACGAAGTAATAACTAAGCCATACATCGATTATGATGCTTAATATGAGGTAAAAGGTAAGGTTTAGTAAAGTATGCACACGTAGCCGGACCAAGGTGTGGAGTGAAATTCACTAGGTTACGGACCAAGGAACTAGGGATATATAACTTATCACTTTGCATGCAAGATGCTAGGAAAGAGTTGTTATAGTTAGGGTTACTGCGTTTTGAACCTAATGTGGAACACTTACACCCTAGTTTCTCTAGTCACTTGATAAATATCAAATATTTGAACTTGTTTACTTAGAATTAATTAAATAATTTTGTCACACAAAACCCCCCTTTTGTTGTTTGATTTTGGAAAGGTCTTGATTAAAATAGAAGTAATCGTAGATTAAAGTTAAGTCTAAACCATTTTCCTTGTGGGATCGACCCCAACCTAAGATTTGGGTTCTATACTTGATACGACCGCTTATACTTCTTTAGGGAAGTGTAATTTGAGTGTATCAATATCCATCTACGGACTATACTGGTCAATGGTTATTCATGTTAGATGTTGGGTAAATGGGGTGTTGATCAACGGACACTGACTACGGACCGTAGTCTGACTTACAGACTGTAGGTCTGTCTGTGGATTGACACTTAGTCAATTTTTCTGGGCTGCGTCATGAGAGAGTTTCAGTCACAAACGACGGATGTGCAGAACGGGCCATAGATCAGATTACGGTCCGTCGATAGTGATCGTTGATTGCACCTGTAGATTTTTGAAAACCTATTTTTTGGTCTATTTTGGATTAGTCACGACCCAAGCTACCCCAGAGTAGCGGACACGGTACCTAGGATCACAAGTGATCCCAAGCTAACCCTGTTGGAATGATAATGAGCATACTAAAGATAATAAACTTAATGCGGAAGCTAAATCATAATTTGAAATGATAAGATGGGGTATCCATATTCTATAACTAAGATAAATGAAATACTGATGAGTTTAATACAAAGAAGTTATTAACTCAATATTAAGCTGAAACTAACTATGTATGAAAATAGCCTCTATAACAGATTAGAAATGCTGGGATAAGCCCCATCTAAGTCTAGCAAAATCTTAAACTAAATGACTAAAAATACTAAAATGAACTTTTGACTATTGTCCTCGGAGAATGAGGATTCACCATTGACTCTGCTGAACTGGAGATTGGGAATCCATCTATGCGTGATATGGATGCGGAGAACCTGAACCTACATAACGAGAAGATGTAGCACACGTATATATTCTTCAGTACTTGGAAGGTACTGAGCATGTAGGATTGACTAAAGCTGAAATAAAACATAACTAAACAAGCACAAAAGCGAGTATAATAATCTGAACATGATATACTGAATTCTGAGCTAACTATATACAATGACCAAATTTATAACTTGTTGCGACTATTACTAACTGAATTGTAAATATGGTCAATGCATTAGAGTCTGACTGAACCGTGGGAGCTACTAATAATCGATGATAAAACCACATGAGCTAAATGTGGAGTGCGATGTATATGCCCCATCGAGAGGACCCAATATACCCTGCGAGAGGTATAAAGGCATGCTGGCATGATCACTAAACATATGCCCACACATGGGACGTACAACCTACTTGGCTAGAAGTTCTGGGACAGATTGGGTATATTGAACCCTAGTGCAACTCGTTATTATGCTACTCCCAAGGAATAAAGTGATTAATACATTATGACTGAATTTCTGTAAATACTGGATATCTCAACACTGAACATGCAAACTAAGAATGGAACAATTAATTTGACAATGATGCATTAAAAAACTAAGGCATGTGTATTTGAAGTTACTGAAATATCTTACCTAGCATGTGTAATTCAAGAACTAAAGAAATACATAGTTAGGGTTCTGAAATTCATGCGATAAACTGAATAATAACTTTACAATATGATTTTGGAACATATATTTAACTAATTCATGTTGATCTTGTGTAATTCTAGAAACCCTAGGTCTATTCATGACAAGAGAATTAAGAACTAACTGAAAACTAGGGATCTAATGGGTGAAAGGAACCTACTAGTGAAATCCCATATGCTTGGTGATGAAATCCACGAAGAAATATTTAGATTTAGAGGCTGGAATTGCTGGAACCTTGTTGCGTTCTTAAACTAGTGTTCTTGAGCTTCTAGTTTCTAAGTTTTGATTTATGATTTTGACTTAGGTAAGTTTTAGTTCTGTTTCTAGGCTTAAATTGACTAAAACCTGATGATTTAGGGTCAAAATGATGTATCTAGGGTTTAAACAAAGTGGGAAACGACCAAAAGACATCTGAGTTAATTGCTGTCGGACCAAACGACGACATGGACTGACGGGCTGTCGTTCAATCGATGGCCCATCGTTTGGGTCCGTAGGTTGGGTCTGGTCGCAGACCTTTACTAAAACTGGCATAAATTTTACTCGGAGGTATGATTTTAGCAAACTCAGTGGTTATGCAAAGCTAATTTAATTATCTATCATTTCATTGGTCATGAGACACCTAATTCATTTTGTGGTTAGAGTTATGATCAATTAAAGTTGACCTGACTGCATTTTCCCCCTAACTGTCTATTAATTTTCACCTACAGTCAGACCTACGGTACGTAGGTCCATCGACGGACCATAGTGGTAAATAGTAGTTCATGTTAGATGCTGGGTAAATGGGGTGTTGATCGACGGACACAGACTACGGACTGTAGTCTAACTTACGGAACGCAGGTCTATCCGTGGATCGATACTTAGTAAATTTTTCTGGGCTGCGTCATGAGAGAGTTTCAGTCACAAACGACGGATGTGCAGAACGGGCCATAAATCAGATTACGGTCCGTCGAAGTGATCGTTGGTTGCACCTGCAGATTTTTGAAAACCTGTTTTTTGGTCTATTTTTTATTAGTCAAGCCCCAAGCTACCCCTGAGACGCGGACACGGTACCTAGGATCACAAGTGATCCCAAGCTAACCCTGCTGGCATGATAATGAGAATACTTAAGATAATAAACTTAATGCGGAAGGTAAATCATAATTTGAAATGATAAGATAGGGAATCCATATTCTAGAACTAAGATAAATGAAATACTAATGAGTTTAATACAAAGAAGTTATTAACTCAATATTATGTTGAAACTAACTATGTATGAGAATAGCCTCTATAACAGACTAGAAATGCTAGGACAAGCCCCATCTAAGTACTCATGACTATTGTTATCTGAGAATAAGGATTCACCACTTACTCTGCTGAAGTGGAGATCAAAAATCGATGTAAGCGTGATCTTTTTGCTGAGAACCTGAACCTACATCACGTGAAGATGTAGTGCACGTATGCATCAGTACTTGGAAAGTACTAAGCATATAAGATTGAATAAAGCTGAAATAAAACATAACTAAACAAGCACAAAAACGAGTATAATAATCTGAATATGCTTAATTCTGAGATTATTGGATGCAATATCCAAATTTATAACATGTTGAGACTGATTCCTAACCGAACTATAAATATGGTCAATGAATTAGAGTCTTACTGAACTGTGGGAGCTACTAATAAACGAATATAAAACCACATGAGCTAAATGTGGAGTCCGATGTATATGCCCCATCGAGAGGACCCAATATACCCTGCAAGAGGTATAAAGGCATGTTGGCGTAATCACTAAACTGATGCCCACAGGGGGGACTTACAATCTACTTGGCTAGTAGTTCTGGCACTGATTGGGTACGCTGAACCCTAGTCCAAGTCGGTATTATGATACTCCCAAGGAATAAAGTGATTAAGACATTATGACTGAATTTCAATAAATACTGGATAAGCTCAAAACTAAACATGCAAATTGAGAATGCAACAATTAATCTGATAAAGACGCATTAATAAGTGAAGCATGTATATCTGAAGTAACTAAAATATCTGACCTAGCATGTGTAATTCAAGAACAAAAGAAATGCATAGCTAAGGTTTTGAAATTCATGCAATAAACTGAATAATAACTTTACAATCTGATTTGGAACATATATCTAACTAATTCATGATGATCTACTGTAATTCTAGAAACCCTAGGTCTATTCATGATAACAAAATCAAGAACTTACTGAAAACTAGGGTCTAATGGGTGAAAGGAATCCACTAGTCAAATCCAACATACTGGTGATGAAATCCACGGAGAAATATTTAGATTTCGAGGTTGGAACTTCTGGAAACTTGGTGCGTTCTTGAACTAGGGTTCTTGACCTTTTTCTCCTTTCTTGCTTCTAATATTCTAAGTTTTGATTTATGATTTTGACTTAGGTAAGTTTTCGTTATGTTTCTACGCTTAAACTGTCTAAAATCTGATGATTTAGGGTCAAAACAACGTATTTTAGGGTTTAAACGAAGTGGGAAAAGACCAAAAGACCCCTGACTTAATTTCTGTCGTACCAAACTAGGACCTGGACTGACGGGCCGTCGTTCAATCGACGGTCCGTCGTTTGGGTCAGTAGGTTGGGTCTGTTCGAAAGACCTTTACTAAAACGGGCATAACGTTTTACTCAAAGGTATGACTTTAGCAAACGTGGTGTCTATGGAAAGCTAATTTAATTATCTATCATTTCATTGGTCATGAGACACCTAATTCATTTTGTGCTTATAGTTATGATCAATTAAAGTAGACCCAATTGCATTTTCCCCCTAACTGTGTGCTAATTTTCACCTACAGTCATACCTACGGTCCATAGGTTTATCTACGGACTATACTGGTCAACCGTTGTTCATGTTAGATGCTAAGTAAATAGGGTGTTGATCGACGGACACAGACTACGGACCGTAGGTATGTCCATGTATTGACACTTCGTCAATTTTTCTGGGCTGCATCATGAGAAAGTTTCAGTCACAAACGACGGATATGCATAACGGGCTGTAGATCAGATTACGGTCCGTCCATAGTGATCGTCGATTGCCCCTGTAGATTTTTGAAAACTTGTTTTTTGGTCTATTTTAGAGTAGTCACGCCCCAAGCTTCTCCCGAGATGCGGACACGGTACCTAGGATCACAATTGTTCCCAAGCTAACCCTGCTGGCATGATAATAAGCATGCTAAAGATAATAAACTTAATGCGGAAGCTAAATCATAATTTGAAATGATAATATGGGCAACCCATACTCTATAACATAGATAAATGAAATACGGATGAGTTTAATACAAAGACGTTATTAACTTAATATTAAGCTGAAACTAACTTTGTATGAAAATAGCCTCTATAACAGACTAGAAATGCTGGGACAAGCCCCATCTAAGTCTAGCAAAAAATTAAATTAAATGACTAAAAATACTAAAATAAACTTCTGACTATTGTCCTCGAAGAATGAGGATTCACCATTGACTCTACTGAACTGGAGATCTGGAATCCATCTAAGCGCGTTATGGATGCTGAGAACCTGAACCTACATCAAGAAAAGATGTAGCACATGTATATATGCTTCAGTACTTGGAAGGTACTGACTAAAGCTGAAATAAAATATAACTAAACAAGCACAAAAGCGAGTATAATAATCTGAACATGATATACTGAATTCTAAGCTAACTGGATGCAATGACCAAATTTATAACATGCTGAGACTGATTACTAACTGAATTGTAAATATGGTCAATGCATTAGAGTCTGACTGAACCGTGGGAGCTACTAATAACCGATGATAAAACCACATGAACTAAATGTGGAGTGCAATGTATATGCCCCATCGAGAGGACCCAATATACCCTGCGAGAGGTATAAAGGCATGCTGGCATGATCACTAAACTTATGCCCACACATGTGACGTACAACCTATTTGGCTAGAAGTTTTGGGACTGATTGGGTATGTTGAACCCTAGTCCAACTCGTTATTATGCTACTCCCAAGGAATAAAGTGATTAATACATTATGAATGAATTTTTGTAAATACTGGATATCTCAACACAAAATATGCAAACTAAGAATGGAACAATTAATTTGACAATGATGCATTAATAACTAAGGCATGTGTATCTGAAATAACTGAAATATCTGACCTAGCATGTGTAATTCAAGAACTAAAGAAATACATAGCTAGGGTTCTGAAATTCATGCGATAAACTAAACAATAACTTTAAAATCTGATTTTGGAACATATATCTAACTAATTCATGCTGATCTGTTGTAATTCTAAAAACCCTAGGTCTATTCATGACAAGAGAATCAAAAACTAACTAAAAACTAGGGATCTAATGGGTGAAAGGAACCCACTAGTGAAATACCACATGCCTTGTGATGAAATCCACGATAAAATATTTAGATTTAGGGGCTGGAATTACTGGAACCTTGTTGCGTTCTTAAACTAGGGTTCTTGACCTTCTAATTTTCAAAGTTTTGATTTATGATTTTGACTTAGGTAAGTTTTAGTTATGTTTCTAGGCTTAAACTGACTAAAACCTGATGATTTAGGTAATAATGATATATCTACGGTTTAAACAAAGTGGGAAAAGACCAAAAGACATCTGAGTTAATTGTTGTCATACCAAACGACGACATGGACTGACGGGCCATTGTTCAATCGACGGTCCGTAGTTTGGGTCCGTAGGTTGGGTCTATTCGCAGACCT
Organism: Solanum sitiens; assembly: GCA_016801875.1. Taxonomy (NCBI): domain Eukaryota; kingdom Viridiplantae; phylum Streptophyta; class Magnoliopsida; order Solanales; family Solanaceae; genus Solanum; species Solanum sitiens. The sequence goes on along the minus strand of JABWTJ010000312.1, from coordinate 67,102 downwards.
TTACTAAAACTGGCATGAATTTTTACTCGGAGGTATGATTTTATGGAACTCAGTGGCTATGGAAAGATAATTTAATTATCTATCATTTCATTGGTAATGAGACACCTAATTCATTTTGTGCTTAGAGTTATGATCAATTAAAGTTGACCCAACTGCATTTTCCCCGTAAATATTTGTTAATTTTCACCTACAATCATACATACGGTCCGTAGGTCCATCTACGGACCATACTGGTCAACCGTGGTTCATGTTAGATAATGGGTAAATGGGGTGTTGATCGACGGACACAGACTACGAACCATCGTCTGACTTACAGACCGTAGGTCTATCCATGGATCTACACTTCGTCAATTTTACTGGCTGTGTCATGAGAGAGTTTCAGTCACAAATGACGTATGTGCAGTACGGGCAGTAGATCAGACTACGGTCCGTCGATAGTTATTATCGATTGCACATGCACATTTTTGAAAATCTTATTTATGGACTGTTTAGGATTTGTCACGCCCCAAGCTACTCCTGATATGCAGACACGGGACCTAGGACCACAAGTATTCCCAAGCTAACCCTACTGGCATGATCATGAGCATACTAAAGATAATAAAGTGAATGCGGAAGCTTAATCATAATTTAAAATGATAAGATAGGGAATACCCATATTCTATAACTTAGATAAATGAAATATTGATGAGTTTAATACAAAGAAGTTATTAACTCAATACTAAGTTGAAACTAACTATGTCTGAAAATAGTCTCTATAACTGATTGCTGGGACAAGCCCCATCTAAGTCTAGCAAAAACTGAAACTAAATGTCTAAAAATACTGAAATGAACTCCTGACTGTTGTACTCAGAGAATGAGGATTCACCACAGACTCTACTTAATACTGAAATGAACTCCTGACTATTGTCCTCAGATAGTTAGGATTCACCACTGACTCTGCTGAACTGGAGATCGGGAATCGATCTAAGTGTGATCTAGATAATGAGAACCTGAAGCTACATCAGGAGAAGATGTAGCGCATGTATGCGTCATACATAGAATGTACTGAGCATGTAGGATTGAATAAAGCTGAAATAAAACATAGCTGAACAAGAACAAAAACGAGTATAATAATCAAAACATGCTGAATTCTGAGCTAACTAGATACATTGACCAAATTTATAACATGCTGACACTGATTACTAATCGAACTATAATTTTAGTCAATGAATTAGAGTCTGATAGAACTGTGTGAGCTACTAATAACTGATAATAAAACCACATGAGATGATTGTGGAGTCCGATGTATACGCCCCATCGAGAGGACCCTGCCAGAGGTATAAAGGCATGTTGTCATGACCACTAAACTGATGCCCACAAAAGGGACTTAGAACCTGCTTGGATAGTAGTTCTGGGACTGATTGGGTACGCTGAACCCTAGTCCGAATCAGTATTATGCTACTCCCAAGGAATAAAGTGATTCAGACATTATGACTGAATTTCTGTGAATACTGGATAGCTCAAAACTGAACATGCAAACTTAAAATGCAACAATTAATCCAATATTGATGCATTAATAACTGAGGTATGTATATCTGAAGTAACTAAAATATCTAACCTAGCATATGTATTTTAAGAACTAAAGAAATGCATAGCTAGGGTTCTGAAATTCATGCGATAAACTGAATAATAACTTTACAATTTGATTTGGAACATATATCTAACTAATTCAGATGATCTACTGTAATTCTAGAAACCCTAGGTCTATTCATGATAAGAAAATCAAGAACTGACTGAAAACTAGGGATCTAATGGGTGAAAGGAACCCACTAGTGAAATCCCACATACCTGTTGATGAAATCTATGGGCAAATATTTAGATTTCGAGGCTGGAACCGCTGGAACCTTGTTGCGTTATTGAACTAGGGGTTTTGACCTTTTTCTCTTTTCTTGCTTCTAATTTTCTATGTTTTGATTTATGCGTTTGACTTAGGTAAGTTTTAGTTATGTTTCTAGGCTTAAACTTACTAAAATTTGATGATATGTGGTCAAAACAACGTATCTTAGGGTTTAAACGAAGTGGTAAAAGACCAAAAGACCCTTGAGTTAATTGCTATCGGACCAAACGACAACTTGGACTGACAGGCCGTCATTCAATCGACGGTCCGTCGTTTGGGTCCGTAGGTTGGGTCTATTCGACAAGCCTTTAATAAAACGGGCATAATTGTTTACTCGGTGGTTTGATTTTAGCAAACTCGGTGTTAATGGAAAGTTAATTCAATTATCTATCATTTAATAAGTCATAAGACACCTAATTCATTTTTTGCTAAGGGTTATGATCAATTAAAGTTGACCCAATTGTATTTCACCCCTAACTATATGCTAATTTTAACCTACGGTCCGTAGATCTATCTATGGACCATACTAATCAATACTGGTTCATGTCACAGGCTGGGTGAATGGGGTATTAAATGACAGACACAGACTACAAACCGTAGTCTGACTTATGGACCGTAGTCTGACATACGGACCGTAGGTCTGTGCGTGGATCGACACTTAGTCAATTTTTGTGGGCTGCGTCATGAGAGAATTCAATCACAAACAACGGATTTTCAGTACGGGCCGTAGATCAGACTACGATCTGTTGATAGTGATCGTCAATTGCACTTGCAGGTTTTTGAAAATTGATTTTTGGTCTGTTTTGGGTTTGTCACGCTCCAAACTACCCCCGAGACATGGACACGGGACCTAGGACCACAAGTGATCCCAAGGTAATCCTTCTGGCATGATCATGAGCATACTAAACATAATAAACTGATTGTCGAAGATAACTAATAACTTGAAATGATAAGATGGGGAATACCCATATTCTATAACTGAGATAAATGAAATACTGATGAGTTTAATATAAAGAAGTTATTAACTCAATACTAAGCTGAAACTAACTATGTCTGAAAATAGCTTATAAAACTAATTAAAAATATTGGGACAAGATCCAGCTAAGTCTAGCAAAAACTGAAACTAAATGACTAAAAATACTAAAATGAACTCCTGACTATTGTCCTCAGAGAATGAGGATTCACCACTGACTCTGCTGAACTGGAGATCGAGAATCGATCTAAGGGTGATCTGAATGCTGTGAACCTGAACCTACATCACGAGAAGATTTAGCGCACGTATGCGTTAGTACTTGGAAGGTACTCAACATGTAGGACTGAATAAAGCTAAAATAAAACATAACTGAACAAGCACAAAAACGAGTATAATATTATGAACATGATATATTGAATTATGAGCTAATTGGATGCAATGAAAAAATTTATAACATGTTGAGACTGATTACTAAATGAACTGTAAATATGGTCAATGAATTAGAGTCTGACTGAACTGTGGGAGCTACTAATAACCGATAATAAAACTACATGAGCTAAATGTGGAGTCCGATGTATACTCCCCATCGAGAGGACCCAATATACTCTGCCATAGGTATAAAGGCATGTTGGCGGATCACTAAACTGATGCCCACAGAGGGGACTTACAACCTACTTGGATAGTAGTTCTGGGACTTATGTTGTACGTTGAACCCTAGTCCAACTCGGCATTATGCTATTCCAAGGAATAAAGTGATGAAGACATTATGACTGAATTTCTGTAAATGTTGGATAGCTTAAAACTGAACATGCAAATTGAGAATGCAATAATTAATCTGATAATGATGCATTAATAACAAAGGCATGTATATTTGAAGTAACTGAAATATCTAACCTAGCATGTTTAATTCAATAACTAAATAAATACATAGCTAGTGTTCTGAAATTCATGCGATAAACTGAATAATAACTTTACAGTCTGATTTGGAACATATATCAAACTAATTCATGTTGATCTGCTATAATTCTAGAAACCCTAGGTCTATTCATGATAACAGAATCAAGAACTGAATGAAAACTAGGGATCTAATGGGTGAAAGGAACCCACTAATCAAATCCCACATACCTAGTGTGAAATCTACGGGGAAAAAAATTAGATTTCGAGGTTGGCACTTCTGGAACCTTGCTGTATTCTTGAACTAGGGTTCTTACGTTTTTCTCCTTTCTTATTTCTAATTTTCTAAGTTTTGATTTATGATTTTGACTTAGGTAAGTTTTAGTTATGTTTCTAGGCTTAAACTGACTAAAATCTGATGATTTGGGTTCAAAACGACGTATCTTAGGGTTTAAACAAAGTAGGAAAAGACAAAAAGGCCCCTAAGTTAATTGATGTCGGACCAAACGAGGACATGGACTGACGGGCCATCGTTCAATAGACGGTCCGTCGTTTGGGTCCGTAGGTTGGGTCAGTTCGACAAGCCTTTACTAAATCAAACATAACCTTTTACTCAGAGGTCTGATTTTAGCAAACTCGGTGGATATGGAAAGATAATTCAATTATATACCTTTTCATAGTTCACAAGACACCTAATTCATTTTGTGCTAATATTTATGATCAATTGAATTGAGACAACTGCATTTTCCCCCTAACTGTCTGCTAATTTTACCTACGGTCCGTAGGTCATTCTACGGACCGTACTGGTCAATCGTGGTTCATGTCAGAGGCTGGTTAAATAGGGTGTTGATCGACGGACACAAACTACGGAACGTTGTCTGACTTGCAGACCGTAGGTCTGTCCGTGGATTAACACTTAGTCAATTTTTCTGGGCTGTGTCATGAGAGAGTTTCAGTCACAAACGACGGATATGCAGAACGGGCCGTAGATCATATTATGGTCCGTCAATAGTGATCGTCGATTGCACTTGCAGATTTTTGAAAATCTGTTTTTGGGTCTGTTTTGGATTAGTCACACCCTAAGCTACCCTTGAGACGCGAACATGGGACCTTGGACCACTAGTGATCCCAAGATAACCTTGCTGGCATGATAATGAGCATACTAAAGATAATAAATTGAATACGGAAGCTAAATCATAATTTGAAATGATAGGATGGGGAATACCCATATTCTATAACTGAGATTAATGAAATACTTATGAGTTTAATACAAAGAAGTTATTAACTCAATATTAAGCTGAAACTAACTATGTTTGAAAATAGCCTCTATAACAAACTAGAAATGCTGGGTCAAGCCCCAGCTAAGTCTAGCAAAAATTGAAACTAAATGACTAAAAATACTGAAATGAAATCCTGACTATTGTCTTCGGAGAATGACGATTAACCAATGACTCTGCTGAACAGGAGATGCGGAATCGATCTAAGCATTATATGGATGTTGAAAACCTGAACCTACATCATGAGAAGATGTAGTGCACGTATGCGTCTGTACTTGGAACGTACTGAGCATGGAGGATTGAATAAAGCTTAAATAAAACATAATTGAACAAGCAAAGAAGCAAGTATAATAATATGAACATGATATACTAAATTCTGAGTTAACTGGATGCAATGACCAAATTTATAACATGCTGAGACTGATTACTTACTGAACTGTAAATATGGTCAATGCATTAGAGTATGACTGAACTGTTGGAGCTAGTAATAACCGATAATAAAACCACATGATCTAAATGAAGAGTACAATCTATACACCCTATAGAGAGGACCCAATATACCCTGCGAGAGGTATAAAGGCATGCTGGCGTGATCACTAAACAGATGCCCACAGAAGGGACTTACAACCTACTTGGTGTTAGATCCCGAAAATGACTTAGGTGAAATAGAGCCTAACATTGTTGTCATCATGGTATAAGGTCCTAAAATGCTTTATAAAATGGTATAGAGGCAGTATCTACGAGTTTAGGTGCATTGGAAGTCAAACGTCAAAGAACGACCAAGACTTTTGACGACTTAGTCACCTATGTGCCTCGTATGTGGTTCTATGTTTTTATGTGTGACTAATGATGTTTTGAAGTCCTTAAATGAGTTATTATGGTATATATACGCAGTGTGTCAAGTTTCGAGAAGTTAGGGGGTCAAACGTCCAAGAACGTCCACGGCGTTCGAAAGATGTACCTTGAAATGACCTTGTGTGTCTAGGCATATTTCATCGAGTTTTACGTGTTCATTTTCGATGAAATTCATGTGAGAGGTCTAAAATTTGTATACGATCATGTTTAGGTTGGAAACGTCTGGTCAAATATCCCCAAGGACCATCCAAGGGTCCTTGAGGAAGGACCCATGTTGGTGGCCAAAATTGCCCAAGGAAGTCCCACCTACGGATGGCAAACAACGGCCAGTGTCCTGGTCGACACCCCGTAGGTGGAGGGAATTGTTTGGTACTTAGAGTGGGGAGCTAATCACCCATTTTTCAGTCTCTGAACCAAACGACAGAGGACAGGACGGTCCGTGTATGGACTGACTCCCAGTCGATGGGCAACCGTCTGTGAGCATGTGTTCCTACGCAGGTTCACTGTTAAGTGAGGGGTGATATCATAAATTCACCCCACTTCCAAATAAGAGTATTGGCGGTTCCTAAGGAGTATTTGGGGTATTTTAAATGTGTATTAAAGTCTTTAACACTTAGAAGATTTCATTATTCAAAATAAAATCCCCAAAATCCCTTAGAAATTCCTTAAGACTCCATTGAAGTCAAAACTCAAGGAAGAGCTTGGATTGGTGATTTGAGTGAAGATTCTTCATCAAATTGGAGAATTAGAATTGTTGAGGTATGGTTTTTGATCCTTGAAACTCGTTTCATCTAGGAGCCCAACTTTCAAAGATGTTTTCTAAAGTTTTCAAAGTTGAACTTGACCTATTTCATGATATACCATGGGCTCTTGCATTAAAGGTTTTCAATAATTGTTTAGTGATTGATCTGTTGTTATTAAGATGATTTTAACTTAATTAACCTATGAAACCATGTAATTGATGAACCCTAGTTTTTGACTACTTTATGGGTTAAGTGATATTGACTTAATGCTTATGAATTATGGTGTAGTTTCTTATGGGCTATCTAATGATGTAAGAATTGTATTCAATTTATATCTAATTGGTCTTAGATTGATAAATATTTATTGAAAATTGGCTTAGATTCATTGAGTATTATAGTTTATGCATTGAATTGATGTTCATGGCCATAGGTAAGGGCCTTTTGATGTTGAATTGGGTGATTTGGCATTGGATTGAAGTGTTGATGATGGAGTGGTGGTACGCTTCCCTATTTCACTTTATTTAATGTTAATTAGAGTTCAATTATGTTGTGATTGGTTTGGTCCACTTATGGTGACGGTGTTATGTGAATTGATGTGGCCTTGTCGGTGTTATTTTAAGTATTATGATGATCATGGCCTTGTCAGCAACTACTTGAAGTATTATGTTGATTTGTGTAGTTGATTATGTGAAGTATGATCATATCTACGTATGTTGAGTAATGTGAAAGTATGTGTTTCTTCTATTGATGTTATTTAGGTGATCATGTTAGACTAATGACTATGTGTTGTATGTAGTCTTAGAGGTGATACATGATTGTTTCCTATTTGGCTATATGAGTTTATAATGGTTATGTTGATGATTATATAGTAGTTTATAGGGTGAATTTAATATGATAATGGTTGTTTATGTGCTTCTAGAATGACATGTAATATCTGCTAAAGTGAAGTATGTTGTGTCTTGTTTAGGTAGACTTAAGTGCCTTACTTGATGCATGTATGATAATGAATATGTGATGTCTTGACTTAGGAAGCTAAAGCATCTTAGTCTTGTATGAATGTTAGCTAAGACCTTGAATGATGATAAGAGGGTCCTTTATGTGAAACCTTGAACCTAGTGGTAACGTTATGAAACTTGAAGTCGAAAGCCGTAATGGTATCCTTCATGTAATGAATGATGGAATTAAGGTTGATTGGCTGGAACGACATCATATTAATCCTTAGGAAAGTCATGATAAGCTTCTTGTCGCCATTGGGAGGTAGCCCTAGTGGACCTTTCTTTGGTAGGGTAAATGTAATTGGGTTATGAACTTGATATGGAACCCCTTTGTATGAACCTTAATGTGAATCAACCTATGAGAACGAAGGCTAGCACTGAGTGAGTATGTAAGGGAAGTAGTTCTAGTTAAAGAATGAGACTACATTACAAAGCATGCCATTCATATTCCTTAACCATGTGCCTACGTGGGATTTGTCCAAGTTCTATCATTGGCAAGTAGAACAACCTCATCGGAGTAGGATAGAACTCCGGATTCCATGTTTTGCTACCATGGTCTATGTCGGTTATTGCCTATTCGCATCATATGGGATACCTATTATTATTAGAGAAGTTCTATGAGGTTTAGGTGGTGGTATGGGACACTATCTCGACATTGCACAATAGGATTTGAAGGTGTTAGTAAGAGTCCCTAAGTCTTGTCCAAGACCATTACTTGAATGCCCTTTATGTGATGAATGTGTAATGAACTAATGAATTAATGACTTATGTTAGAAAGTATGTAAATGCACGAGTACCTAATCTAAAGTGACTTAAGGATTCCTTAGCTAAAGTGTGAAGAGGGTGTATGGGATGATCTCTTCATGTCTTATCTATGGAAGTCTTGAGAATGACTCTAGTTAGGGAAGTTGGTTGTTGTGTTTGACATGATCTAAACTTAGGAAGTCTTATGGATTATTTAGGTAACCTTGAAGAGGGTGTATAGGCGTTCTCTTCTGGGAGTACTTAAGTAAGTCTTTTAATAACCTTGGTAAGGGAGATTGTCATATCTTATATGTTATGTATGTTGGTGTATTGTAGGTGTGTATATGTCTCATCATGAGTAATCTTGAGGATAGTTTAGCACACTTAGAGAGGGTGTATGGGCGGTCTCTCTTTGTGTGACTTAAGTGAATCTTAGGATAGATTTTAGTGAGAAGACTACATGCTAGAAGGTGTGTTTAATGAAGGCTAAGCACTTCACTGTACAGTAAAGGGACTTCACTATAACAGTGATTCAAGTTACTGTAAAGAGACTCCTTCAAATGTGATAATTGGTTTAAATGTTTTCTTATGTGTTTCTAAGTTGATAAATGTTGTTCTTATGATTATACTATGATATTTAAATGAAAAGATGCATATTTCCAATAAATGTCCATTTTTATGATTTTAATGCATTATGCCATACTTAGTACATGTGATTGTACTAATTCCATGCTTTTATCTATCTATATAGTTCTTGGTAGGTGAGGAGCATTTGGGAAGCAAGACTTGGACTATAGCATCGTTCAAGAGAAGTTGAAGTATGTCCTCATTTGACTCGAGGACATATATATCTTTTATGATTTTTTATGAAGTATTGTAATAGACTTAGTAGTACTATGTTTTTTAATTCGTATGGGCCGTGTCCTAAGTACTCTTGTGTCTTAAGTTTGATAAGATTGAGACTTAGTATTTCCTATGATTTTATATGAAAGAGTTTTTAAAAGACTATAATATGTTTCATGAAAAGTTTTAATTCCGCACTACTTTTCACTATGTATATGCAATGAATGATATGAAAGGGCTTGTATAAGACCTCCAAGAGGTCGAGTACGCCGGTTATAATCCGAGATTGTGCCCTAACTTCTAGGGTGTGGTCTTGGGATGTGACACTTGGCTAATAGTTCTGGGACTGATTGGGTACGCTGAACCTTAGTCCAACTCGGTATTATGCTACTCCCAAGGAATAAAGTGATTAAGACATTAGGGCTGAATTTCTCTAAATACTGGATAGCTCAAAAGTGAACATGCAAACTGAGAATTCAATAACTAATCTGATAATTATGCATTAATAACTAAGGCATGTATATCTGAAGTAACTGAAATATCTGACCTAGCATGTGTAATTCAAAAACAAAATAAATACATAATTAGGGTTCTGAAATTCATTCGATAAACTGAATAATAACTTTACAATCTTATTTGGAACATATATCTAACTAATTCATGATGATCTGCTGTAATTCTAGAAACCCTAGATCTATTCATGATAAGAGAATCAACTACTGACTGAAAACTAGGGATCTAATGGGTGAAAGGAACCAACTAGTGAAATCCCACATACGTGCTGATGAAATCCACGGAGAAATATTTAGATTTAGAGGCTGGAACTGTTGGAACCTTGTTGCGTTCTTGAACTAGGGTTCTTGACCTTTTTCTCCTTTCTTGCTTCTAATTATCTAAGTTTTGATTTATGATTTTGACTTAGGTAAATTTTAGTTATGTTTTCTAGGTTAAACTGACTAAAATATGATGATTTAGGGTTAAAATCACGTATCTTAGGGATTAAAGAAAGTGGGAAAATACCAAAAGACCCCTTAGTAATTGCTGTCGGACTAAGCGACGAACTGGACTGATGGGCCGTCGTTCAATCGACGGTCCGCCGTTTGGGTCCGTAGGTTGGGTTTGTTAGACAAACCTTTACTAAAACGGGCATAAATCTTTACTCGGAGGTCTGATTTTAGAAAACGTGGTGGCTATGTAAATATAATTCAATTATCTATAATTTCATAGGTTAGGAGACACCTTATTCACTTTGTTCTATGAGTAATGATCAATTGAAGTTGACCCAACTGCATTTTCCCCCTAACTGTCATCTAATTTTCACCTATGATAATACTTACGGTCCGTAAGTCGATCTACGCACCGTACTGGTCAATCGTGGGTCAATCGTGGTTCATGTCATAGGCTGGGTAAATGTGTTGTTGAATCACGGACAAAGACTACAGACCGTAGTCTAACTTACGAACCGTAGGTCTATCCGTGGATCGACAATTATTCAATTTTTTTGAGCTGCGTCATGGGAGAGTTTCGGTCATTAACGACGAATGTGCAGTACAGGCCATAGATCAGACTACGGTCCATCGATAGTGATCGTCGATTGCACTTGCAGATTTTTGAAAAGCTGATTTTTGGTCTATTTTGGATTTGACGCACCAAGCTACCCCCGAGACACGGACACGAGACCTAGGACCACAAGTGATCCCTTTCAATCAACTCCTTTTTACGAAAATAATGTTTTTTGTGTCGTGCTTCAATATACAATTTACTTTTCTCTTGATTCTTTAACAGATTTTCGCGTTGAGCACGCGCATTCTTCTCCATCCTTTGAAAGTCTGTAGGAAATAGAAAGTGTTTGTTATAATTTTAATAAGAGGATACTTAGAAATTCAAACTGTGATGTTAAACTAGCTAATACGTTCCGTAGGAGATAATATGTACCTTCATTATATATTTTTTTATCATTGCATCTCTTTGATTCATCACCTTGCTTAGGTATATGGAAGTTACATTTCATTTGCTCTCTATCTCCTTGAGGCTCTGACGTTTGGCCTCTATTGTATTAGCCAGACTAGAGATAAGCGAATCAGCTTGGCGCTTTCTCTTCTGCCTCAACCTCAGAGATGGATCTTAGATCTCCATTTTTTCGCAGATAGTCACCAATTATATCTGATGAATTGTAATCATCAGCCTTTGCAACCCAACCATATAATTTATCTCCCTTATATTGTGAAACTAAATAGTCCTTCTTCCTATGATGTTGTGATTCATAGCTATTCTGAAACTTAATTGCATTAGCAAATCCCTTCCAATCATTTCCAAATTCAACCACCGCTTTCCCTAAATGACCCCAATAGTTCCACAACGGATGTACCCTCAATGGATTAAACCCTTTGTCATATCATTCCTCAGCCATGAGCCACTCTTTCCCACATAACGTCTACCATTCAACTGAACAGGAAGATTTGCTACAATTCCCATCCAAGGAAATGCATATTTCTCATCAACATCATTTCCATAATCATGTGTTGGCTGCAAGTCAGTTTCCATTTCGTCAGACACCAGAAGAGAATCTTTTTTCTTCAAGTACTTTGTTAGGCCAAAATGCTTGTCCATATCGTTAAATTTCCAGCGTTGTGACCCACCATTACTCACTCCTGAAGAATGTTGGACAAGATCATTGAAGCTATAAGCCTGCTTCTATTGTTCAGGACAGAATGGACATTGGTTAACTTCAAAAGAGATCTTTTCCCTCCCATAACCCTCATTTAACTTCTCATACCATTTATTAGCATATTCTTCCATCTCTGACTCACTAATATATGTTTCCTCTTCAGATGACATCTTTCAGAAAACCTAAAACCAAAAGAATTGGATAATCTTCAAAAATAGTTAAACATGAATAATGAAAAATATAAAATTTTCACAAAAAGCGCAGTGTTCACAAACAAATTTAGATGGCAAAAATAAACATGAATAAACCAAATTTTCTGAATGTGACTGAAGTATAAGTGAAATTAGAGAATCAAATGTTGGGTTTTAAAAGGTGAATGGAAAATGAAAAGTTGCGACTTTTACGAAGAGTTGCGACTTTTATGAAATTTAGGACTTTTATGAAAAGTTGCGACTTTTATGTAAAGTTGGGACTTTCATGAAAGGTTGTGACCTTTCTGAAAGATTGTGACTTTTCCAAAGGTTTGTGACCTATCTGGTAAGGTACAAAATTGTACGAAATAGGAATAAATATTTGTGAGAAAAATCTACCTCGCAAAGAGCTTTTCAAACTCAATATTTTTATTTGTTCGTACTTGCTGGAGTCAAACTGTTTGTGACATGAACACTTGGGATATGTCAATCACAAAATCTTGTAAGGAAAACTGATCAACTTAGAAGTTTTGTCTAATTTTTAGTGCAATAAATATGTCAAGTTTGTGTCGAATCTAATCAAACTGATAGTTATTAACATATATATAGTAATATAACTGTAACTAAAACAAAATAATATGAAAATCAAAGTAAAAAAGAAACAATAGATAGTAATAGATATCAAAGGATAAAAGAAAGCAAAAGTAAAACACCAATAGTGACTACTAAAATGGAAGGATAAAAAAATAATACAGTGCTACCTAATAATCCTTTATCGAATGGGTATACACAAAAACAAGTTGCAATAGAAAATTATGTAGGGACAAAGGAACCAAATAACAATGCTTGTTCGGCTAATCAATCTTCTTGGACCTATGGCAAGAAGATTCATTGAAGTAAAAATCTTTTCTTCTTATTTTTTGGATTTTTTATTTAGATTTTGTCCATATTGTTTTGATGAATTTAATTGAATGCAATTGAAAATAAGTTTACTAACAAGAACTATTGAGGTTGAAGTGTCGAATTCAAATTGAGAATGAATAGTACTTTTTACCTTTTTTACAAACAAAGATAAGAAAGAAACTAAGGGGTCATTTGGTAGAGTGTATTAGAAAATATAATCCATGCATGCATTAGATGTGTGTATTAGCAGTACCTTGTTTGGTACACTTTTTCATGCCTTGTATAACTAATGAAAGAATTAATTTTATACTCTATTGTATTTTAAGTTGTGTATTACTACTACCAAGGAATTCTCGGTATTAGTAATACACAACATTTGAACACTTGCGTTGGATAAATACTTACCAAACTAACCCTAAAGCCTATTCATTTTCTTTGTTGTTATAAATTTTTATTTTTATTTTGGTTTGATTTTCGATGTCTTTTAATTTTTTGGTGTCTTAATAGGCTTTATGACCTCTTGAGTATTTTTTTTTTTAAATAATAATCTAATTCCAATATAATTTTATCAAAAATTTTACTATTGTTACGATAAATAAGATAAAAAAAATTATTTTCCAACGCTTCACAAAAATATTTGACACATTAGTACAACTATTAATATTATTTTTGAAAAGAAAAAGAAGAAGAAAGAGAGTTAAATGAATATTTAGCAAATAATTATTTTGAATTTTTTAGCAAAGAACTTTGTTGCAAAGGAAATGTACAAATAAATAAAGTGTGAAGGTATATTTGTAAACATATATTTTGTAATAGAAATTATGCAAGATTCTTTATTTATAATACATCAAACCAAACAATGTATAAGAAATAATGATTGCATAAATAATGCAAGCACTAATAATTCAAACATTACTAATGCACCCTAATTTGCATTGTTCTTAGACACTCTACCAAATGACCCCTAAGGGTAAAAGAAAAAGAAAAAGAATATAGCATATTCCTTGTACTTTTGTTGCTGAAATGCAAAGGAAAGAGAAATAATATACACTGATCTTACTCTTACTCATAAAAATATAAAAAAATATATTCAATAAATTTTGGAATTCATGAAAAAAGTTTTAAAGCAAAATATTTTACAAATGAAAATTACAAGAAATAAAACTGAAAAAGGTAATCGTTTGGATTTAGGGGTACCGAAATTAATTATAGATTATGATAAAAAAATATCTTAAAATCAAAGAAAGTTTTATTAGCAAAACAAAAACCCAAATCTACGTTCTTTCGGTTTGTTACACTTTGATATTAATCAAGTGGAGAACTTTGGATTTCATTTCTAGTCTTGCTTTAATGGTTATACTTTGCATGACAGGCACATCTCGATGGAAAAAACTTAGATGCACCTGATGTTTAAACTAAACCAACGAAAACAACACTCATCACCTCGATGTATCATTGAGATTTGAAGGACCAAAATAGATACTGAAGTGATGAGATAATTTGACGCCCCAAGCTACCCCCGAGACGCGGACACGAGACCTAGGACATAAGTGATCCCAAGCTAACCCTGCTGCCATGATCATGAGCATACTAAAGATAATAAACTGAATGTAGAAGCTAAATCATAAATTGAAATGATAAGATGGGGAATAATCATATTCTATAACTGAGATAAATGAAATACTGATGAGTTTAATAAAAAGAAGTTATTAAATCAATACTAAGATTAAACTAACTATGTCTTAAAATAACCTCTATAACTGACTAGAAATGCTGGGACAAGCCCCTGCTAAGTCTAGCAAAAATTGAAACTAAATGACTAAAAATACTGAAATGAACTCATGACTATTTTCCTTGGAGAATGAGGATTCACCAGTGACTCTGCTGAACTGGAGATTAGGAATCGATCTAAGCGTGATCTGAATGCTGAAAACCTAAACCTATATCACGAGAAGATGTAGCGCAGGCATGCGTCAGTACTTGTAAGGTACTAAGCATGTAGGATTGAATAACGCTGAAATAAAACATAACTAAACAAGCACAAAATCGAGTATAATAATCTAAACATGATATACTAAATTCTGAGATAAATGGATGCAATGACCAAATTTATAACATGCTGAGACTGATTACTATCCGAACTATAAATATGGTAAATGCATTAGAGTCTGACTGAACTGTGGGAGCTACTAATAACCGATAATAAAACCACATGACTGAATTTCTGTAAATACTAGATAGCTCCAAACTGAACATGCAAACTGAGAATGCAACAATTAATCTGAAAATGATGCATTAATAACTTAGGCATATTTATCTGAAGTAACTGAAATATCTGACCTAGCATGTGTAATTCAAGATCTAAAGAAATGCATAGCTAGGGTTCTGAAATCCATGAGATAAACTGAATAATAACTTTACAATCTGATTTGGAATATATATCTACCTAATTCATGATGATCTGCTGTAATTCTAGAAACCATAGGTATATTCATCATAAGATAATCAAGAACGGACTGAAAACTAGGGATCTAATGGGTGAAAGGAACCCACTAGTGAAATCCCACATACCTAGTAATGAAATCCACAAAGAAATATTTAGATTTCGGGGTTGGAAATGCTGGAACCTTGCTGCGTTCTTGAACTAGGGTTCTTGACCTTTTTCTCCTTTCTTGCTTCTAATTTTCTAAGTTTTGATTTATGATTTTAATTTAGGTAAGTTCTAGTTATGTTTCTAGGCTTAAACTGACTAAACTTTGATGATTTAGGGTAAAAATGACGTATCTTAGGGTTTAAACAAAGTGGGAAAAGACCAAAAGACCCCTGAGTTAATTGTTGTCGGACCAAACGACGACCTGGATTGACGGGCCATCATTTAATCAATGGTCCATCATTTGGGTCCGTAGGTTGGGTCTGTTCGATGGGACTTTACTAAAAACGAGCATAACTTTTTACTCAGAGTTCTGATTTAGCAAACTCGGTGGCTATGGAAAGCTAATTAAATTATCTATACTTTCATAGGTCATGAGACACCTAATTCATTTTGTGTTAAGAGTTATGATTAATTGAAGTTGACTCAACTGCATTTTCCCCCTAACTGTCTGCTAATTTTCACCTACGATCCGTAGGTCCATCTACGGACCATACTGTTCAATCATGGTTCATGTCAGAGGCTGGGTAAATAGGGTAGTGATCAATGGGCACAGACTACGGACCGTAGTCTGACTTACAGACTGTAGGTATGTCCGTGGATAGACACATAGTCAATTTTTCTAGGCTGCGTCATGACAGAGTTTCAGTCACACACGATGGATGTGCAGTACGGGCCGTAAATCAGACTATGGTCTGTCGATAGTGATTGTCGATTGCACCAGCAGATGTTTGAAAATCTGATTTTTGGTCTGTTTTGGATTTGTCATGCCCCAAGCTACCCCCGAAATGAGGACACGGGACCTAGGACCACAAGTGATCCCAAGCTAACCCTGCTGGCATGATCATGAGCATAGTAAAGATGAAAAACTGAATGCGAAAGCTAAATCTTAATTGGAAATTATAAGATGGGGAATATCCATATTCTATAACTGAGATAAATGATATACTTATGAGTTTAATACAAATAAGTTATTAACTCAATACTAAGCTGAAACTAACTATGTCTTAAAATAGCCTCTATAACTAACTAGAAATGCTGGGACATGCCCTAACTAAGTCTAGCAAAAACTTAAACTAAATGACTAAAAATAGTGAAATGAACTCCTAACTATTTTCCTCAGAGAATGAGGATTCACTACTAACTCTGTTGAAATGGAGATCGGAAATTGATCTAAGCGTGATCTGGATGCTGAGAACCTGAACCTACATCACGAAAAGATGTAGAACACGTATACGTCAGTACTCGGAATGTACTGAGCATGTATGATTGAATAAAGCTGAAATAAAAAATAACTGAACAAGCACAAAAGCGAGTATAATAATCTGAACATGATATACTGAATTCTGAGCTAACTGGATGCAAGGACCAAATTTATAATGCTGAGACTGATTACTAACTGAACTGTAAATATGCTCAATGCATTAGAGTTTGACTGAACTGTAGGAGCTACTAATAACCGATAATAAAACCACTTGACCTAAATGTGGAGTCCGATGTATACGCCTCATCGAGAGGACCCAATCTACCCTGCCATAGGTATAAAGGCATGATGGTGTGATCACTAGATTAATGCCCACTAAAGGTACTTACAACCGATTTGGTTAGTAGTTCAGTGACTAATTGGGTATGCTGAACCCTAGTCCAACTCGGTATTATGCTACTCCCAAGGAATAAAGTGATTAAGACATTATGACTGAATTTCTGTAAATACTGGGTAGCTCAAAACTGAACATGCAAACTGAGAATGCAACAATCAATCTGATAATGATGCATTAACAAATGAGGCATGTATATCTGAAGTAACTGAAATATCTGACCTAGCATATGTAATTCAAGAACTAAAAAAATACATAACTAGGATTCTGAAATTCATGCGATAAACTAAATAATATCTTTACAATCTGATTTGAAACACATATCTAACTAATTCATGATGATCTGTTGTAATTCTAGAAACCCTAGGTCTATTCATGATAAAAGAATCAAGAACTGACTGAAAACTAGGTATCTAATGGGTGAAAGGAACCCACTAGTGAAATCCCACATACCTGGTGATGAAATCCACGGAGAAATATTTATATTTCGAGGCTGGAACTGCTAGAACCTTGTCGCGTTCTTGAACTAGGGTTCTTGACCTTTTTCTTCTCTTTTGCTTCTAATTTTCTAAGTTTTGATTTATGATTTTGACTTAGGTAAGTTTTAGTTATGTTTATAGGCTTAAATTTACTAAAATCTGATGATTTAAGGTCAAAATGACATATATTAGGGTTTAAACGAAGAGGGAAAAAATCAAAAGACCCCTGAGTTAATTGTTGTCGGACCAAATGATGACCTGGACTGACGGTCCGTCGTTCAATTGACGATTCGTAGGTTGGGTCTGTTCGACGAGCCTCTACTATAATAGGCATAACCTTTTACTCAGAGGTCTGATTTTAGCATACTCGGTGGACATGGAAAGCTAATTAAATTATCTATCATTTCATAGGTCATGAGACACCTACTTCATTTTGTGTTAAAAGTCATTATCAATTGAAGTTGAGCCAACTGTATTTTGCCCTAACTGTGTGCTAATTTTCACCTATGGTCCATAGGTCCATCTACGGACCATACTAGTCAATCGCGATTCATGTCAGAGGCTGGGTAAATAGGGTATTGATCGACGGACACAGACTATGTACCGTAGTCTGACTTACAGACCGTAGGTCTGTCCGTGGATCGATAGTTAGTCAATTTTACTAAGCTGCGTCATGAGAAAGTTTCAGTCACAAACTACGGATGTGCAGTACGCGCCATAGATCTGACTACGGTCCGTCGATAGTGATCGTCGATTGCACCAGCAGATTTTTGAAAATATAATTTTTGATTTGTTTTGGATTAATCACGCCCCAAGTTACACCCGAGACGCGGACACGAGATCTAGGACCATAACTGATCCCAAGCTAACCCTGTTTGCATAATCATGAGCATATTAAAGATAATAAACTGAATGCGGAAGTTAAATTATAATTGGAAATGATATGATGGGAAATACCCATGTTCTATAACTGAAATAAATGAAATAATAATGAGTTTAATACGAAGAAGTTATTAATTCAATACTAAGGTGAAACTAACTATGTCTGAAAATAGCCTTTATTACTGACTACAAATGCTGGGACAAGCCCCAGCTAAGTCTAGCAAAAACTGATACTAAATGACTAAAAATACTGAAATGAACTCCTGACTAATGTCCTCGGAAAAATGAGGATTCACCACTGACTATGTTGAACTAGAGATCAAGAATCGATCTAACCATGATCTGGATGCTAAGAACCTGAACCTATATCACGAGAAGATGTAGCGCACGTATGTGTCAGTACTTGGAAGGTACTGAGCATGTAGGATTGAATAAAGCTGAAATAAAACATAACTGAACAAACACAAAAGGGAGTATAATAATATGAACATGATATACTGAATTCTGAGCTAACTGGACGCAATGACCAAATTTATAACATATTGAGAGTGATTACTAACTGAACTGTAAATATGGTCAACGCATTAGAGTCTGACTGAACTGTGCGAGCTACTAATAACCGATAATAAAATCACATGAGCTAAATGTGGAGTCGGATGTATACGCCTTATCGGGAGGACCCAATATACATTGCCAGAGGTATAAAGGCATGCTGGCGTAATCACTAAATTGATGCCCACTTAGGGGAATTACAACCTATTTGGCTAGTAGTTCACAGACTTATTGGGTACGCTGAACCTTAGTCCAACTCGGTATTATGCTACTCCCAAGGAATAAAGTGATTAAGACATTATGACTGAATTTCTGTAAATACTGGATAGCTCAAAACTAGACATGCAAACTGGGAATGCAACTATTAATCTCATAATGATGCATTAATAACTATGGCATGTATATCTAAAGTAACTGAAATATCTAACCTAGCATGTGTAATTCAAGAGCTAAAGAAATACATAACTAGGATTCTAAAATTTATGCGATAAACTGAATAATAAATTTACAATATTATTTGGAACATGTAACTAACTAATTTATGATGATCTGGTATAATTCTAGAAACCCTAGCTCTATTCATGATAAGAGAATTAAGAATTGACTGTAAACTATGTATCTAATGGGTGAAAGGAACCCACTAGTGAAATACCACATACGTGGTGATGAAATGCACTGAGAAATATTTAGATTTCGAGGCTGGAAAAGCTGGTACCTTGCTGCGTTCTTGAACTAGGGTTCTTTACCTTTTTCTCCTTTCTTGCTTCTAATTTTCTATGTTTTTATTTATGATTTTGACTTAGGTAAATTTTAGTTATGTTTCTAGACTTAAACTGACTAATATATGATGATTTAGGGTCAAAACGACATATCTTAGAGTTTAATCTAAGTGGAAAAAAATCAAAAGAGCCCTCAGTTAATTTCTGTAGGACCAAACGACGACCTGGCCTGACGGGCCATCGTTCAATCGACGGTCCATCATTTGGGTACGTAGGTTGGGTCTGTTTGACGGGCCTTTACTAAAACGGGTATAGATTTTTACTCGGGGTTCTGATTTAGCAAACTCGGTGGATATGGAAAGCTAATTAAATTATCTATACTTTCATAGGTCATGAGACACCTAATTCATTTTGTGCTAAGAGTTATGATCAATTGAAGTTGACCCAACTGCATTTTCCCCCTAATTGTCTGCTAATTTTCACCTACGGTCCGTAGGTCCATATACGGACCATAGTGGTCAATCCTAGTTCATGTCAGAGGCTAGGTAAAAGAGGTATTGATCGACGGCCACAGACTACGGACCATATTCTAACTTACGGACCGTAGGTCTGTCTGTGGATCAACACTAGGTCAATTTTTCTAGGCTGCATCATGAGAGAGTTTCAGTCACAAACGATGGATGTGCAGTACGGGCCGTTAATCAGACTATAGTCCGTCGATAGTGATCTTCGATTACACCAGAAGATTTTTGTAAATCTGATTTTTGATTTGTTTTTGATTTGTCACGCCCCAAGCTACCCTAGAGACGCGGACACGAGACCTAGGACCACAAGTGATCCAAGAAAATCCTACTGGCATGATCATGAGCATACTAATGATAATAAACTGAATGCGGAAGCTAAATTATAATTGGAAATGATAAGATGGGGAATACCCATATTCTATAACTAAGATAAATGAAATACTGATGAGTTTAATACAAAGAAGTTATTAACTGAATACTAAGCTGAAACTAACTATGTTTGAACATAACCTCTATAACTAACTAGAAATGCTGGGACAAGCCCCAACTAAGTCTAGCAAAAACTGAAACTAAATGACTAAAAATACGAAAATGAACTCCTGACTATTGTCCTCAGAGAATGAGGATTCACCACTGACTCTGTTAAACTGGATATTAGGAATCGATCTAAGCGTGATATGGATGCTGAGAACCTAAACCTACATCACGAGAAGATGTAGCGCACGTATGCGTCAGTACATGGAAGGTACTGAGCATGTAAGATTGAATAAAGCTGAAATAAAACATAACAGAACAAACACAAAAGCGAGTATAATAATCTGAACATGATATACTGAATTCTGAGCTAAGTGGATGCAATGACCAAATTTATAACATGCTGAGACTACAGAAGTGTAAATATGGTCAATGCATTAGACCGTGACTGAATTGTGGGAGCTACTAATAACCGATAATAAAACCACATGAGCTAAATGTGGAGTCCGATGTATATGCCCCATCGAGAGGACCCAATATACCTTGCCACAAGTATAAAGGCATGCTGGCATGATCACTAAACTAACTCCCACATAGGGGACTCACAACCTACTTGGCTAGAAGTTCTGGGACTAATTACGTACGCTGAACCCTAGTTCAACTCGGAACTATGCTACTCCAAAAGAATATAATAATTAAGACATTATGACTGAATTTCTATAAGTACTGGATAGCTCAAAACTGAACGTGCAAACTGAGAATGCAACAATTAATCTGATAATGATACATTAATAACTGAGGCATATATATCTGAAGTAAGTGAAATATCTAACGTAGCATATGTAATTCAAGAACTAAAGAAATACATAGCTAGGATTCTGAAATTCATGCAATAAAATGAAAAATAAATGTACAATCTGATTTAGACTATTATCCAACTAATTCATGATGATCTGTTGTAATTCTAGAAACCCTAGGTCTATTCATGATAAGAGAATCAAGAACTGACTGAAAACTAGGGATCTAATGGGTAAAAGGAACGCACTAGTGAAATCCCACATACCTAGTGATGAAATACACGGAGAAATATTTAGATTTCGAGGCTGGAACTGCTGGACCTTGTTGCATTCTTTAACTAGGTTCTTAACCTTTTTCTCCTTTCTTGCTTCTAATTTTCTATGTTTTGATTTAGGATTTCGACTTAGCTAAGTTTTAGTTATGTTTATAGGCTTAAACTGACTAAAATCTGATGATTTAATGTCAAAACGACGTATCTTAGGGTTTAAATAAAGTGTAAAAAGACCAAACACCCCTGAGTTAATTGATGTCGGATCAAATGACGAGCTGGACTTATGGGCCATCGTTCAATCGATGGTCCGTCGTTTGGGTCCATAGGTTGGGTCTCTTCGACATGCCTTTACTAAAACATGCATAATGTTTTACTCGGAGGTCTGATTTTAGCAAACTCAAGTGGCTATGGAAAGCAAATTCAATTATCTATCATCATAGGTCATGAGACACCTAAATAATTTTGTGCTAAAAGTTATAATCAATTGAAGTTGACCCAACTGCATTTTCCCCCTAACTGTATGCTAATTTTCACCTATGGTCCTTAGGTCCATCTACGGACTATACTGGTCAATCGTGGTTCATGTCAGAGGTTGGGTAAATGGGGAGTTGATCGAGGAACACTAACTACGAACCGTAGTCTGACCTACGGACCGTAGGTCTGTCCGTAGATCGACACTTAGTAAAAAATTTCAAGCCTGCGTCATGAGAGAGTTTCTGTCACAAACGACGGATGTACAGTACGGGACGTAGATCAGACTATGGTCTGTCAATAGTGATCGTCGATAGCACCTGCAGATTTTTGAAAATTTGATTTTTGGTTTGTTTTGGGTTTTTCACGCTCCAAGCTACTCCAGAGACGCGGACACGGGACCTATTACCACAAGTGATCCCAAGCTAACCCAGCTGGCATGATCATGACCATACTAAAGATAATAAACTGAATGCGGAAGCCAAATCATAATTTGAAATGATCATATGGGCAATACCCATATTCTATTACTGAGATAAATGAAATACTGATGAGTTTAATACAAAGAAGTTATTAACTTAATACTAAGATGAAAATAACTATATCTGAACATAGCCTCTATAACTGACTAGAAATGCTGGGATAAGTCCCAACTAAGTCTAGCAAAAACTTAAACTACATGACTAAAAATACTGAAATGAACTCCTGACTATTGTCCTCGGAGAATGAGGAGTCACCACTGACTCTGCTGAACAAGAGATTGGGAATTGATCTAAGCGTGATCAGTATGTTGAGAACCTGAACCTACATCACGAGAAGATGTAGCGCACGTATGCGTCAGTACTTGGAATGTCACATCCGGGTTTACCCCCTAGACATAACCGGCGTCGTCGTCCTCTCGGAGGACTAAGACAAGCCTCTTAGCTTCGTCATGGCATTCATCGACTAAAAATCAGAAACAATTTAAAACTTTTTATCTAAAACTACTCGGAGGTTTACATAGACCTCTACATACACATATTTATATATATCAAGTATACATAGACTTGTTCATATACGAAGATTACTTAGTCTTCTACTTTTATTTCATACACATATATATTTAGAAAATAATAGTCATAAAACCGTCTCATCTCATAAACCATCTATCGATTACAATAAGTCTTGGGCATAGCCCTACATCAAATGAAAGAAGCCGCATATAGGCTGTCTACTACATCGTCTCAAGAGAATAACGGAGTCAACATAGAATCATAGTATCTACACATCATAAGAGAGAGATATCGGCCACGTCCTCGAGAGAGTGAGGACCTACCACTTGGATGGCAAAATACCCAAGTCTTCCTTCCTAGCAATTTGGATCAAGCTCAACGACCCGAACCTAAAATGTTTGGGAAAAGGGAAAGAAAAGGGATTAGTACTCCACATGTACTAAGTATGGAATCTCATATACAATTACCAATCAAATATATTTAGAAAGGGACATTTATGAAAACATAATAGACTACATATGAAATTAAACCATAGCAAAGCAAAGCATACTAATGATAACCTTCAATAAGTCACAAGTGCAATGATCAAGTAAAATTACCATATCTCCTACTCAATCAAGTAACCTACCAAGACTACAATTAGCAATTTACTTACCAACATACTCGTCATGTCATGATACATCCTTCTTCAAGCAAAGACAACAACATTATATTCATAAGCATGTTACTCAACATACCAACCATTTACATCATACTATCGCCTTACATGCATAATATTGACCTCTCAAAGTTCCTATCAAGGCAAACTAGTGCAAGGCGTAGGTAGAGTCCCATACCCCTACCTAAGCTAAAGCCAACCTCTCAAGTTACTTTGATTAGCCTATACCTTATTCATTCATTCATTTTAGTTTAGGGAACATTTGCCTTAACCGACATAGACCACATAATCGAATGTGGAATCCGGTGTCATGAAACCTTACACCGATGGAAGGTGGTCTACCGGCCAAGGTAGAACCTAACGTGAACATAGCTATCTAGGTGGATCCACTAGCTAGTATCCTATGGTGGCAACATAGTTCAAGAACTAAGAGATAGGTATTCCCTCTATATACCATTCGGTAATGGGGCCTCATCTCATGAGAATTCATGAGTGAATATTTCTCAAGGAAAGTCAACACTTCACGTAGATCCATAGGTGAGTATTCCTCTAAGGGAAGTCAACACTCTATAAGGAACAAATGGTGAATATTCCTCTAAGGGAAGTCAACACCTCTCAATGTCAAGTTCGCTCGGTGCTAAGCTAAGTTCCCATTTGTAGAGAAGCCTTTAATCTTTATTAATCTTCTCAATTTAATTAGATAGAAGGGTCAATCCCTTGTATATCATCATTATAGCTCAAATAAGAATTGTATGAGAATTAGCCCTTTCATTAACAATTCATATAGGTGAAGTCAACCCTCGTACATCTCATCATAATAGGGCACATCGAACAACTTCCCTATATTACATTACACTTAGCAACCTCACAACCAACCTAAGCATATAAGTTCATGTATCATATCATCTTATCACATCAATCAAAGCATACTTCAACATAACATTATCACTTGATGACAATTAACCATAATTTGAAGTGAAGGCTAGGATCATCAAGACTTACCAATACTCCTCCTTAGTCCATCAATAAAGGGACTTACCATCAACCCATAGATCAACCAATCTTAGATCATCACATCGATGTAATTCAATAATAAATCACAAGAACTAATCAAAGAGAAGCACTATACTATGAAGCAATACTACATCAAAGCTTAGTAACATGATCTCAAGTGTATCTTCTTAACTTAGATTCAATATTCAAGAACATAGGTGTGAAGAACTTCAATTCTTCATAATAGATCCATAATCAATGCAATAACAATCATTAAAGATCATTTAACTAATTAGGAGATCAATTCTATCAAACTCAACCTAATCCATATCAATTCAACATTTAGGGTTAAGGGTTAGGGGTCATCACCCACAATCTAAATCAAACTACTTCCATTCACCATAATCAAGTTACAATTCATGATAATCTACTCATTCTAACCCAAAGAATACATAATTAACTCAATTCACATGATCAAATTCGGATTTGGATGAAACCCATAAGAAACTCAACTTTTTGGAAAAAAGCTTTGAAGGAACCCTTTGAGGAAAGAATCTCAAAGGTGAATTAGATCCCATACCTTAAGGTTTGATGACGTTTTGATGGTGAATTTCGTGCTAAATCAACCCCCAATGATCTCCCCAAGTTGATCTCCAATGGAGTCTTCCAATAGAGAGAGAAAGTAGAGAGAAGGAAGAGAGTTTTGTTTTTGAGAGAATGATTAGGCTAATAATGGTTGGGTATATATAGTGGGGTCTTAAGTCACTTAATTAGTCTCTCTTAAACCCCTAATTACCCCTAAGACACTTAATTAATTAACTAACTAAAAAAATAACTTTTCCATAACTGCCACAGACCTTCCACGACGGATCCCCGACGACGGTCCGTCAGGGGCGTGACAGACTGACATCCCTCCATCCTGCACATTCGTCACGTTAGTCAGAGACTTGTGCAGGAGGAGGCTTTCTCCCCAAGCGCACGACGGTTCCACGACGACGGACCGTCGTGGCCGTGACGGACTGGCTTCCCTCCGTCCTGCACATCCGTCATGCTTGTCAGAGACTTGTGCAGGCGGAGGAAAAGTCCAAGCGCTAAGGCTGGTACGACGGAGGCCTCGACGCCCCGTCGCGCCTGTGACGCCCCGTCATGGGGTCCGTCATGCCCTGCTGCTTTAAGGGTCCTCCTCGAGGGTCCTTGTTTGGTCCTTGGGGAGTCGTCCCCTGACTTTTCCAGCATGATACCATCCCACACAACATTTTACACCTGTGGTTACAACTGTTTACCAAATTCCGACTCTTTAACTTGGTTATATCAAAAGGACACTCTAGCCCTCTTATGAACCAATTTGCCGGACGTTTAAGAGTTTCGGTTCCAACACCACTTCAAAGACTCTAAATATGCCCAATTGGCTAGGAAGACTGGTTTAGATCCTAAGGAGACCATTTAAGTCTTATCACATGACCTCCTTATTTCAAAATGTTACATTATCCCCCCTTAGGAACATTCGTCCCCGAATGACACCAAACACTCTTAAAGGAGGGAGTAAACTCCAAACTAGCAGCTCAACCAATTCACAATATTCTGTAGCATGAACTACATTATTTCATAAAAATACTTCAAAACATCAATTTACCATACATGATCTCAACATTTCCTCATGAGGTTTTTTTTTCTCCTTTTCATACCGGCATGAGCTCAATCATTTATCACTCAATTCAAATAGTACAAAGCTCATTTTATCAATATGCTCAATACAATATCAGCAAGGATTAACCATACCTAAATCACAAAACTTGACTCAAATATGCAAGAAACAAGACAACTTCCAATTTGTCTAAGGTCACCTTAAAGTGACTCCATTTTTTTTTTAAAAATCTCCATAACTAAGAGTTTTGCTAAGTTTCACAAAACAACAGAGATTCACAATATCTAACGCATTTATATCATTAGAGAGAGATACTAACCTTAAACATCAAAAAGATGAGGATAACGGGTTTTCATGTCGGCCTCCGCCTCCCATGTTGCACCCTCTACTAGGTGGTTCCTCCATAACACTTTTACGGAAGCTACCTCTTTGTTCCTCAACTTTTTCACTTGCCTGTCAAGGATTTGAACCGAAACCTCCTCGTAAGAGAGGTTATCCTTGACTCCGAGGCCTTCAAGAGGAAGAATTGACTCAGGATTTCCGACACACTTCTTTAACATGGAGACATGGAAAACCGGATGAACCAAAGCTAGCTCATCAGATAATCTTAAACGATAAGCAACTTTACCAACCCTTTCTAAAATCTCATAAGGGCCCACATATCGAGGGCTCAACTTCCCTTTCTTGCCAAATCTTACCACACCCTTCATAGGTGAGATTTTTAGATACACTCTATCACCCTCTTCAAACTCCAAGTCCCTTCTTCTATTATCGGCATAGGACTTTTGTCGACTATAGGCTGTTTGCAACCTATTTCTTGTGATATGTACATTCTCTAACGTCTTGTAAATCAAGTCGGGACCGAATATCGATGACTCACCTACTTCAAACCATCCTATAGGAGATCTACACCTCCTTCCATACAAGGCTTCATAGGGGGCCATGGAGATGGACGAATGGAAACTATTATTATATGCAAACTCCACCAACGGCAAATGCTTATCCCAACCCCCTTTGAAATCAATGATGCAATCTCTAAGCATATCCTCAAGAGTCTGAATCGTGCGTTCCGCTTGACCATCCGTTTGAGGATGGAAGGCGGTACTTAATTTCACTTTAGTACCCAAACCTTTTTGAAACGACTTCCAAAATCTAGATGTGAATTGTGCACCTCTATCCGAAATGATGGATAACGGAATACCATGACGACACACAATCTCATCTATGAAAATCTTCGCATAATCTTCCGCCGAATATGTAGATTTGACGGGGATAAAGTAAGCGGACTTAGTCAAATCTATCAACAATCACCCATATAGAATCAAATGACTTTTGAGTCCGAGGCAACCCTACTACGAAATCCATATTAATGTATTCCCACTTCCAAGTAGGAATTTGGATCTCCTGTAGTAAGCCACCCGGCTTTTGATGTTCCGCCTTCACTTGTTGACAATTCGGACATTTAGCAACAAATTCCGCTATATCCTTCTTCAAACCTTCCCACCAATATATTTCTCAAAGGTCATGATACATCTTTGTAGAACCGGGATGGATGGAATAGTGGGATCCATGGGCTTCATCAAGGATCCGATCCCTCAATCCATCCACATTAGGAACACACAACCTTCCTTGATACCTCAAAACACTGTCTTCTCCTAAGGAGAATAATTCGTTCGTCTTGCCAAGAACCGACTCCTTTAACTCCATCAATAGTTGATCAAGGTGTTGTTTGGACTTTACCTCAACCACCAATGATGACTCGGAGCTATGATGAATCGTGGCACCTCCATTTAGCGAACACACCAATCGCACTCCCAATCTAGTCAAACGGTGAACATCTTTTACTAGATCTTTCTTGTCTTCTACGATATGAGACACACTACCCATAGTCATACGACTTAAAGCATCCGCCACCACATTTGCCTTGCCGGGATGATATAGGACACTCATATCATAATCTTTCAACAACTCTAACCACCTTCTTTGTCGAAGATTCAAATCTTTTTGGGTAAACACATATTGAAGGCTGTTATGATCAGTGAAAACATCTACATGAACACCATACAAGTAGTGTCTCCATATTTTTAAAGCAAACACCACGGCCGCTAACTCAAGGTCATGAGTAGGATAATTTCTCTCATGCACCTTAAGTTGCCGCGAAGCATAGGCAATCACCTTTCCATTTTGCATAAGCACACACCCCAAACCTACGCGGGATGCATCACAATACACAATGAACCCTTTAGATCCTTCTGGTAAAGTTAACACCGGAGCGGAAGTAAGCCTATCCTTCAATAATTGAAAACTCTTCTCATATGCCTCTGACCATTCAAACTTTTTGCCTTTTTGAGTCAATGAAGTCAAAGGAGATGCAATGGAAGAAAAGCCTTCTACGAACCTTCGATAATAACCCGCTAGACCCAAGAAACTCCTAATATCAGTTGGGGTCAAGGGTCTAGGCCAGTTTCTTACCGCATCTGTCTTCCTTGGATCTACCTCAACTCCCTCACTAGAGATAATGTGCCCAAGAAATGCCACCGACCTCAGCCAAAACTCGCACTTGCTATACTTGGCGAACAATTTATGTTCTCTAAGGGTTTGCAATACTACCCTTAGATGATCACTGTGGTCAACCTCATTTTTCGAATACACCAAGATATCATCGATAAATACAATAACGAATGAATCAAGGAAATTTCGAAACACTCTATTCATCAGATCCATAAACGCCGCCGGAGCATTTGTGAGACCAAAAGACATAACCACGAACTCATAATGCCCATATCGAGTCCGAAAAGCTATCTTTGGAATATCTTCATTTCTCACCCTAAGCTGGTGGTACCCTAACCTCAAATAAATCTTTGAGAAGTAACTCGCTCCTTGGAGTTGATCAAATAAATCATCAATCCGAGGAAGAGGATACTTGTTCTTGATAGTAACCTTGTTGAGTTGTCGGTAGTCAATACACATTCTCAAGGACCCATCCTTCTTTTTCACGAACAAGACCGGAGCACCCCATGGAGAAATGCTAGGCCTTATAAAGCCCTTGTCTAGCAAATCTTTAAGTTGTGCCTTCAATTCCTTTAACTCGGCCGGAGCCATTCTATAAGGAGGAATAGAAATAGGATTTGTTTCCGGTAGCAAATCGATACCGAAATCGATTTCCCATTCGGGAGGAATGCCAGGAAGGTCATCAGGAAAGACCTCCGTAAATTCACTCACCACGGGGACTGACTCTATAGGAGGAACTTCGGAATCCACTTCTTGGACTCTCACAATATGGTAGAGACACCCCTTCGAGATCATTTTACACGCCTTTAGGCATGTTATGAAACGACCTCTAGGAAGAGAATTTCCACCCTTCCACTCAATAACGGGTTCATTTGGGAAACAAAACCTCACAATTTTTGGTCCTACAATTGATGGAAGCGAAACTAGCATGCAACCAGTCCATACCTAATATGACATCAAAATCAATCATGTCTAGCTCAACTAGATCAATATGAGAAACTCTATGAGGTATTGAAATAGGACAATTTTGATAGACTCTTCTTGCTACCACTGATTCACCAATCGGAGTAGACACCAAAATAGGTTCATGCAAAACATCGGGTAATGTACTAAACTTCTTAGCTACCAATGGAGTAACGAAAGACAAAGTAGCACCCGGATCAAGTAATGCATACACATCAATGGCAAAGATTTGTAACATACCAGTCACCACATCGGGAGAGGCCTCTTGGTCATCTCTAGTACGAAGAGCATAAAGACGGTTCTTTTTTGGAGCACTATTAGAACCACTTGGATGACCACCCCTCTCTTGACCCTTAGCATTTGGACAATCCCGCACCTTGTGACCAATCTTTCCACAACCAAAGCAATTTCCCGTTCCAATCAAACATTCTCCATAGTGACCTTTCCCACACTTAGAACATGTAGGCTTCTCATTAGATGAGTTCCCATCCTTTCCCTTGGCAACTTTTGGTCTAGGAGCTTTAGAATCCCTAGTCTTGGAAAATTTGGATGGAACGTGGTTTGAGAACCTCTTTTTGAATCTAGGCCTGTCTTGAATTCCCAACCTATCTTTAGCAGTTTCACTCTCAGAAGACCTTGTCCTCCTTGAGTCCTTATCCTTCCTTTTTGATCTAGCCTCCTCAACCCTTCTTGCATGCACCATGAGACGACCAATGTTCATGTTATCATGTAGCATAGCCGATTGACACTCTTCTTGTAAATCGTCCGATATACCTGTCACATATCGACTCATTTCGTCTCTAGGATCGGAGACCAAAGACGGAGCATATTTGGCCAATTGAGTAAATTTCAGAGAATACTCATGAACACTCATCGTTCCTTGGCGGAGATTGATGAATTCCACCACCTTCGTTTCCCTCATCTCTCTAGGGAAGAACCTATCAATGAAGGCCCCTTTGAATAACTCCCACGTCACTAACCCACTTCCAAGTGGCATGTTGTCCTTCCATTGTGCATACCATATCTGAGCGACATCTTTGAGTTGGTAGGAGGCCAACTCGGCATTCTCGCTAGACGACAGCCCCATAGCACACAAAATCTTGTGAACCTCATCAATAAATTCCTGAGGGTCTTCATCAACCTTCGACCCATAAAAGACAGGAGGATTCATTCGAGTGAAATCCCTAAGTCTGGAGGCCATAGTCTGTTCATGGACTCTAGGTGCCAAATCCCTATTGGCTTGGGCAGTCATAGCTTGGGCTTGCACTGTTGCGGCTTGAGCTTGAGTAGTCATGGCTTGAGCCATTTGAGCAATAATAGCTCTCATCTGAGCCTCTGTCATCGGTGGAGGATCAGCAGGAACCTGGTCATCAATAGCAACCTCTTCAAGAGGAGGAGCAGGTTCGTCACGAGGAATTCCCGCAGCAGCCATCTCTTCCTCAAGTCTTCGAGCCGCATTTCTTCTAGTATTCATCTCCTATAACCAAAACACAAGGTTCAGGCGAAAGCATAT